>JARFIW010000090.1:5012500-5612500 GCA_036346225.1 Platerodrilus igneus
GTTTGTAGCGTCACATTTCAAAGACTTCTATTTTTTTTCCTTCGCTTCTCCTACTGTGCAAGTTACACAGTCGTACAGTGATGTGCTCTACACATGTTTTCAGCAATCTTTTTCTTGTTTCTATGTTTGTTGTCTTTGAACACAGTAATTGCTTTTTCTTGTTAAGTAGCACGACCCTGTACTAACCTTTGTTTTATATCTTTTGCGTTTTTCCCATATGGCTTCCTAGGTAGCAGCAATCCTTAACCTCTTGTAAGTTCTCGTTACTTTTTTGTATTCTAGTTTTTGATTTATTTCCCCCTCCTTTATATACTAGTACTTTAGTTTTATTTTTGTTAATTTTCATTCCGTATCTCTCTATTAGAACTGTTTCCATTGCATTAAGAGCTGCTTCTAACTCGATCTTGCTAGATGCTAATATAGCTATTTTATCTGCAACTCTAAGAATATCAATCTTTTGTCCATGCATAATAATTCCAAATGTCATCCTGTATTTGACAGTATTCATTGCCTCTTCGATGTACAAGTTAAAAATTAACGGGGGTAGGGCACATCCATGTCTCATCCCTTTCTTAATATTTACGTCTCTACGTTCCTGCTCTAGTTCTACTACCTATATTTGCTCTTTGTAAATCTATGCACTATGCACTATAACTCATTCCAATATTTTAAGTATTTCGAAGATTTTTTCCCATTTAACATTGTCGAACGCTTTTTCCAGATCTACGAACACTTACTTCCTTATTTATTGTTTTTTCCATTATCGCCTTTATAGATAAAATGGCCTCCCGTGTTTCCCTGTTTCGCCTAATCCAAATTGATTTTCTCCTAGTAGTTCTTAACCATTTTCCCACCCGTCTTTGCATCTATCATCTTTACATCTATCCGCACCTCTCTTTTTTGGTACAGTGACTTTGGTATTACGTTTGAAATCTTTGAGTATCTGGTCTGTCTCATACATAAGTTGGAAGAGAAGTTTTGTTACTGCTTGTCCAGCGGCTTTTATGGTTTCTGCTTGTACTTTATCTATATCCAGTGCCTTATTATTTTCAGACCCTTTAATGCTAACTCAAACTCGTCCCTATGTATAGGATATACCAAGTCATTCTTTTCAAGTCTGGTTCCTGTTCTATTGCATCTAGTCCACGTCCTGCTTAAAAATTCCCTATATATTCCTGTCAGCTAAACACTTTTTCTACATTTTCTATAATGATGTCTCCTCCTGCATCCCTTATATTTATGATATACGGTTTTATATCCCTAAAATTCATTCTAATTAGTGCGCATGCTTCGTTTGTCTTTCCTATTTCTGTCTTAGTTTGTACCTATTTGTACTTTTCATCTTTTAGTTGAAAACATATTAAATTAAAGCAGATAACCGTAGGGTATGAAAGAGCTAGATAATGAACCCATGTTCTAGAAAACGATAAAATATTGCGATTACCTCACATGTAAACGACAACAATTATTATATAGCCCAAGGCGGTAATAAACAATAGTGAAACAATAAATTCTTGCAAAATCATAACGTACGTAGATGACATACCTTCTACAACAAACTCGAACGTGAAAATAACACAGCCAAACGAATCGAAGATCTAGGAAACAGTTGGATGTTTAGAATTTGTTATGTCAGTCTGATAATTTTTATCGTATTTCTGTTCGTTTATACGTATATGTAAATGCTGAACACTTTGGCCAGTGTATACACTGGCGCAACTGTACTGACAATGTATCTTATACACGGTATAAGTTTGTTATTCTTTGGGGTTTATTCTTTATTTTGTTGGACTATTTTTGGTATGGGTTGAAACCTTTATGTGATACAATTATACCATGCCTTATGCATCTATGCAAGGGTAAATATTTATCCGTAGTTTCATTTTTGTTAGTGTTGAAAGTTACATGGTTATGTTTTATATTTGTTTCCTAAAAATACAGGAAGTTTATAAAATAATTTCTTGATTTAAAAAAATAATAATTAAAAAACGAAACCAGTATTAAACTTTCTGGTTTCGAACTTGAGTTCAGTATATTGGCAAAATTGTATTGCTAATATTCGATCGCAGTGCGTGGCCTTGGAGCGAGCGTGGTGGAGGAAGAGTGCTACTGCTTCCGCCGGCCGGCAGTCGCCACTCACCACAGCACAAAACCTAGTGTGTGATTTGGTTTATTCAATCGAGTTCAATGATCACAGTTTGGCGTAATTATCGACGTGAATATGGCGGTGATGCACCTACTAACAAAACTATCCTGCAGTGGTATAATCAATTTCGGGAAACAGGTAGTGTCTTAAAAATTAAGCCACCGGGTAGGCCTTCAGTCTCTGAACAGAATGTGGAACGGATCCGCACATCTTGTGTTTGTAGCCCTAAAAAGTCATTGACAAGACGACGTTTGGAGTTGGGAATACCTAAGTCTACCGTGTACAAGGTGATGCGAACTAGGCCTAAATTACGTGGGCATAGAATTCAACTTCTGCATGAAATCAAGCCCAATGACAAAGTAAAAAGATTCGATTTAGCAGTCTACATTTTGAACAGGATTGAAGAAAATGATAACTTCATAGAAAAAGTTATGTTTTCAGATGAGACGACTTTTCACGTAAGTGGGTTTGAATCAGAGCCGGCTTTATGGGCAGGCGAGTAAGGCGACCGCCTGGGGCCGCCAAATTTAGGGGGACGCCAATACATTACCAGATTATTATTATTACCGTATTGGCCCGAATGTAATGCGGTAAAAATAGTTATTCACTGTCATTTAACAACTCCAGGAAATGAGAACAATACTGCAATAAGCAATCAGTGGCCAATTACACATTTCCCTTAAATTTTTTAAGACGATCTGTGCGAGTCGTATATGGTTCCTGATAATTTTTTTCTGAACAAAAAAACTACCTGAATAGAGGCAACAGTGTCCCAGAATAGTTTCTCTGAAGATTCATTGAAATCAGCAGCCATAAATGAGTTCTTAAGAAACATGTTAAAATAATACAAAAATAACAATAAATGCATGTCTGTGCGGGTCCCGGGATAACTCAGCGACCGGATGTCAAACCGAGCCAGATTGTCGGTAGCTTTGCCTTCCCGTCTTATGTTTTTTCTGTTAGTTAGAACCGAGTTTTAGAAGAGTGAGGTTGTGTGATCATAATAGCAGTACAATATTCCCTTTGTTAACGATTTTTTGTAAAAAATATTTTGAGGTGCATAACTACGATTTTAAATATTGAAAATATGTGTAGTGCGAAGGGAAGTAAAAGTGATTCCTGAGCTAAAATGCGTAAACGTAAGAGAAACGCGGAAGCTTTTATTGCATCTCGGAGCGATACGATATTTAAACATTTTAAAAGCAGTGCGGAGGAAGAAGACTCTCCAGCGACTCCACCTACGGAAAATTATGAAAAAAAGGACGAAGCTATTCAACATGAACATGGCACCATTAATACAGACGCTCCAATCGAACCAGGTACGTGTACAGTTGTCCCAAATTTTGAAATTTTATCGGACTGTAATGATCGTATGTCTGCTATCGGAATGTGGCCGGAATTTATTATTGGCGACTCCGTGGTGTAGTTGGCATTGTGTGACTACTATGCCCAAGATCCCGGGTTCAAATCCCGACACCGTCCGCTTGAAAAATGTTAGGCGAGCATTTTTCCCAAAAATACACCATCATTCGGATGAGTGTGTTATCATGCACGTTAAAGATTCCTACCTTGCTTGAACAGCAAGTGATCAGCAAAATTCAAAATTTTCCAGATAAAAAACTCGCTTTCTGGCCAATGTAGTACCTTCGGATGGAGCATTGGAAAATTAAATGTAAGACCGGACTTTATTGATCAGAACCAGCATGATTTTTTAGTTGGAATGGGAGTTAAGAGAGTTCGTAATTTCAATTATCCAAAAAAACCCTGACGATCGAAGACATTTTTCCGATTTCTATTATATTAGACATTTACCTTGAAACGAATTTTTGTTGTTGGATGTCGGTGAAACTTATTTTTTTTGTTGGGAGCTTGTGAAACGTAATTATATAAATGGGCGCCAGTGCACAAAAAATTTCCGCTTCCTTCACAGAGAATCGAAGAAAGGGCCATCTTCCGACATAGCTAGGGGTCTATTCCTGGGTAGAGCAATAAGAAGTGGGGAAGTCGAATTTTGTTATCAAACAAAAACTAAACAAAATTAAATAGGCGCCACCAAGTCCTGAGATAATCACGATAAGAGCAAAGCACAATTCTAAGGGCGGACGTGGAAACCCAAAGATAAAACGATCGCCTTCGTTAACAAAAACCTGTCTTATAAAAATAAGACGCAGCTCCTGTAAGAAATTACAAGGATTAAATAAAAAAAATGTAGAACACCATTTGTGTCCTATAAAAGTATCAAAAATAAAAAATGTATATCCAATATAATATTAGCACAAAATTATTACCCAAAAATTCTACCTTTATGTTATCAGATTTGATCACATTTGACCAAAACAATAGTCTCAAAGTTTAACTAATTGTTTACTGAAGTAAAAAAAACTTTCTTTTAAAAATTCATAACTTTTTAACATGTAAAAATTCTCAACAATAATGTTTATAACAAAATCAAAATTTTGCCTTTTTTAAGCAAAAGACTGCTCTCTAAACATAAGCTTGTTTTAAGTATTTAATCAAAAAAATTTGTAAACACAATGCATTGAACTATTATTTCTATCCTGGGCAGATCTTATCAGTTAGATTACAGTTTCATAATTATTACGCAACGTGTATTTAAATTTTGCAATGAAGTGAAATAAACTTCCATGTTCATAACCAATTAAAAGCAAGCAAAAGTGCACTGCTACCACTTATCAAGTACTTTTTGTATTAAGTATATAAATGTTCATAACCTCAAAATTTTGTATGAACACAAATGCAAACACCTTGCAATTGTCACTAAACGAATTTAAATCTTTATACTAAGCTTTTATAATTTATATGTGAATAAAATCTAACTTCAAGATTGAAGAATGTTTAATTTGAATTTTAGGAAAGCTACACGAAGCGTCTGCTTTCACGGCAAATATCTTTAAAATGTTACTACATCACAAAAAAAGTATAACGTCAAAACTATACTTCGAAATTTATCTGAAGTTCGAATGTGAACAAAGCCTACAAATATATGAACCTAACCTAACAAAAAATTCTTTCTGCAGTTTGTAAAACCAGTTTAACAATAATCGAAAGTGAAACAGGTCATATGGTCATAAACATGATAGCAAATTTCGTGTTTTTTATATGACCGTCTGTTTATCAAAGACAAACGACATTCTAAACACATGCAAAATTTCTTAAATTTAATAACGAACCAAACTGCATCTGATTTTTACAGACACATCCCATCAGAAATTTCATCAGCTCCAAACAAAACCATAAACCATTTCTTGGGGAAACAGCAATCACGACCTCATGTCCGCAATCGTCAATCCTTGTACAGAACCATACAACTTACAAAACCAAAATTCTCACTTGTACTTCTCTATAGTTTTTCGTAGGCGCGTTAAATAAATGAAACAAAATTAAATTAAGTTCGTAAAATGTATATATTACAAACCGTTAGTAGAAGTTATTGAAATCTATTCAAGTCTACCACGACTTGAACCACTCACACAAATAATTTAATCGAAGGTCGCAAGCCTCTACTTTGGAAAACATCTTGATGAATTGATAGCCAGGCTGCGACTAACGAACAAAACTAGAAACGAATGATAGAGAGACTATTCAAAGACTCGCGGTTAGAGGTGGGGAGGTACGAAAGCAACAAGATTGCTAGAGATGCTCGACGAAATAACTTTATGTCACACAGATATTTTACTACAAGAAGATTATTAAAACGAAGCGTTCCATTATGTACTATATGGAACATTAATAAAGAATAAGGCACGTTTAGCGCATTATACTTGTAATTCAATGCGAATAAATACTGATCAAATTAAACATGCTACAACCTAACACAGAAAAAGTTGATCGGCGTTGGCTAGTATACTCAGTGCAAAAAAAACGTGTCTATTGTTTTTGTTGCAAGCTATTTGGATCTCCAATAAACAGCTTTACAAGCGATGGGTCCAACAATTAGAAAAATCTTGCCTCTTATTTTTGTATACATGAAACATCAGCGTGCCATTTCCAAGCACAAAAACAATGGATCGAACTAGAAATGCGTTAAAACAAAAACCAAACGATTGATAGAAAAGCGCAAAAATTATAGAAAAAGAAAAGATACACTGGCGAAATGTGTTAGAACGGCTTCTGACGATCACAAGATATTTAGTAGAGCATAACCTAACATTTCGGAGATCTGTTGAAAAGTTAAATCATCCTCATAAAAGAAATTTTTTGGGTTTGGTGGAGCTCTTGGCGCAGTTTGATCCAGTTATGTCGGAACATGTGCGGCGAGTAACCAGCGAAGAAATTCATGACAATTATTTGGGAAAAAACATTCAAAACGAATTTATACACTTGATCAGCAGCCACAAGTTGAAGAAATAAAAATGAGAATACTTCGTGAAAAATATTACTGAGCTATTCTCGACTGTACTCCTGACATAAGCCACAATGAACAGATGACCATGGTTATTCGGTTTTTTAACATTGGCGACAGTGCTATGAATATTGTAGAGCATTTTGTTGGGTTTCTAAAGGTAAACAACAGTACTGGTGCCTGACCAGCAGAAGCGTTTAAGCAAAAGTTAATTGACCTTGGAATACCCCTTATAGACTGTAGAGGCCAAGGTTATGACAACGGAGCGAATATGAGTGGCTGTGAAAATGGTGTTGAAGCTCAAATATTGAGAGAAAATAATAGTGCATTCTTTCTTCCTTGTGGATGCCATAGTTTAAATCTAGTGTTAGGCAATATGGCCAAGTCGTCTCGTGAAAGAAAGACGTTTTTCGGAATCATTCAACAAATTTACGTTCTTTTTGCTGGCTCAACAAATAGATGGGACATTTTAAAAAATATATAAGTATGTTGACGTGAAATCATTAGTAGAAACACGCTGGGAATGTCGTGTTGACTGTGTAAAGGCAATTCGGTATTAAATTGACGAAATATATGAAGCATTAATGGATCTACACAAAGAGACGGCTGACCCAAAATGTGCAGCCGAAGCTATTTCTCTAGCAAAACAGGTTAAGAATATGAAGTGTTTAGTTATGCTGATAATTTGGTATGAAATTCTTGTGCAGATTAATGTAATCAGCAAACTGATACAGTCAAAAGATATTCAAATGGATGTAGCTGTATCAATTTGGAAGAAAACTGAAGAATTCCTTGTGAAGTAAAAAAAAATGGATTTAAATCTACCATTATAACAGCGAAGGAGCTGGCAATTGATGATCTGGAAATGACTAAAGAAGAAGCTGTTTTCCAACCTGTCTCATCAACTCGAAAGAAGAAGAAGAAAATACAATTTTCGTACGAGGCAACAGATGAAACATTACAAGATCCTAAAGAAAACTACAAGTCGAGCTTTTTGTTGCACTAATAGATCAAGCTTGTATGTCGATACGGCAGAGATTCGACCAATTATACAACTTTTCTGCAAAGCTTGGCTTTTTGAACGACATGGCAGCTGTAAAATATATGTGTGTGGCCGATTTACTCAGACCGTGCAAAGAACTGGAGCATCTGCTTTCTGATGGTGTGCAAAGTGATATTGACGGAACCGAACTGAAAACTTTGGCAAAAGTGTTTCCTGTATCCGAGCGAGCAGGAAATGGCGGAACGGTTCTGCGACTTTTGCGTTACGTGTGCGCGAACAAGTTCGTGCATATTATGCCCAATGTATACACAGCATTACGGATTTTTCTTACCACTCCTGTGACAGTGGGCAGTGGAGAACAAAGCTTCTCAAAATTAAAATAGAATAAAACATATTTACGCTCCACGATGTCGGAATATATCTGTGATTTCCATCGAAAACAACATTACCCGTACCCTTAACTTTTCCGAAATTATTAACGATTTTGCTACCAAAAAGGCTAGAAAAGTTAAATTTTTATATTTTATATTTTACTTTATATCAATATGATTAAGATCAATATTATTTGTACTAGAATAAATTGTTACTAAATCACAGTTGCAATTTCAAATGGGCCTGCACCTTGCCGAAGTTCTAGATTACTAGAACAGGTGAAATGGCTTGCGTGTTCTAATGAGCTAAAGAGCCAAACTACAGGTCCAACCAAAGTAGTAGGGTCGTTAGTGAAAAACCAGACTAAGACAGGTCCCCGAAAGAGGGCAGAGGGTCTTTCGGTACTTAGATTGGCAGAGACCATAGGGGTCGGTATGCCCGTCTAAGACACACTACCGCGATGTGGAAGGCGACGGGAAACCACCACATTACCTCCCAAGTACACAGCGTACCTAAATTATAATAAAATGATGGCATTCTCTGGGGTAAAAGATTCCGGAGTTAAAATAGTCCCCCATTCGAATCTCCGGGAGGGGACTACTTCGGAGGATGCAATCGGAAAGTTAAGAATAAGAGTCGGGAATATTTTGCGAATCGGAGTGTGGAAAGTTAGAAGTATGAAGCAAGTAGGTAAGCTAGAGAATATAAAAATCGAAAAAAATAGGTTATCACTAGACATAGTAGAGATCAGCGAAGTTCGGTGGCCAGAGGCGGAGGATTTTTGGAGTGGAGACTTCAGAGTAATTCATGCAGAAGCAGAGGAAGGAAATTTGGGTGTGGGGATAGTTATGCGAAAAAAGATAGGATACTGTGTAGAAAATTATTTACAAAAGAACGAAAGAGTACTCATGGTCAGATTAGAATCTAAACCGGTAAACACAGTAATAATAAAAGTATACATGCCCGCCTCTAGTTACAGTGACGAAAAGGTAGCAGCGATCGACAAAAATATCGAAGACATATTAAGACACGTAAAGAAACATGAAAATTTAATACTTACGGGGGATTTTAATGCAGTGGTAGGTGAGGGTAGGGAAGGAGCAGTAGTAGGTTTATTTGGTTTAGTCACGAGAAACGACAAAGGAAATAGGCTAGTAGAATTTTGCGACAAGAACAATTTAATCATTACAAACACATTATTTCAACATCATGCTAGAAGACGATATACGTGGAAGATGCCAGGGGATATAGGAAGATATCAAATAGATTACATTCTTGTTAGACAACGGTTTAGGAATCAAGTAAAAGACTGCAGAAGCTACCCAAGAGCAGATATAGACACTGATCACAACATCGTAATTATGAAGGCCGTACTTAAATTTAAAAATTTGAAAGAAGAAAACGGAAAAAGGCACTTGGACTTAAAGAAACTAAAAGATAAAGATATTTAAGGAAGGTTCGAAAAAAAGTCAAATGAATTGCTCAAAGATATAAGATATACTAAGGGAGTAGAAACAGAATGGAATATCCTTAAATCCAGCCTAGACATGGCGGCCAGAAACATTCTGGAGTATACGCAAAAAGAAAATAAAAAACCATAGATAACACAGGATATCCTGAATTTAATAGAAGAAAGGCGAAAATACAAAAATAAATCAGACGAAACAGGAAAACAGAGATACAAAACCATAAAATGGGAAATTATTCGCAAATACAGGAAAGCTAAAGAACAATGGATTGATAAAAAGTGCAAAGAGGTACAAACTAAGATGGAAATAGGAAAGACAGACGAAGCATGCAAATTAATTAGAATGAATTTTAGTGATATAAAACCATATAGCAAAAATATAAAAGACGCGGAAGGAAACGTCATTATAGAAAATGTAGAAAAAGTAGCTAGATGGCAGAAATATATAGGAAATTTATATTCAGTAGAGGAACTAACAGCATTAGAACAGGAATCAGACATTGAAAATGATTACCTGGGATATTCTATACTTAGAGAGGAGTTTGAATTAGCATTAAAGAGTCTGAAAAATGGTAAGGTGCAAGCAGAAACTCTAAAAGCCGCTGGCCAAGCAGTAACAAAACGTCTCTTCCGACTTGTAAGCTATATGTATGAGACAAGCGAGATACCCAAAGATTTCAAACGTAACATCATAGTAACTACACCAAAAAAGAAAGGCGCGGATAGATGTGAAAATTTTCGAACAATAAGTTTGGCAGCACACGTGTCAAAAATATTAACTAGAATTGTACAAAGACGAATGGAAAAACGAGCAGAAGAAATACTAGGAAAAGATCAATTTGGGTTTAGGTGAAACAGGGGAACACGGGAAGCTATCTTAGCTCTGAGGGTGATAACGGAAAAAACAATAGAAAAAGGGGAAAACGTGTATATAGGGTTTGTAGATCTGGAAAAAGCATTCGACAATGTAAAATGAAAAAAAATGTTCGAAATACTCAAAAAGATTGGAATGAGTTATAGGGGTAGACGAATAGTACATAGCTTATACAAAGAGCAAACAGCAGTAATAGAATTAGAGCAGGAACATAGAGAAGTAAACATTAGGAAAGGGGTGAGACAGGGATGTGCCCTATCCCCATTAATTTTAAACTTGTACATTGAAGAGGCAATGAAGACTGTCAAATGCAGGAAGACATTTGGAATTACTATGCAGGGACAAAAAATTAATATGCTTAGATTTGCAGATGATATAGCAGTATTAGCATCTAGCAAGGAGGAGTTAGAAGCAGCTCTTTATGAAATGGAAATTGTTCTAACAGAGAGATACGGTATGAAAATTAATAAAACTAAAACTAAAGTACTAGTATGCAAAGGAGGAGAAAATAAATCAAAAACAAGAATACAAATAAGTAACACGAACTTACAAGAGGTTAAGGATTTCTGCTACCTAGGAAGCCAAATAACACAAGATGGGAAAAGCACAAAAGATATAAAACAAAGATTAGCACAATGTCGCACTACATTTAACAAGAATAAGCAACTACTTTGTTCAAAGACAACAAACATAGATACAAGGAAAAGATTGCTTAAAACATATGTATGGAGCACGGCACTTTACGGCTGTGACGCCTAGACAGTAGGAGAAGCGGGCAAGAAAAAGGTAGAAGCCTTTGAAATGTGGTGCTACGGACAAATGATGAAAATATCATGGACAGACAAAGTTAAGAACGAAGAGGTACTAAAATGGTAGGGGATGAAAGAAATATGTGGAAAACGGTAAAAAATAAGAGAGATAGGATGATAGGTCACATGCTACGGCATGAGGGAATAGTGCGGAATATATTAGAAGCAGATATAGGAAAAAAGAGAAGAAGAGGTAGACCTAGGTTAGACTACTGCACACAGATAGTGAAAGATGTAGGCTGTAGGAGTTTCAGGGAAATGTGTAGGCTAGCTCGGAATAGAAATCAATGGAGGTACGCATCCAACCAGTCCCAAGATGGATAAATTAATGACGAAGAAAGTAACTGTACTTAAACATGATGATTATTATAAGCAACTACAAGTATTAGGTGGGCATAGGGCTTACAATACCGGGATTCCGGAATCCCGAATACCGGAATCCCGGACGATTTTTGTCCGTTATTAAAAACCGCTATTTATGTAAAAATACCGGTATTTTGGTATTACATTAGTTGATAAAAATTGAATTTATCCACAATATAAATCTAATTTAAAATAATATTAATTAATTACAAGAAATTTTTTTTGAAGATAAACAAACAATTTCATTGTACTAAAATCTATATCAGGCACATTTATTACACATACCGAGCCGAGTATGACACCATCGAGAAGCGGCGGTGTCGGTAATATAAAGCGATTGTTTATGTTTTACGTCTACTACCCAATGAATAGGTCTCGTTTATACAAATACATAAAGTGTGTAACACAAAAATTATTATAACAGTTTAGATTAGATTGTTTAATTTTGCAAATTAGCTGTAGTATTTACAAGTAAAAATTATATTTTATATTTTCAATTTTATTTTTCATTCCGTTGTATCTTGTGTGTGTGGATTATGTGCACTTGTTTTCTGGTTTTATTTCTAATAATTGAAAATTATATAACGGTATTTAAATACTGATTAATCCATATTCCATATGAATATATGATACGGTAAGTTTATATTTGTATTAATGGTTAGAGTGTAATTGATTTACAAATATTAAAATTAATAAGCATAAACTGCTCTACCCCCTGAAAGATGAGTACATTTACGGAGCACTGAAAAGGACAGGGCGAAACTTCAGTTTGGAATCATTTTTTGATTGAAAAAACGGACAGGTTGCTAAATGTAAAAAGTGCGCGAAAGAAATAAAGTGTACAGGAGAATCCACAAGTGGCCTTCATACTCACTTAAAAACGATACATGGACTAAATCTTAAAAAGAAATGTGAACTCCCCAATGATGTCGAATCAAGTGTTTCTAAACAGCCTAAATTGTTAATAACAAATTTTTTTAAGAATAATAAAAACGAAAAACTTTCATAAGTGCTTGCTCGAATGACAGCTCGCGATGGTTTGTCTTTTAATATCTTTATAAAATCGTATGACATAAAAGAAGGCTTAAAGGCAAGAGGATTCAAAGACGTACCAAAATCTGCAGTCACCATTAGAAATATGGTACTTGAATATATAGTAAAATTATTAAACAGTCTACAGTGCATGAAATTTCTAGACTGAAATCTGAAGGTAAACGTTTCAGTATCACATTTGACGAATGGACATCTATTGGTAATCGGCGCTACATCAACATTAATGTACATTCTGTTGGAGGAACAATGTGGAATATCGAATTAGTGCGCGCTTACGGATCCGTTCCAGCAGAAAAATGCTTATCCCTTGTAGAAGAAAAATTGAAAGATTTTAATTTAGATATATCTAAAGACATAGTTGAAGTAACTACTGACGGTGCGTCGGTTATGGTAAAATTAGGAAAAATTATAGAGGCTGTGAACATCAACAATGTATGGCACATTGCATCAATTTAGTAATTACTGATGTCTTGTATAAGTCAACTTTGAACCCGAGTGTGAATATTGATGTTGTGGAGCAAAATTATAATGATGACGATGTTAATGATGTTGACGATGACGACGATATCGACGAAGAAGATGGTAATGAAATTATTATAGAGTTAGATGCTAGTATTACTACAAGTAGTATAAATATTAGACATACTGGTATATCATCTCTAGTTTCAAAAATTCGGATAGTAGTAAAAACATTTAAAAATTCACCTTCTAAAAATGATAAATATTTACAAAAGTACGTGAGAGAACAATTAGGTAAAGAAACAGCGCTAAAATTAGATTGTCAAACAAGATGGAACAGTATGTTATTTATGTTAGAAAAATTTGAAGAAATTAAATTTTGTATTCAAAAAGCGCTTATTGTCATTAGTTTCGATATTCATTTTTCTGACGAAGAATTTAATTTATTATCTTTAATTATTGCTGCTCTTACTCCTGTAAAATTAACAGTAGATGCATTATACCGAAAAGATGCAAATCTTTTGACGGTTGACGGTTCTTTAACATTTATGTTAGATACTCTTTCCCAGAAAAAATCTGCAATTGCATTAGAATTATTGGAAGCAATAAAATCTCGAATTTTACTGCGACGAACTGAATTATCACAAATACTTCAGTATCTGCAAAAGGGCTCACAAGATGTTGAAGAAGTATTTAAACGCATATCCATATTTACAATCATTAAAAAAATTGTAAGCTTAACTAAACGGCTCACACATGAAAATCTAGAAGATACAGAAGATATGGAAGTTGTGCAAGAAACATCCCTTAAAATATCTTCCCAAATTAGTGATGAAACAGTATTAGAATCTAATAAGGTAAACGTAAACGCATTAAAGAAAAAACTACAGGCAGCAATAGACGAAACACTAAATACTTCACCCGTGCCTGCGTTTAAAAAATTCCAGGTCTGGAACAAAAAATAAAAGATGAAATTACTTTTTTTGAAAAAACAGGAACAAAAGGAACGTATTTACAAAATGTGTATGATTTCTTAATGACAATAGTACCGACAAATGTAGAATCAGAACAATATTTATTGGATTTTATATATTATTTTTTAACAAGTCAATATAACAACTGAGGTAAGTAAAAATATAACTAGTAAATTTTTCATTAATAGTACCGGTATTAATACCGGTATCCCGATATTTCAAATTTCAAATATCAAATACCGGTATTCAGATTTTAGTTCGGTATTGTAAGCCCTAGGTGGGCAATACTCTTGAATAACGGTAATTGTGTGAAAGAATTTACGGGAAAACTATTATTTCGGCAAATGTCTAGGTGTTGGGGGATCTTGGCACGTACGTGTCCAACCAGTTTTGAGACAGAAAACCTAATGACGAAAAAATAAGCGCAGACAAATCTGATGATTATTATAAACAACTAGTTGTTGGTTGTGAAATATCTGCAACTAATGTTGACTGTGCGAAAAGATATATTAGAAAAAATATTAAATCGGTAAATGCTCAAGTGCTGGGGGAACTTGGCAGCCACATGCTGCTTACCCCCCTTCACAACCACTGAATGTCGGAGAAATAGGGTATATAATTGTAAAACAATAGAAAGGGACCGAAATGCATCTAACACGAAAGAACAGCTCCTATGATGAAAGACAACAAACATAGAACAAGAAGTTGTTGAAAGCAAATGTGTGGAGCACAGCACAGACAGTATGCATATGAAATACGAGCAGTCTGAAAAGCAGACAGAAGAACGGTAGCAGCCTTTGAAATACCGTGCTTCAGATTACGAGGATGGACAGACAAAGGTAATAACAAATAGATTATAGAAACAGTAGGGAACAAGGATATCTTTGGAAAAATAGGAGAAAGAGAAGGGCAGAATACGTTCTAAGGCATTTTTGGGGAATAGTATGGGATATACGACAAGCAGAGGTAGGAAAAAAGAGGCGGATGTAGACCGAGATCAGATAGTGATAGATGCAGACTGCAAATTTCAGGGAAATCTGTAGGTTAGTTCAGAATAGGAAACAATGATGGTACGCGTCTAATCAGTTTCAGGACCGAAGACCTAATGATGATGAAATCACAGTTGCTTCAATTTTACTTTCAAATATATACCGAATACTGTGACAATTCTTTTATATTTCTTATATTTTGATAATTATTATTTATTGATACAAGCGTGAGGGCCGCCAAAGGCGTTTGCCTGGGGCCGCAATTTGTGTAAAGCGGGCTTTGGTTTGAATACCTGGGAAAAAACTGATTATCGTTTAGACGTGGCCAGGGCTACAAATGGTGCACATATAGAACTTTACTAGGTATCAAAAAAACTTGAGAAGATCCTCTTTATTACTATATAGGTTTAATAACTATTATTTTGACTTTACTGTGTACAAATAAAACTTTAAATCAAGAAGATCTTTTATAAACTCCGTGTATTATCGACTAATGCTTGAGAGTAATGTTCAATAGTGTATATTTTGTTTATAAAATTTCCATTTCCTTGTATTCCTGATCTGATAATTTTATAGCAGTTTTCAAAGCCAATTACTACTGACTTTTTACAACGGATGCCGTGAAAGATACTTTAGATACCTTTCTGATTTCTTGTACTATTTTGTCTAAACAATGCATTAATTTGAAGCTTTCGACACACGTCCGATATTATTATATGTAAGCTTTAGACATGAGGTAGCAAACAATTTACTAGTCTATATGTATTAATTAGTATTATTATTTATTGCTATTTTGCTAAAGGTTAGGAGTTTTGCAGAACTGCAGCTCCTGATGTATAAGAATTGTACCCTTGACTGAATATTTCCTGTAATAATTTAACATTCAAACCAGTAGTTCCGAAAGCTATTCACAATTTGTACATTCCAGTGTGGAAGACATGTGGTACGTCTGCTGAGTTGTGAAGCATTGTTCGATTTAAGTAGAAACCAAAGAACAAATGTCGGTACCTACACCGAAAGTAGCCAAAGTCAGCATCCTTCGTTAACAGCCACATCATAAAATACCCCAAACTGATGATTTACAACCTCAAAAGAGTAATAATTACACCCGAGCCGTGCAGTAGCTAGCCAGGTCGTTAGAACATCAACCCCTGTCATTTAGTGTCCTAACCGGATATTAAACATTCCCTCGCTCATTACCACTAAAGTCCTCGTTATACTGATAGGGCACTGCTACGTAAGCACAAGCGAAGTAAGTTCAATATCAGAGAAAGCATCAATACAGTCGACATGCAGCTTCAAGGATTTTTAAAAAGTTTCAGCACACTTTACATAATATCTTACAATTTAACATGTTAAAGTATTTATGGGCGTCTAACTGATATCACTCTTCAACATACGTCGTTATCGTTTATGGGGCGCTTAAAATCTATGTATGCATACTACGTTTCAAAATGTGTAAGACCAACCCATTTAATCATGATGATAGCTGGAGGAAGTGTAAACAGAATGCTGTAGCTCTTTGGAGCGGTTTGTGTAGATAAGCAGGGACTAGGGGTTCCTGCTTATGATATATGAGCTGCAAATAGGCCTCGTTGAGATTCTTATCTGTACAAATGGTAGTACTTATATTGTAATAAATATAGATGAGATAACAGCACTGTTTTACGAACAACAAACCAAAACTTCTATAAATAATTTAATGTGAAAATAACCGACGCAGTTCTTTCAAAATAGCTAAGCTCTTAAAGTGTAGTCTAAAACCAGTTCATTGAATACTGAATCGATATGTTAGGTACTATAAATAAAGTTCGAATTCACAAAAATACACTACTTACCCATCAAACTGTAACATCCGGATCACTAGGAAGGAATTTTTATATTTATACATTCATCGTCATGTCAATAATTCATTAATCTAAGTAACTAGCAAATATTACACGATGTGATTACTTTTAGCAAAAAAGAAATACGTATTGCAATATTTCTACGTTATATTTAATTTCCGAAAAGTAGGAAACCTAAATTCTAATTAGGCATATTTTTTAAAGATATATATATATATATATATATATATATATATTGCTGTGTAAATAAGGTCATTTAAGGTAGTTAGGACCAATAGTATAGCGCACTTCATATAAACTACATGAGAGCTCAGAAAACAAGACAGTTTTCTGAAGAAATCAAGAAATACGATGATTAGATTAGAAAGTAAATGACAACGCCCTGTATATAAACCGAAATCATAATTAATTTTGTTATTGAAAAATATTTTAGAAGATTTATTTGAATAAACAAATTTGCAAGTCGTAAAACAACATGAACGGAAGCTGATCCGCGACACGCATGAATAACGCATCATTATTACGCCAAGAATCCCAATTAAAACAAGCAAGTTTAAAAATGCGTAAGATAACAAACGCATATAATTTAATACATAATTATATATAGAACGTGACTAGAAAGCGAAAATCAGCACCTGATATATTGGAAACAAAAACGGCGTGGTGATAAAATCAAAGTTCACTAAATTTATTGTACAAACAATGGTCTACGTGATCTAGAAATATGAAAATCCAAGAGAATGAATGCAATTAACTCGAAAAGCTACGTCGAAATTAGCGTGTCAGTTTTAATATACAACAAAATACCATAGAAATGCCCAAAACCTGGTATGTAAGAATCACGTATAATAGCGAACTCTGCGCTTGTCAATAGATAGGCGATTCATTTAAATACGACCGAATCTGTAAACAAATTAGTTGAACATGAATTAAGGCTTAGTCCACATCACTTAAAAGAAAATATTTACGTGAAGTGATTTATTGTAATAAATGGTACAATAGCAATTGTGAAAAATAAAAAGAAGTTTGTCGTTTTAGCCCTTTAAACACGTAAGTAACTAAAGATTGTTTAATTTAAATTATAATAATAACTGGATCCAATAAGGAAATTCAACAAACATTTAATTCAATTATTAATTACCAAGAAGTTTAACAAAGGACGCTAACATAATTTAAAGATATGCTAAGAAAAATGAAGACCATATCTAAAGCAGATCTGGATTCAACGTTGGGACTATTAAAACACTAAGCTGAATACGGGAGCAGTTGGTACAGGGACTGATTCGAGCTTGAAACAACAGGTTAGCCAATCTGAATGTTTTGTTTTGTTTTTTAAATGTGAATATTTCGTTGTTCATTTCTAATTTGAATAATTTAAAATTTGCTTCCATGAAAATTTTATGTGAGGGCCAACAAAAATCTTTTTTTAATACATGTTATAAATTACATCAATTTTTAAAGAAGTTGAATAAAAGTTCATGGGCTTCGGATAATAAAAATAAGGATGATTTTTGCTGGATTTTTGATTAACTTCGGGAATGATAATTATTAAAAGAATTTTTAATCAATTATTAAAAGAAAGTTCTATTTAGAGAATTCTTAAACATTTCATACATTGTAAATATTTTTGAAAATAGTATAATAATTGTGCTTAATGGTGTTTTGGTTTAAAGAAACGGGAAGTAGAGGTAGAAGGTAAATTTAACGGCTTTGTTTGTCGTATTGTCGCAAGCTCCGTGCGTAATTAAAAACTGAGCTAGCCGAGGTAATTAAAATTATATATTAAAAATCAAAAATTGACAGAATAAAAATTTTAACCTTTTTAATTTACAAAAAGGGCGCATCGGGTTATTGTTACCCGTATCACAACAATATATATATATATATATATATATATATATGTCTATATATATACATATACATATATATATATATATATATATATATTTGATATAATTGATATAGTAATGCCTCGCGTTGGAGCCCCGCTAAAAATGTTATATGAAAATGGACGCACGTTGAGGTGCCACTAAAAGAGTGCTATGACAAAGCCCGTTAGAGTGCGTCACAAAAGTGATATGAAACAGATACTGCAATTTGTAAACTTGAAATAGTTCACTTACCTTCCTTTTTTAACTTTGCGCTAGCTCAACGGAATTGGCGGAGATGAAATCAAACACAACAATATCACAAAGCATTTATACAGTATTAAATATTTTCTCTCATACAAAAGCATTTAGAACATTTACAACATTGTTTCTTTCAAACAAAAATAGTTTCTCAGAAAGATATAAAAAAAATAGGTTCCTCGCCTTGTTTTAAATATACAGAAATAACTTATTCTTTTCAGAATGGTTTACCTGGTTATAATTATTTCCACGCTTGAAAGATTTGTTTTGGCCAGAAAAAATCCTTGACAGATAATCTATTAAAAAGTCAAAGTACAGTATTGCCCGAAATAAACAGTACTGAAACTAAGTTGGCGGTGTTTTTATGCGTGCGCTGTCACACTCAAGTTAGCTAGTATAGACCTGTCAAGTAAACCTCAAACAAGTAATTAGTAGGGCCTAATTGTTAAAAATGGTGCTAAGTACAGAGGAGAAAGTGTTTCTGGTAGAGCATTATTTTCGTTCATACGGAATCGGCCGACATAATGGTGCAAGTTTGCTATACGTGTCTGATCAATTCACACAAAGGTTTAATAAACGTTCTC
Organism: Platerodrilus igneus; assembly: GCA_036346225.1. Lineage (NCBI taxonomy): Eukaryota > Metazoa > Arthropoda > Insecta > Coleoptera > Lycidae > Platerodrilus > Platerodrilus igneus. Next base: position 5,031,934 of record JARFIW010000090.1, read on the forward strand.
CAAGTAATGCTGTAATTTTGAAGGTTATTGAAAAGTTTAGAAATACAGGTAGTGTATTGTGCCAACGAAAAGGAAACTCGGGGCGTCCCAGGACAGTTAACAACAACAATAACCATGAACGTGTTTTTGAGCAAATCTTAGAAAATCCGAAAGTCAGCCAGGCAAGGACAGCGATACAACTTGATTTAAAAAGAACTTCCTTTCAAAGAATCCTGAAGGAGCTGGGTACATTTTCGTATGTGGTTCAGGTACATCAACAACTACATCCTCGAGATTATCGCATTAGAGTGGAATATTGCGCCAGAATTCTCGCGTTACAGTATGAAAATCCTGAATTTTTGAAAAATGTTTGGTTTTCAGACGAAGCACATTTTCACTTGTCAGGCTATGTGAATCGTCGCACAAATCGATTTCTGGGCTTTGCCAGACCCGATGAGGTTCAAGAGGTTCCTTTACATAGTGAAAAAGTGAGTGTCTGGTGTGCTGTTTCCGGACACGGAATCATTGGTCCGTACTTTATCGAAGAGAATGGTAGGCAAGTCACACTTAATCAACAGAGGTACAGACAAATTTTAACACGATTTATCCCTGATCTACGTCAATTCTGTCGTGCACGTAACTTGGCATTTCGAAACCAATTTTTTCAGCAGGACGGGGCAACTTGCCATACTGCTGCCGCAATTCGTCAATTTCTTCAAGAACATTTTCCAAGCAAATTCATATCACGATTTACTGACTTCCCTTATCCTTCACATTCTCCAGACCTCACACCTCCAGACGCATACATTTGGGGCATGGCTAAAAATGCCGTTTTCAAACGGGCACCACAAACCATCGATGAATTAAAGGATGCCGTTAGAGTCTTCTTCGCAGCCCTGAGACAACCCTTATTCAATAACATGACCAGAAACTTAGAACATCGTTATGAAGTCTGTCTCCAACGAGGAGGTGCACATTTAGAACATATAATAAAGTGTCAATAATATGTATTTTTTAAATATACAAAACAATTACAATTTCAGTACTGTTTATTTCGGGCAATACTGTATTTAGATCTCTGATCACAAATTCTTCTGATAATACCATTTTACATAAAAAAATATTATATGATTAACACTTAATATGATACCTTACATTAACTATAAATCAGTTAAAAATAACTCTAAAAGTGATACTTGCAAAATCCACAAAAATGTTCCTCGTAATAAAAAAGATATTCTTATTTTACATTGACGTCAAATCAGCTTATAAGTTTTTTCATATTTAAAAAAAAAACTTCATTTAAAACAGTAGTTACCAAAGTACATTATGCCTAATTCTTTCTTTCAATTACTTAATAGAAATTTTTAAATAGCGTTATCTTGAAGAATTTTCCCTATTGTAATTAAAATTTTTATTTTTCGTTGTAAGTTACGTTTTAAACATTGCTTCCTTATTCATTGCAACTATTAAACTACAATATCCTTACTATATACTCAAATACTATTTTGACAGAGCAACAGCTCGCGCTTTAAAAATTAAAATAACATTTCAAATTCGCATGAATGAATAAATCTTTATTTCATAAGCGCTTCTTCATATACAAATTTATCTGTTTCCAAAAACTTACTAAAAAAATGAAAAAATGTGGAACATTTTTATAAAAGGGTTCTCGGAAAACCCAATTAACGTCTAAAATCGTCCAGTTTATTAACCTAATTATCGTTCCAGTTATCCGTGATGTGTGTTATGTGTTTTTGTTTAACACATATACTATTGTTGTGGCGTCGCATACTAATGTAAATGTAGTCACTTTCTTCGATTTTTACAGGAATTTTACAGGTTTTTTTGTGTTTCGGCCGCTTTTAAGAATAAAATATTTATGCATAAATGATATTTATGTCGTTCTAAAACACCGATGACTCATTCTTGTAGGTTCTAGAAAATTCTATGTTTAAAACAAATTGCTATAGTCCACGGGGTAATTAATTCAGACATTATTTGCTCTAAAATGCAAAAAAGGTTTTAAATACACGTTGATTGTAGTTTCTTAAACTAAAAGCGTAAAGCTCTTCTATTTACAGCAAATCAAATGCATTTTTATCAAAAATGTATTGATAATTAATATTTAAAACAAATGGCTTTGTATTTATCTTAAAACGATTAATTTTTACGTACGCATTTAATGCGTTTACGGTATCTTACAATTAATTAATTTTTACAACTTACGTTACTTGCTATTTATTTACAATACCCTTATATAATACAGGGTGATTATTTATACACGCGCAATTTGCGTTTTTGCATTACACATCAATGAATAAAGGTACGCTTGTATTATACAGGACCCAACCATGAATTTACGGAAAATTAATTTTTTTCCGGATTCTATTATATTTTGGTAGGATTTATTTGTGGAATTTGGGTTTCAGTAACCTCTCGTGACACCTTATCACGTCAATGTATATATTGATGCAATTAAAGCGCATAAAGTTGTTATATTGCATCATCCCATAAACATCCAACGTCATAAACTCGAGAAAATTCGACAATATCCAAGAAAAAGTCCAATTATGTGAATATTTATTTGTATAGAAAACTTATCGTGCATTGCTGGTATAAAATGTATCAATGCGTAAAAACTTGATTAAAAAGAGTTTTCATCCTTATTAGGTAATTTAATGACAATAGAATCGTGTTTTCAATAAGAATACAGTACTTTTTGTGTTTTATTCGTAAAAAAGCGCCCTTCGCAAGTTTCATCCACATTTTATAATAAAAACATTGTATTTACAGAAATACTCAATCGTATGCAAAAACGCATACAAATATTCCAAAAGATTTTCATAAGTAATTGGTCCTGTTCAAATGGACAAATGCAGTAAAAAGTTATACAACCAAGTTTAATATAAAATTTATGTAATACCGCGTGGATAAATATTTAATTTCAGGTAGTAGAAAAAGAAACTACGTTATTTGAATAGCGCACTGATCCAGTTCAAAATATCAGATTTAAGAATAAGCATCCAACGTCGTAAACTCGAAAAAAATTCTATGCATAAACAAGCGCTTTTCATTATTTCAGCCTCATTTTATAGTAAAACATTGTATTTAGAGAAGTATTAGATCGTACGTAAAAACATACATAAATACTTCAAAAGATTTTCATAAGAAATTAGTCTGGTTCAAATGGGTAAATATTGTAAAGGCTTTTACAGTTAAATTTAATATCAATCTTATGTAATACCGCATTGATAAATATTTAATTTCAGGTAGTAGCAAAAGAATTTACGTTATTTGAAAAGCGCATTGATTAAATTCGAAACATTAGATTTAATTACAAAAGTGCGTTAGTATTTCAAATTAGAGCAGATACGTAAAGCATGAAAGAGCTAGTTAATGAACCCGTGTTCCAGAAAACATAAGTAAACGATGTAAATAGCCCAGAACGACAATAAACTGTAGAGAATCAAGGAACTTCAAATTCATCAAAGCGATAAAATAAGATAGTTAAACGACATCGTCCAATTATGATATAACCTGTGAAAACTATAAACTCTCGGAAGTTGACACAGGCATGTATGACACACCTTCGAAAACAAACCAAACCAAACGTTCAGAAAAAACTGAAACATCTTTGTTACGACAGAAGAAGCTCGCCTTTAAAAGCCAATGGATGTTGAATAACAAGACTGTCTACATTGAAACGTTGGCATGCAGTAGACCTAATGATAATACGTCACGTAGTAAAAGTGCTACAGCATTTAGTAGTGAAATTTATTTAAATATTGCTTTATTATGTGTCATTAAAATTGCTGATGAGAAAGTGTGGATTGATGCATAAACGTGAATAGGTTATTTGGCGTACTTACAATAGTTTTAAAAATGGAAAATAAATAACTAAAAATTATTAAAACAATCACAAGAAAGTTTTCTTGATTAGAATAAGGCATATTTGATTGAAATGGTTGTTATATATTATATAGATCAATTTGCATGAAGAGATACTTTTAAAACTATTTAAACGACTCTGGAGCATGACTTGGTATTTACGTACTAGAAAAAATCAACAACAGGTAGATCTGTAATGATGAAACTTCAAGCGATTGGTTTAGATATCTAATTATCTTTTAAAGACATACATATTTATAGAATAGTTAGTTAAGTTACATAAAGAGATTTTTTCGTGTGCAAGTCTTTGAGTGAGAGATGTATGTAAAAGTCAAAAATTTAATTAAAACGATTGGCGAGTCTCGATACAGGTTTTCGCCAGTATACAAGGTAATAACTAAACCTGACTGATATATGATAAGTTTAAACGGTCTAGTAGAGAGGATATTAAATTATACGACTTATTTGGGTAAATTTTGTACATATTAAGGAATATTTAGTTATAGAGTTGTTTATGAAAGATAATTACGAGATTAAGATTTGTGTAGAATAAGAGAGTAATCATCCTAGTTATAAAGAGATGTTTTGGACTTGATTAAGATATACGATTTGTGTTGAGAGGAAGTTATCTTTTATCGATGTTATATTTAAGATATTGTTTGTAAGACAAAGGTGTGGTGGATGTATTGATTGTCTGTAAAAGAATATTTCGCATTATTATAAATCTGATGAATGAATTTGACCTGCATCTTGAAGAAGTTCTAGATTACTAGAGCTGGTGGAACGGCTTGCGTATTCCACAGAGCTAAAGAGCCGAACTACAGGTTCAACCAAATTGGTAAGGCTTTAGTGAGGAATCAGACTAAGACAGGTCCCCGAAAAGGGGCAGTAGCTCTTTCGGTACTTAGATTGGCAGATATCATAGGGGTCGGTATGACACTCTAAGACACATTACAGCGATGTGGAAGGCAACGGCAAATGTTTTAAAATGATGATGTCCTCTGGAGTAAAAGACTCCATATTTAAAATAGTCCCCCATTCGGATCCCCGGTAAGGGACCACTTCAGAGGATGTAATCGGAAAGTATAAAGGAAGAACCGGGAACATTTTGCAAGTCAGAGTGTGGAATATCAGAAGTATGAAGCAAGTCTTATAATTTTAAAGTATCCTTGATTTGTAAAGTCTTAATGAGGCATCACAGTTATGGCACTACAATAATAGACATAAAATAATGTGCCTGCAAGATTTATTCTAATAATTCCTTTATTAACTTAGTAGCCATGACTATATTGCTGATCACTTTGGCTGCTAATGCGCGTATAATGATTTACCCTCTAACCGCAAATATCTCAAACGCATGATCATAATTACATAATTACACCATTTTTACGTATAAACTACCTATGTAATGAAATATCGATGCTTCTGAAATTTTATTTATCAAACTCTAAGATAATTCCGCGTTTTAAAACGGCATTGTTTTAGTGCCGGTTGTACAAAGAAAGAACATGTGTACTAAGTTTTTGGATATAATGATACAGACGACTACTTCAGTGTTAAAAATTTGGAAAAAACATAAATCTCGAAAAGGGCAAAGCATAGACATATAGTGGCTTAATTCCAACATATCAAAAATTTAATGAAACATGACATAGATAACTGGAAGTGTTACAATTCGGTTCCAATGCAAATTATTTGATAGCGCCTGACCCTACTGTCCTCAATGCAGGTACCAACCAGTTAAAGAAATGCCCGGTATATAAGGACACGTTTTCTGTAGCTGGTGTAGTGGTTTGTGAGATGAATGACACTTTTATCCCTCCATTTGAAATTTCACCTCCAGATACTTATCAAAATTCATACCTTGTTTTAGACGCCCCAAATACTATCCGACATCCTATCCACACAAATTTCACACTAAGATTAGTAATGACACATGCCTTACAACTAAAATTGCCACAAAAAATTTTCTATTTACTCTTCTAGTTTTATGCTGGAGCATTATATTAAATCACAATACTGATTTTCATCCGTTATTGTTCAAGACAATTAGGTTAATTTCTAAAAAGTGTAAACAAATTGATGTTTATTTTATGATTTTAAAACTTAGTAACTTATAAATATTAAGAAAACGGGTTTAGAAATGTGGTAGTACATAGCTTTTATATAGAATTCTGTTCGATACAAACTAAAACTGGTGGCTCAGACGCTAGTTAGAATCTTTTAAAATTTCTTATAGCGCGTTTAAACAGTATAAAACATCACTTTTTGCTTACGACTTTTGTCATCTTTTATAAATTAGAATTCTCTAAATTGTTCTTTTTCTAATACAATATTTATTCAGGTACTTCTAAATAATGCAAATACTCACTGCAAAATCGAAAAGGTGTTGGGTAATGTGTCGCTCAAGCAATCCTTTTCTAGACAATTGTTAATTATACATTCATAAGCTGTAACACATAACGTGCACAGTGGTAATTAAAATATGAAGTACGTTAACCTTTAAATGTACTCACAATAAACTTCCTGTAAAACCTGAACTTAAAATTAGCTTTATGACATTTAAAAAATTTGACTCGAATTATATGGTAACATTAAAAAAGGGTATTTGATCATCACGAGTACAATCATACATCTTCCAAAGGATCTTTTGAACAATGCGAATCGACATTCATAATTTTTATGTACCTTAGACATCGAGGAATACAAACAAACAAGCAAACAAGACAACTGTGTTCTATTAAATAGGCATAGATATCTCATTTAAAAATTAAAAATAAATAAATAAATGTGTTGCTGAGGGTCTCATAGGTCAGAACATAACTCCTAGGATTTGCATTGAGAGCTATGCACAAAATCTGTTTGTTGTTACCATGAAATTGCCTGTTGTTGCATTTTTCCAGGCCATAATTATCAATTAAGGCTCCAAGATCGCTCACACCATTTTACAGAGTACGCTTATCCATGCAAATTACTCCATATAACGTATGAGATACTATCCCCATTATATATATATATATATATATATATATATATATATATATATGCTTGATTCCATTCAGAATACTCTTATGGTAGTTTCAATAAATTTTTAATCTTTTAATTCCACTTTTAAAACCAATTGTAATAATCTAGCCCTTTTTGAGTAGCAATGATTTTAATAAGAACTTTTACTACTAAATACTATGCAGCGTATTATCAGACTAGCATGGTGACGTTTAAATCGGAATTCCTTCTAGCCATTCATTAGCTATATATAAGAACGAACCCCTGTAATGTCAGCATTTTGAAAAATTGAGGTCAGTCTTGAATTTTGTAATTTGTTGTTTGTCGAGAACGTGATGCAACATTTGTAGATTTATCATGCTCTAACAACCTCGAGTTAGACTAATCAATTGTCGTTCCATATCTTATGAATATTCCAGATTTTATTGCTTAGTTTATGATTTGCACGAATTTTATTGTCAACGCAAGCTATTTCATAATTTTAGTAGTTGTTTGTAAAACACTTTTCTAGTTACAATCGTACTTATTCTTAGAATATGCTACCGATATTAATTAAAGATGCTTTTATCTAAATACCAACGTATGTTTGTATTAAATTAAAATATTGTACTTGCAGTTTCTCTTAAAATGAAAATTACGCTTAAATTATACACAATGGAGTACTTTCATAGTCAAAATTTGAATAAAAAATCTAATACCTACCTAATTAAATATCTTTTAATGCACTTGTTTACGCTTAATGAATACCGCCGAACCTCAACACCTTATTAAATTATTTAATTAAGGACGAAACTCTTTGAAAAGCGTCCTCCTACTCACAGAATATACTGAAATACCATTATTTTTATTTTAGAACAATATTTCTTCGTCATTAAGTTCATATGATAAAAAAGGAAACCTTTTCAATTACTGTCCCTATGTATCCATCACGTACTAGATAGAAATATCATAAACCCGTGTTTCAATTTTTTCGAAAATTTTGGTATCTAACACCTACATTTGTATACATGTTTGAAAACAAAACAAAATGTTCTATTATGAGTCTAAAAAAATATAGGGTGCAAAAAAATTACCTTTATACCTGTGTAAATCCTGAAATTCTTGTAGCAACATCTTACGAAGAAATTCCGCCCATTAAAAAATATATAAGGTTTATTACAGTAATTTTTCAAAATAGGCAAGTTATGGGCCTGTGGAGTCAAGTCTAGGAAACGCTGTATATATTGATATAAGGCCTCGCGTTAGAGCGCCGCTGAAAGAGTGCTGTGACAACGGCGCGTTGTGGTGTCGCTGAAAGAGTACTGTGATACAGATACAGCAAATTGTAAAACTTGAACTTGCTCACTTACCTTCCTTTCCAACTTTGCCTGGCTAGCTCAACGGAAATGACGGAATTTTCAAAAAAGAAATCAAACACGGCAATATCACAAAGCATTTATACAGTATGAAACATTTTCTTTCATACAAAAACATATAGAAAATTTACAGCATCGTTTCTTTCAAACATAAAATAATTTCAAAGAAGTATTTATAATAACAAAAATGTCCCTTATCTTATTTTAAATTTACAGAACTAAAATTCCTTCTTTTTTATGGATATTTACTTGACTTTGTTTATTTCCCCGCTTGTAAGGTGTGCTTGACCAAAAAATACTTGAGAGATAATCTATTAAAAGGTCAGAGTGTTTAGAACTCTGAACACAAACTTTCCTGGCAAAAATCCTCACAAAAAAAAATTATATGATTAACACAAATTACCTTAAATTAAATACAAATACTCCAATATCAGTTAAAAATAAATCTAAAAGTAATACTTGCAGAATCCACAAACACGTTCCTCGTAATTAAATATCTGCTTATTTTAAATTGACGTCAATCAGCTTACAATATTTTCCATATTTATAATCCTCATTTCAAACAGCAGTTACCAAAGTGCATTTTTTGGTTAAATCTTTCTTTCGATTATTTAACAAAATTTTTAAAATAGCGTTATATTGAAGAATTTTCCCTCTTTATTGCTATTAATAAATTCCATTTTTTAAGTAATTTGCAATTAAAACATCACTTTTATATTCATTGTACCATCGTAATTATTAAATTACAATATATTTACTGCACACTTTAAATATCATCTTCGTAAAGCAACAGCTCGCGACTTAAATCAAAATAACATTTCGCGATCAAATTTAAGAATTGAATGAATTCTTGTTTTTAATAAATGCAGGAGGTGGGTGAATATTGAATGTATCATACTGTTTGGTGTATTGTGAGTATATGTATGTTGTTTTTGTTTTTTTTTGTATGTTGTGAGTATGTGTGTCTGTGTGAGAGAGATAGAGAAAGAAAGAGCGGGGCGGGGGGGTTGGGTGGGTTTGTGAGTGTGTGTGTGAGAGTGTGAGTATGTGAATGCGTTTTTTGTGTATGTGTGTGAGTGTGTGTGTGTATGTGAGAGAGAGAAAGAAAGAGAGGGAGTGGGGGGTGGCGGTGGGGGTGAGGGTTGTGAGTGTGAGTATGTGAGTGTTCTTTATATTTTTCTTTAAAGTTGAAAAGGTATGAATAGATACTGATCAGATTATTAATATCACTTTTCCTTAAGGAATTTGAATTTCTATAAATATGCACATTTCTAAAAATGTTCTTTTAAATTTTTTAATTTCTATTTGTAAAATTTGTGGATTATTGAAATTTATCTTGTGTTCATCATTAAGTGTGTGTATCGCAAAGGCACTTGCTTTAGGTTTAACTTTTATATCGCTTTTATATTGTATGATTCTTTGTTTTGAATTTTGAGATGTTTAGCCTATATATGAACGATCACAATCTAATGATGAACAAGATAAATTTCAATAATCCACAAATTTTACAAATAGAAATTAACAAATTTAATAGACCATTTTTAGAAATGTGCCACATTTATAAAAATTAAAATTCCTTAAATAAAAAAAGTTATATTGATAATGTGAGCAGTTATATTCATACCTTTTATACTTTAAAGAAAAATATAAAGAGTGTAACAATTGATTTTACATGTGTATTCTTAAGTACATCTAACTATAAAAAACACACTCGCATACTCACACACACACACTCACAAATCCACCCACTCCCTCTCACTCTCTCTTTCTTTCTCTCTCTCTCTCTCACACAGACACACACACACTCACACATAAATACAAAAAAAACAAACAAAATATACATGTACTCACAATACACAATACACCAAACAGTATGATACATTCAATATTCACCCATTTCCTAATATAAACATACACATGAAGACGCTATTATGTGTATCATATTAAAACAATTTAAAAAAAAATTACTATATACATAACATACATACACACATGCAAGTTAAACAAAAAGATAAAGATTATATATATATATATAAAAATCATTTAATCAAAATTGACCTTTACTTCTGTTAAACCAATATTTTATTTCATCAATTTATATATATATATATATATATATATATATATATATATATTACTCAAATTTAGACCAGGGTAGAAAATTAATTAATTACATCAAATAATTTTAATCACCGTGTATAAGGAATTTTATTAGATAATACGCGTTATTAAATCCGTGAAGCATAAAAATTTATTCGTTTCATTAAAAAAAAAATAAGGGATTTAAATTATCCACTAGACGCTTTCTATAAAAAGAAGCAGTATTAAAATGCTCAACGTGTATTTAATTTAATTGTTCAAAGAATCAAAGAGAAATTACGTGCAAAGTGTATATTAATTAACTCAATTTTAAGTAACCGTATTAAACAAAATGTACAAATAATAATTAATATTTAATTAGGATTCACTAAAAATTAAAGTGTAAAGTCAACGCCATTCTTTATTGTTTTAATTGGAGTTAATTGAACCGTTAGTAACATATAATATGCATAAAAGCGTGTAAAAACCCAATAGTATTCAAATCGTAGAAGTGTTATTTAGAAGTATTACGTTTGAACACCTGCGTATTTTTAAAAAGTCACGTTCTGCTTAAATTTTGTAGATAACAAATGGTTACAGAGAATGTTGGAGAAACCGTCGCTTAATATTCACGGGAAATGCTAATAAAGTGGGTTATTTAACTGTCCACGTAGATTTAAATAACCGATAATAAAGAATATCGATTTGTACCACTTAGAACAGGGTAGATAGAGACGGATAATATGCGTAAGATAGAGACACATATAGTAAAAGGCGTGATTTGAGCAACGTCACGAGGTTGCGATTGGTTGAAAATCAGATGCAGATATGAGGTGTAAACGTAACGATTTCGATACAAAATTAATTAGTTATTCTCGGACGTGGTTGCGTGCCGTGTGGAAAATTTCTCAGATTTTCAACTGGAGCGGGTGCAAAGTTAATAGAATCGCGTGGCCGACTATCGAAAAGGGAACGCAGAATGCGAAATTCTAAGAATTGTCCATTTTGGGGACAAAAGCGACGAACAGGCTAGCCGATATATAAACCCGGACGTTAAACAGTTTCGCTCCCTGTATGTTTGTTGTGGTTTGTTTAGTATTCTTCTTAATTTTCTTTGGAGATTAAACCACTCATAGTTTTTAAAATTATCTTTATTAACGTTTCGATCCATAACATAGGATTTTGAAAACGATCCTAGGTTATGGATCGAAACGTTAATAAAGATAATTTTAAAAACTATGAGTGGTTTAATCCCCAAAGAAGATTAAGAAGAAATATATATATATATATATATATATATATATATATATAGATATATATAAAAGCCCGATTTGTATTTGTCAATAGCTCTTATTACTTTCATAAGATTTTGTTTACAGATACATCTTATTATATATATATATATATATATATATATATTTTCTTTAAAAGAAAGCGCCTTGGCTGAAATAAATTTGCATACATTCTTAATATAAAAGTGCAATGAGGAAATAATCACATACGCGCTAGCTATTCCATTCAAATAAAAGCCAACATTTTCAAGATTAAAGCGATATTGTAACAAATTTACTATTTGTCAAGGAAGATTTGGAGCATTTGATAATTTATATGATAGGGATTCATGTCTAGAAAATGCAGTCGATTTTGCATTAATCAAAGCGCATTGTTAAAAACTGAAACGATTCTTATTTATTGGGAGTACGTACCTCTTTGCAAGTTTTAGAACATTGAGAGAACGAAATTTAACGATCAACGGGGATTTTCTTAATTTTTTTTGGGTATTAAACCACTCAGTGTTTTTAAAAACTCTGAGTTGTTTAATATCCAAGAAAATTAAGAAAAATATAAAACAAATTATAACAACGGGGATGTTTATAATTGGATTTACATGTTATATAAAATTATTCTCACATTAAACGATTATTTCCCTTGTTCTGCAAACTAGAGAAGAAATTGAAAATACTGTACTCAAGAAAAATTTAGTGCAAGTGAAAATATTGTAATAAAAAGTGTTTGCAGTTAGTATGATTTTCGGCAGTTTTATAATTGTAGGGAGACCTGCATTTAGGTAATTTAGGTAATGGGAGTTGTTTTAGAGCCTTAAATCATGTTTCAATTAATACTTCAATAGTATCTCAATCCTTGGTTCTAATTTAAATACTACTTTGATTTCTGTTCATATCTTGGTCAATTTTTAAGCAACTTGAATTAAAATCTATTAGAACGAATTTTACTAAGATTGAATTGGTTGCCAATTAGTTTTTAACTTAGACCTGGCGCAGGTCTTGCATAACTTTATACAAAAAGTTATTCTAGTGAAAGAAGTTTGTGCTCAAAGTTTAAAGCTTTGACAATCTGTTGGGTCTGGCACTAATTCAAGGCTCCTGAGTTCAAAGATCAAATTTAGATTTTAAGATTTCTGTTTTCATGTAAAAGACTTTGGTAATTTTATTGTATCTCATATGATTTATACTACACTAATTTTAACTTTTCCCTATATTTTTATTATCCGCAAATATTTGTACTCTAAAAATTTAGGCAAAGCTTATCGACTAATCAATTCGAACAGGAGATTCCTTTTATGTTCTACTAGCTAAAATAGTCGAGAAAGTGGATTCTTAAATTTAAATTTGAGTTTTTGCGTCTGTTGTATAGGGAAGTGAGTCTCAGTTTCAATATCATAAGATGTAGTAAACACTCTCTTATAAAAATCATAGAAGCGAATTTATCTATACAAATCGAACTACTATTAGTATAGTCATTAATAAAACGATAACTTGATTGTTTCACTAGAAGAATAAATATCCAATGACTGGTTTCTGTCTTTTAAGCCTTATTAGAATCTAGTAGCTTCTAGCCGTTAGCTCGAAGAAACCTTTCTTTGATGACATGAGTATGATAAAACCGCCATCAGATGCAGACATCAACACTAGGCTGGAAAGTACAAAAGTTGATTCGAAACTAGATTGTAATTTTATAGAGTCAAAACATATGTTCTGCCATTTAGGATTTGGGTACTGTTACAGGTAAAATCTACAAACAATCGCGTGAGGTTCGTTTCCGACCCAACAAGGCAAAATCGTGTAAATTAAAAAAGAATTGTTATTTGCAGTCCACAATCTAAAATTTGTGTATAACTAAGCAAAAATAAAATGCATCATATAAGTGAATTTACCTATACAAATCGAATTAATATTTGCATAACCATTAACAAAACAATAACCCGATTGTTCTATAAGAGAAAGAAACATACATTGACCGGCTTTGGCCTTTTGCACCTAATCAAAATGGAGTAGTTAATAACAGTTATTATGCCACAAGACACCTTTTGGCTTAAATGGGCCGGTGAGTCTGCTGATTAGCAAATTGATAAACTTAAAAATAATTAAGATTTATTAATATACAGCAACAGTAAGAAAACGTATACACTTTTATAGATACGTCTAGTAAATTCAGTTCTTTCAATCATGATTCACCTGCGTATACTTTGCTACGTACCATGACACAGCCTGAAGAAAACGTAAATATACCAGGCTAACTACCAATGTGGTGAGGGAAGGGGTTCATGCAACACAAAAATAACACATCGCCAACAATTTTCTATTTACAATAAAAAACACAAATATAGAAATTTCTATCGAAACAGCAAAACAAAATTAACTAAAGTTACTATTTAATAAAACAACTTTACTCTATGGACAAATTCACTAACTGCTCCACAAAGTGCGCAATTCGTCGCTAACGTGCAAATCCAATCAGTACTAAAAAGAATAACGCTGATACTTTCGTATAAGCCGATGGGTTAATTAAAAAAACATTATATTTAGAAACCTTTCTATTAAGGATTTTACCATACGAAGCATTTGTTATAACTCTAATCAGTAAAAAAAGAGAATACAGCTGATACTTTCGTATAAGCAGATGGGTTAAGTACAAAAAGCAAAAGCATTAAAGTTCAAAAATTTTCTAATAAGGATTTTACCAGAAAAAAACATTCGCGTATCTGATTTCAAATTCGGTTTATCCTTGGGTATGTTAGAAAAGAAAAACAAGTCACATACATGTGTCGGGATACTTATCTTGTCAGCCCTCGGAAGCGAATTGACACAGCATCGCCGCGGTAGTCAGCAACAACCATGCTACTACCGGAATTGCAACGGCGGTCTACATGCAAGAGCAGTTGATCTACATCAAGGAATAATCGGGCAACGCAACAAGCAATTTAGCCTCAATCTAAGAGCTAAAAAAAGGAACATCTTACTAATATTAACAACTCAGGAGCGCTTACCGGTACACATCAAATCTACACATTTGATTGAGGAGAAACGTGCATCGCTCTTGGAGTAACAGAACGAGTAGTTTTTACAAGTGCATCACCGCACAAGCTGCAGAATCAAAGTTTGGAAGGAGTTCAAAATAACACGAACTCGAAAAGCAAACATCCGCGTTATTGAAACGCGATTGAAACTGGAAAACACGGTTTTACTAGAGAATAGTAGGATATATTAATTCGACAAATTTTTAGATGGGAAACCCACTAGAACGCAATTATACGTTATCGAAAGGTATAACGCGCTCACGGATACCTAAACAGGACCTTGACTAATTAATTGTAGCATAAACTTGTTTCAAAACAACTAGATTTACGTTGAGAAATTCTTAGAAATAGTATTTATTATTAATTATGCGGAAGGATTTAACAATAGACATGGAATTTATACGAACGGATAATCAATTAACAAGGGATTTGAGTTGAAAGTTATGGTAAAGCAAGCTTATTTGAACAGGTACAATATATCGGGTATTTAATACTAGAAAAAGAATTTATTTAAATAAAATAACCAATTATTGCCGGAAATGAACGTAACAACTTCATCAACACAAGTGGTATATATACTTAAATTACTTACCAAAATCATTGCTACTAATGTTGTCCGTCGATAATTTTCTGAAAAAAAATAAATGCATGAGTGTTGTTACTAAATTAGCTACAAGAAATTATGTGCACTTGTCTTATACTATACAAAAATTACCAGGTTATTTTAAAGAAATTAAAAATAACTAATGGCTTCAATTGTAATCTCTCGATTGAAAATCAATCTTTTCGATATAAACTATCCAAATTTCTACCGCGTTCAAACTAAAACTTCTGACAGGACCGTTGTAAAAAAAATAGAGTTTGCTTTGCTAACCTTGTTTTTAAAGACGGTGGGGTTGGGATTTTTTCGGAGTGTAGGTGGAGTTGAACTAACCACAGGAAGACAGACCCACGACTAAGTTCCGCATACAGAAGAGGCCGATTGGATGACACAGGCCAGCGTTGTTTCAGTTTGATTTTTAAAAAACTGTAGAGGAGAACTCTTTTCCTTTGTAAAACTAGACGAACAATGACGATAATAATTATTATCGTCCCAGACTGATATGAGGCATCGAATCCCTATACATTAATAGAGTACCACTGGTCAGCTTGAATTGGATGACTCAACAGTCCATCAATTGTGCTTGATGTCCAGTTAAACTATGCTATATGATTTTTCCTTTATATAAGCAAAAAAAAGTTGAGATGCATGCTGAAGTGCAACACCCATAGATAATATGGTTGCTATGACAGTAGTATGAATAAACTTCGACAAACGCTACGTCTTCGTCAATCGCAAGCTAAGAGCGAAGAACAAGTGAAGCGTTAACGAACGTGTATTTAGTTGTCTCATGGCAGATCTAGTGCGGTTCATGTTTGGGGATAATGCATACATACTAGTGAATTAGCGATTCTGTTCTATTATTTGGCAATGTAATCTCTAAACTACTAAGGTGTGTATTTTAGTTAAAACGCGTTTTAAAGCAGGAAAAAGGAGGAAAGAATTTTCTGACTGAAAAACCTGCAACCTCTTTGAAATAAGTTACAAAACTGAAAGAAAGAATATAATTCTAGTTTATAGTAGTTATTATTATTTAAATAAAATTTTTAATCAACATACTTAAAGTTCGTTTACTGTAACGTGTGGTAAAAGCAGGGTTTATTAATTTTGATAATGTAACTCACATATTTCATAAATCTGAAAGCTCTTCTGAACATATTCCTAGAGCTACAAGATATTGGGATATAAAAAAAAGATTAAGAAATATCGGGTTGTGTTAGAAAAAGATTCCGGCTGCTATTTGAGAATTCCAGTAAAAACGTGCTTTTAAATTCAACTTCTTTTTGTACGGTATTTAAATAGGTAAACAACGATTATTGACATTTTGTGTTCATCATGAAGTCGTTTCTTCCATTATTTGTGAAAACCGTAAAGACGTATTTATTTCGATTAATTAAGTACATATTCAAAGCACTATAGAAAATCCCAAGTGCTATGGATTTCATTTTAAAAGTTTCGCAAACATTTATAGTATTGCAAAATATTTTGATGAGTACATTGAAAGCGAGTCCAACAGTCACGTCTTGCTTGCATTGGAGAATACATTTCCACGAAAAATTTCAGTATATTTAGGTATGTTATTGCTGCAGAAACGCCAGTGGAGCGGTTTACGGATTATTTTTTTTGCTAAAGTAAACTAGCCGACAGATTGTTTAAAACTGTTTCAAGTTATATAGGAAAACTCAACTCTAAATCAAAGCTTTTTGGCCAGTGCTTTGACGGTGTAAGTGTGTTAAATAAGTAGCACCATGCGTAATTTTCGTCTGTTACTTAGAATATGACCTAAGTTTAGTACTATAACAAAGTTGAAATAGCATTTGCACTTTTCCTCTTCTATCATTTTTTAAAGATATTGAGATATACAAAGAGGGCTAAGCATCCCACGGACTACCAAGATCCCCCCCACTTAGACATTTGCCGAATCAACAGTTTTACAATTACAAATTCGCACAATCAACATTTGTTGAGAATATTGCAAAACCAACACAGGTGTTTATGATAACCACCAAGATTAAATACAATTACTTTTTTCATCCTTAGGTCTTACATCCTGGAACTGGTTGGATGTATACCTGCATTGATTTCTATTCTAAGCTAACCTACACACTTCTCTGAAATTTTCACAGCCTACATCTTTCACTACGTTCTGAATGGACCTGTACCTTGAACAAGTTCTAGATTACTAAAACGGGTAGAACGGCTTCAGAGTTCCAGTGATCTAAAGAGCCGAACCATAGGTTTAACCAAATTAGTTGTGTCCTTAGCAAGGAACCAGACTGAGACAGGTCCCAGAAGGAGGTACTTAAACTGGCAGAGACCATAGGGGTCGGTATGGCATTCTAAGACACACTACCGCGATGTGGAATTAACGGGAAACTACAACATTACCTCCCAAGTACACAGCGTACATAAATTGTTAATAAAGATGATGTCATCCTCTGGGGAAAAAAATTCCGGAGTTAAAATAGTCCCCCATTCGGTTTTCCGGGAGAGGACTACTCCGGAGAATGTGATCAGAAAATTTAGAAAAAGAGCTGGGAACATTCTGTGAGTCGGAGAGTGGAATGTCAGAATTATGAGGCAAGTAGGTAACCTATAGGTTAGCACTAGACATAGTAGGGATCAGCGAAGTTCGGTGGCCAGAGGCGGGGGATTTTTGGAGTGTAGATTTCAGGGTCATTTATAAAAAACAGAGAAAGGAAATTTGGGTATGGAGATAGTTATGCGAAAAAAGATAGATTAGAACCTAAACCGGTAAATACAGTTATAATACAAGTATACATGCCCACCTCTAGCTACAGTGACGAAGAGGTAGAAGTGAGCTACAAAGATATCGAAGACATACTAAGATACGTAAAAAAACATGAAAATTTAATAATTACGGCGGTTTTTAATGTAGTAGTAGGTGAGGATAGGGAAGAAGCGGTAGTAGGATTACTTGGTTTAGGCACAAGAAACGTCAGGGGGAAATGGGCTGGTAGAGTTTTGCGATAAGAACAATTTAATCATCATAAACACATTGTTTCAACATCATGCTAGAAGACGATATACGTGAAGATGCCAGGAAATGTAGGAAGACATTAAATAGATTTCATTCTTGTTCGACAACGGTTTAGGAATCAAGCAAAAGACTGTAGAAGCTACCCAGAAGCAGATGTATACACTGACATCAACATCGTAATTATGAAAGCCGCTCTTAAATTCAAAAAATTGAGAAAAAAGATCAGAAAAAAAGCACTTTAACTTGGAGAAACAAAAAGATAAAGATATTCACGAAAGATTTGAAAAAAGTCAAGTGAATTTCTGAAAGATATCGGTTAAATTTACGATACTAAGGAAGTAGAAGCAGAATGAATAACGTAAAATTCATTTTAGAAATGGCGACCAGAGAAATTCTGGGGTATACACAAAAAGAAATAAGAAACCATGGATAACAAAGAATATCCGGAGTTTAATAGAAGAAAAGCGAAAATACAAAAAGAGACCGGACGAAGCTGGAAAACAGAGATACAAAGCCATGGAGTGGGTTTTTTTTGCAAATGCAGGAACGCTAAAGAACAATGGATTGATAAAAAGTGCAAAGAAGAACAAGTTAAGAGGAAAATAAGAAAAACAGACAAAGCAAATAAACTGATTAGAATGAATTTTAGGGAATAAAACCATATAGAAAAAAATATAAGAAGTCCGGAAGGAGAAAGTGGTTACATGGCAACAATATATACAAAATTTATATGCAAGAGAGGAACTAGAAGAGGAATCAGATATTAAAAACGATGACTTGGGATCCCCTATACTTAGAGATGAGTTTGGAATAGCATTAAAACGGTCAAAAAATGGTATTGCACCAAGTACATAGAAGGTGCAAGCAAAAACTTTAAAAGCCGGAGGACAAGCAGTTGGTTTTGCAATATTCTTAACTAATGTTAATTGTGTGACAGGATATACTGAAAAACTATTAATTCGGCAAATGTCTGTGTTGGAGGATCTTGATAGCCCTAGGCTGCTTAACCCCTTTCACATACCACTGAATATTTTTGAAATAAATTATATATTTACAAAACAATAGAATGGGAACCGAACTGTAGCTAACAAGAAAGAACAGAGACTATATTCGAAGTCAACTAACATAGAAACAAGGAAAAGATTGTTGGAAACATATGTGTGGAGCACAGCATTTTACGCGAATGAAATAAGGATAGTAGGAGAAGTAGACACGAAAAGGAAGTACCCTTTTGAAATTTTATGCTTCAGATGTATGAAAATTATATCATGGACAGATAAAGTTAATAACGAAGAGGTTATAGAAATAGTAAGGAATAAGGATATCTGTAGAAAACAAAAAAAAAAATAGGAAAAATATAAGGGCAGGATACGTTCTAAGGCATTTCTGGGGAATATTGCGGGCTATATTGCAAACAGATATAAGAAATAAATAGAGGTAGATGTAGACCTAGAACAGACTACACGCAGATAGTGAAAGATGCAGACAGTAAGAATTTCAGGGAAATGTGTAGGTTAGCTCAGAATAGGAAACAATGGAGGTACGCGTCTAACCAGTTCCAGGACTGAAGACATTATGATGATGAAACAGATTGTCAAATGTCATACCAAATTTGCTATGAGATATTAATAAACATTGTGTATAAAATAGAATGATCAAAATTTTGTGTACATATTAAATAAAATATAGTTTTTAACAATTGAAACCAAATGAAAAGAAATAATATATTATTCATACATGTATAAGCATAAACTTCTTGTACACTTGTTATAAAATATTGAAAGAACAAAAAAATTTTTGAATACAATATTATTGAACTATGACATTTTATTGAATTACTACATGAGAAAATGTAGGTGTAAAATCAAATGAATTGTGCCAGAGAATGTAAGCTCAGTGGTCGATAAAAATGGTCTACTTTCAATTTTTGGAATTTAGTTTTACTAAGATTAAGAAACAGGAAGTATTTTGAAATAGGAGAAAACGCTCCATAATATCTTAAAGTTTTTGATACATTTTATATATTTGTTAATTTTTTTATATGGTATTGTAAGTTAGTGTTTTGGTATTGAAGTATTATTATTTTTTACAGGTATCATAATCCAGGTATACTTAAGGGTTTCCGCATTTCCATAGGTGCATTTATAATTACAGTTAGATGTGGTGGCACCCCCTATATTTTTATCTATCCCCTCCCAATTTCTCATGCTCACTGCAGAGTCGGTAACTCGAGCTAACCGGCTACACACGTGCTGTCAACAGGTAGGGCTTTTTTTGTTCCAAATACCACCAGCAAATATGTTTACTTTACAAGTTAAGTAACGTTGTAACAATTTTTTCTGACGACTGCAAATCTTTTAAATTTACTAAATACGCTTCACTGTCTATATAAATAAATAATTAAATCTTGCTATATATATAAATATTTAGATCAGGGCCGTGTAGCCCAATCACAAGACAAAAATTATTCAATAATACTGGTTTAGTTAATATCAGCAAACGTTGGTCGTTTGAATAGAGTCTTCAATGTCAGGCGACTTTGAAGTTACTTGTGCGCATTGAACAGACCGGTTAGTTTGGCACGACCGCTTAATAAGAAAACACCATGCAGTGGAATTGGGCCCTCGCCAGCAACCTGCGTTTAGCCATAGACGTTGCCGCTTGGCCAAGTGCGAGATGCACTTGAATTAAGGCGTGTTTTAATAATGGTCAGCAGATTAATTTACTGTTAAATAAAACTAAATAATTTTGTTATAGGGCTCGTACACTCAATATAATTTTGTAAGAATTCGCACATACGCTCAATTATAATTTTTGTAAGAATTCGCTCATACGCTCAACGATAATTTTTGTAAGAATTCGCTTATACGCTCAATTATAATTTTTGTAAGAATTCGCTCATACGCTCAACGATAATTTTTGCAAGAATTTGCTCATACGCTCAATGTTAAATTTTTAGTAAGAATGCTCTCAAACGTTTAATGATATTTTTTTAGTAACATGGCATTTAAAAGCTCCATGGACTTTTGATAGTGAATTGTCTAAATTCGTTAATTTTGATTTCACAAAATTTATAAAACATGCTTCGAGGATTTTCTAGCATTAATTTCAATTAATCCATTAAAAATTAATCTAAAAGGTTAACAAAGTTTTGGTCTTTGTAATTATCAAGTTTATTATCAGTAACGTAATTGTAATAATGTATATTCTGGACATTCAACAAAAATAAGACTGCTTAGTTTACGAGTTCAAATACGATATTTAATTCACCGAATTACCATTAAATTAGCTGTTTTTAAAACAAGTGGAAGAACGTGGAAAATGACGTATTTTGGATAGCCTGTTTTATGGTTGCTTTTGTTTTGATTTGAGAAGATGAGGTGCACTTCACGTTTGTATAAATGGTTCCAGTAAAACTCCAGTTTACTATGCAATAAAATGTGGACAGTACGTTGACGTCAATTGATTGTCAAAGGATCGTATGCCATCACATCTGGTTTCGACAATGTAATTATCATAACGTAGCTTAGAACAGCGCTTTGTAAGGTAAGCCTTTTTTATTACTTTGACATCACGACAGCTGTTCGCCTATCTTGTCAACGAAGCAGAACATCGTAAACAACCTTGTAACAACCTACGATTCTTGTTTTGCTATGTAATTATGAAAAACTTTTGCTGTTTAAAATTTATCACATTTTCAATCAAGGATTATGCATGATATTATTATAAATGTATATGAATACCTTAATTTAATCCTAACAAAATAATTCATTTAAATTCAATCATACCTTAAGTAGTTATGAAAACGAAAATTATTAGACTTTGAAAATTTTAGTACACACTTGTAAACCAAATAACAGATCTGATATTTTGAGCAATTAATTTGGAAAGCCTTGTAAATATGTTTAATACATTATTGATATTTTTAATGCTTAATAGAGACAGTCATAATTTTCTCATTCTCTTGAAGAAATTAATCTACCTTTGAGATGTATATTTTGTACATAAAATTTCATTACTTAGAATGCAATATTTAATTAAAGAACAATTATTTAATTCACTTGGGTAGTTGTTTTATTTTGAACAATTGTGTTCAAGAATAGGGTAATTAAATCAGGAGGTAAAAAAAGCATAAATACACTTTACAAATTTAATGTTTTAGATCTCACTTGACTATGGAGCACTAATAGCACTTTCACGAATTTTAATGCTTAAACTTGTGTTCATAATAGTGTTCAAATAATTGATAATGGTGGCACCTCTCTTGCACTTCTATTTTAGTAATATTAAAGTCAGTAAGTAAAAAATGTTTTGTCATAAGAACCACGACCACTCCTCATAAGCTCTGCCCGAGGAATAGACCCTTAGCATAGTTGGAAGATAGTTGAGATTCCATTCTTTTAAGGAGATCCCTTCACCATAAAAAGATCTCATAGTTAGCCTAAAGCTACGTACAAAGATTATAAAGTAAAGGTACACTTTAGCATAAGCAATTAATTTTTACAGTCCACTACGTGTGAGTTTTATTAAAAATTATTCTATTAAATCTTTTTCAATATGCGGTGTAATATTACAAATTACGTAACACAATAAACGACGCGAGTTAAGGTTCGGGCATTTGAAGCGATGTTTTTAAAAACGTTTCCAAAACTTAACAAATTTATTTTTAATTAATAGAGAAATTAATGTGGAATTTTGACAAGCTATTCTTTACTTTAAACCAAAATAATTAATTACTTGAACTTATATTAGGGTGAGTAGCCTAGGTAAACAACAATGCAAAAGCTGACTACTGTCAACCGGGGCTCCCGGGCTTTTTATAATATCCCTACCCTCTCACATGGCTGTGGGAACTTGCAGATCTCATGTCTGCCTTACTCTTAATTCTACACTTTGTTACATTGTTTCAATCTTATTTCTAGGTAATTGCGATATCTTAACCGTCTGTGACCTGTCACCTGCAGTATCACTGTCGTCTCGGATACAAAGTTGCATATCCGTTCTCATGAACTGTTAATAACCTGTCTGGTTTATCCTTGTATTACATTGTTGCAATTAACTTATGATTTATTTAACAATTTCTAATAATTCCTATTAGATTCTATTATTTAATATAAACGTAAATTGGGGGATACATAACTCGCGTGGCTTGTGTCTGGCTTGCGCGTGTGCTGGGCTCAATTTGCGAAAGACCTAAGTGTTTTAAAGTGTTACTACTGATGATGATCACTTAGTAGTTGAAATACGTATTTAGTTTAAAATAGTGTGTGGTTAAATGGTTTTTATACTATATATTGTGTGAATTCTGCTAGTAGTTCTAAGCTTGGTATTTATTTTATTAAAATATAATATTTATTGAATATTTATTTAAAAGTGAAGTGTATAACTCGAATGACAGGGTTTTACCTAAATCTTATTCTCACGTGCTTGGATTACAAACCGGCGTTGATTCTAGTAAATTTTATTGTGCATTTTTACGTACATGAAATGCATATGCCAAGTGCCATCACATATTCAGGTTGAATTTGTTTTTCAAGTGGCAATCTACTTGTTATTCGTTGCTCTAAAATCCCGTTGCTTCGATATACAGACTATCATGCATCATAGTAAATCGGAGTGCAACAAAATTCAATTTAGATGGAACGATTAGAAATGACTTAAATAAAAGACACCTATCATTATGTAATTGTACGTTGTCGTTAGTTAAAAATTCATCGCACAGAGAAGGTTTATAAATAAACAAATATAGATGGTATATATTTAACCTTTCTTATATTTAAAGCTAGCGGTCAATGAACTAGAAATCTACCTAAATGCAGTGTTCCAGAAAGACACGAACCAATAAGTAGGATTTTGATTTATCTAACATCAGGTTTTAATTCTTCTTTTTAGATTCTCCTAGCCCGGACGATTGGTTTATTCAACTGAACGAAGAAAACTATTAAAGCTTGATTCAACACAGTAAAATAAAAATTTTAACCCTAGAGCAGGAAATTGGATAAACAACAAAGCTTTTCCGTATTACTCGAAAAATGCTCTATGGTAAAGCTTTACAAGCGAATGCACTTGCATTAGAAACGAAAACCAAGTACAGATCGAATTTGTTTCTTTAAATACCCCCGAAGGCGGATTATTCAAACACTTTCAAGACATCTGTTTCGACTTAAAAAATATAATTCGGTAGTTGTTTGAAATAAAACACTAGTTGTTCACTTAGCCACTTTAAAAGTTTAACACTAACTGCATACATTGTTAAAGGTAGTTTGGATGTGGGCAGTCAAGCGTATGCCCAACACCGAATGAGAGGACTTAACAATTTTCTAAGTTCAGTCAACAACTAACAAGATTGTAAACAAGTTTACAACATCAAAGTTGTCAGCAACATGTAATGTGGGTGTCAAGGAAGGAAACCGCACGTCTCGCTAAGCCACTAGAAAAAACCCTCAAGAAAATAAACATCTCTCTATTTAAAAACATGTCACTTATTTAGACTGGGTCAGAGCGTTTCGGTGAAATAAAAACAAAAGAGGAAGCGTCAAGAGTAAGACAAATGCATGTAAGAGTAGCACAGTGTGTTTGCAAAATAGCATTATCAAGCGAGAAAAAGTGGTGTGCGATGCATGGCTTGGCAGTAGACGTCTAAAATTGCAATACCAATAATCTTTGTACAATATCTATTGAATTTCGTGCTGTCGGTGTTAGAAATATATCCAGTAAGAAAGATTTCCCGAGATATAAATTTATGTTTTCTGGCAATGAAACAGTATAAACTAAAGATTCGTTCTGATTTGGCAATTCAGTTATAAATATGAAATATATGGAAATACTTTAATTCGATAGTCTGATAAAAACATTAGCAATGCTAAAAATCGTGGCATCTAGTACACCAGTGTTATGCAATTGTCATATTCCTAAAATTTGACATTTTTATCATAAAAATCGGTTGGCAAATCGCTTTCAAACTTAGAAAAGTTTCGTTTCCACAAAATTTAAGAAGGTAATATTTGTGTGTAAAAATGGAAATTTCGATTCTTAATATTTAAGATTTTCGATACGGTTTAGCGCCACAGTAATGCGTGTAAAAAATTAGATGACGATATTTGCGAAGATCCTTTATGCACCTCCGTTGTCGCGAAGAATTATACTGAACATAAAATTTAAATTTTGTTTCCTAATGTGGGATGGATGTTTCTTATCGATTTTTTTCCGCTGATTACGAATCCGTTTTTCTACTACCCCCAAGTCAAAAGTTATTCATATTTTTTATAGTATATAATACGTTTTAACCAAACAGGCGAAAATTGTTACGCCCCGAATGTGGGTGCAAATATTATAAACCCTGTTCGGGCGTCAATTGCTACACGCTAAATACCCGTTAACTCTTAAATAATAAATTTTATATTTTAGGCATGCGCATTCCTATGCTAAGGTTTTTACTTATATTTTCGTCGAGTTTTTAAGTAGCCGTGGTGCGGGTTCTTATCAGATTTTCGTCATATGGATCCTCCAATTTTAGTCACCATCATTATGTCTTCAGTCCTGGAACTGGTTAGACGCGTACCATCATTGTTTCCTATTCTGATCTAACCTACACATTTACCTGAAATTGCACAGTCTGATCTAGATCTACATCTACCTCCTTTTTCGTATCTCTGCTTGTAATATATTCCATACTATTCCGCAAAAATGCTTTAGAACGTATTCTGCTCTTCTATTTTTCCTATTTTCTCCACAGATATTTTTGCTCCCCTACTATTTCTATAACCTATTTGTTAATAACTTTGTCTGTCCATGCTATTATCCTCATACATCTGAAGCACAACACTGCAAAAGGCTGCTAGCGTTTTTCTGTTTGCTTTTTCTACTGCCCGTATTTCATAGGCATACTGTGCTGTGCTCCACACATATACTTTTAACAATTTTCTTTTTGTTTCTATGTTTGTTGTCGTTCATCATAGGCGCTATTCTTTCTTGTTAGATGCAGTTCGGTCCCCTTCTATTGTTTTACAATTATATACCTTATTTCTCTGACATTCAGTGGTTGTGAAGGGGTAAGCAGCCTGTAGCTGCCAAGTTCCCCCAGCACTTGAACATTTGCCGATTTAATATTTTTCCAATATATTTTTTCGCACAGTCAACATTAGTTGCAGATATTTCACAACCAACACCTGTAGTTGTTTATAATAATCATCAGATTTATCTGCGCTTATTTTTTCGTCATTAGGTCTTCTGTCTCAAAACTGGTTGGACACGTACCTGCACTTATTTATATTCTGAGCTAGCCTACTCAGTCTCCCGAAATTCTCACACAGCCTATATACAGTTCGGTTCCCCTTCTATTATTTTATAGTTTTATGCCCTATTTCACCAAGATTCAGTGAAAGGATTGAGCAGTCTGTGTTTGCCAAGATCCCCCCACACTAAGATATTTGCCGAATTAATACTTTTCCAGTAAATCCTTTCACACTGTTACGTTCAAAACCCTGCAAATAATTTTTTCCGCTTTCATTTTTAAAACGCCCTAACATTTCTCAACAAGCTTGATTTCCCGCCATTTGAATTAGTGTTATTTAATAAAATTTCTTAAGTAGTTGCTCTATGTAAAAGCTTGCCTTATAAAATCAAACAGCTGCTTAGAAAACTTTACAAAGTAGTTGCAATATTTTCTACCACCTGCAGTGATTACATTTTAATTAAAAGCTGCAGGTAAATGCACAGCTTTCTTCTAAAAGATAAAGTCACTTACCATCTGCTTACATCTGCTTACAATAGGTTTGTTATCTATAACTATGTTGGTATTTTGCAGCTTTTAAGATGTTACAAAGTAACAAAATTGTTTTCCTTTGTCTAAAAATTCTTTGATAATTGCATTATCTGCTTGTTGGCAAGCTGTTACAGCTTGTATTTCGGCAGCTGTTATCTGGGAATTCTGCAGACATGATTCTTCGGCGATATCTTTGAAATCCAAAATACCTACCCCCCATACATGATTCTGTCCTTATAAAATAGAGACCGTGCTTTGAAAGGACGATTGAATACATCTTCTCATCGAAGATACATGTTGTAATGTCGCGCTACTAAAAATGCTTTCTGTGCTAGTATGAGTAAAGTTGGTGGTTTCAGCATCCAACCCATAAAGAAATGCAGCCACATTTTTCCATCAACTAGATGATACCAGCACAAAGCCAATAGCCCAAGGTACAGTTTTCTGTTTTCGTAATTTTTTTTATGCTGCTGTGAAGAATAGATTTTCCATTTGCTGTTATTACTTATCATTATCCAATAAATTACATCACCACTTTACAAATCACAACGCATGAGCGACTATGTTAAAAATTAGTCAATTAAAGTTTGTTCCTTTTACTGTTTCTTTTGTCCTTTTGGTATAGATATCATCGTAAAGAACTTACGCATCAGTTTAAAAGTAGTTAATATTTGGTTAATTTAAGTTGGGGTGTATAATTTTAATGTTATACTATTTCTTGAGGAGGTCCACTTCACAATGCGGCATGTATATATAACTTATGTATATTTCTTTTCATAGAAGTACTGTATAGTTTATGTTTTATTTTCTTTTGTAAATATTTAAGGTAAACCATTAAGTAAGTATTAGGATTCTAAGATGTTATATTTGCTTACCAACTTTTAGCAATACTTAGCCGGAATTGAAATTAAGAAATTTCTGTTTTTCTTTTAATGATAGTATATTTGTATTTATATTGAATTCATTTAATGTTAATAGAGCTTAAATTTAGGTTGAATTTATTTAAAAACTAGGTAAACAAACACATTTGTAAAGCATATCCAGCTACTGCAGAGACGGAGTCGTATTTGGGAAAGGCCTAACTTTCGAGAAGTTCTTTAATTATGACAAAAATTTAATAAATATTTTAAGTGTTTTAGAGAACGGTAAAGTATAATGGGAAAAGTTTAGGGAACTAAAGCAAAAGAGGCTTATACAGAATACCCGTCTCCGTGTAGGTAAAATATCGAAGAGATTATTGTGATAGACAGTTTGGCGCCCTTTAATTATGATAAATTTTTTTGTGTATTTCAGCCATTTTCCCTATTATTATTATTCCTTTATTATTGCTATTTCTAATTTTCCTATCTTCTGTTATGATTTTTTCCATAGGAAGACACTCCCGCGCCACTGCAGTTAGCCAACATACACTTATATTGTTACGGGATCCCCGTCCCTTCGGGACAAACAAAAATTTATAAACGCACCGCTTCTTTTACTCGTAACAGTCGATACTATACTGTTTCTACCCTATCAAGAATAGTGTTACGTTGTCACAATCCCGAATATATCGTATTTTAAAAAACCTTAAAAATTGTAATGATTCCGGGATTAGGTTAGCCTACTAGGGAACCAAAAGAGTATGTAACTTTGGACACTTAGTACTCTAAAGTCTAATAGGATATAAGTGGAGACCCCACCAAGAACTAAGAACTATAACCGTCCTGTATTAATGTCGAAAGACAACATAATAAGAGAGAGTGAGATTGTATTTCAGGAAAATGTTATTGGACCCATCATCATCAGGTCTTTGGTTCTAAAACTGGTTGGACGCGTGCTTTTAATGATTTCTATTCTGAGTTAACCTACACATTTCCCTGAAATTCCTACAGCCTACATTTTTCACTATCTGCGTGCGATAGCCAAACCTAGGTCTACCTCTACCTATCTTTTTAACTATCTTGTAATATTTTTGTTTGTTGTAAAGAAAAAAATTTTCTAGTTGAATTAAGTTAGAAACATAAAGACTAGAGAAAAGAAAAAATTGAAGAAATTCGCCAAGCATATCTATTTGCAAAATTAGGTGGATATTCAATTTTTAATAAGTCCTTGGTCCCATATGGGATACATCATGCTAATTGTTATTTTCCAAATTGGCTCAATTACAAGGCTAAGTGTAACATTTTGCACCCATAACCTTGTAGAAAACAATTCAACTGTTATGAAAACTGGTTTGTAAAGTCATAAACAGCAATTTAATCTTCCAAATGCCTGTGCAAACACCTTATTGTTCTAGAAATACCTCATGGTGTCTAATTTGTTTCATACACACGGTGCGTGGATTTTAAACGTTTGTTCTGATAAGACCTCCGCCGCTTGAACTGTTCTTGCATATAATTTTCTAAAGCCGCTCACTTCCACATCATGTTCGAGGCAAGCGGGTTGGAAAGTTGTTGATGGTGAGATTTACGGTCCAAAAACTAAGAGCCTTAACACGTTGAGTGCCTAAGTGAGGTTTGGGGTCTTATAGAATAACCAACAATTTCTTTTTAGTTTAAATTTAATAAAATGTGTTTTTAGTGTTTTTCTTATTATTAATAATTGTTTTGGTGAGCCTTTATACACAAAAGCTGTTTCTGATAAAGACCAATGACTAAACACCTTAGTCAGGAACTAAAATTACCTTTTTGATGAGAAATAAACATAAAATACACGTAAAAGCTACCATTTATGTAAAAATTCATATTCGTCAATTTATTGAACAAATATGTAAACAAACTCAAATAATGATCTTAAAAAAATAAAAGAAAATAAAATAACATAAGCAAACTAAACTTGAAATAATATTAGCAAATCGAATTTACTATGAATACATAAAAAATCACTAAATATAAAAAAACATTATTAAAAAAAACAGAGTAACCTTATTTTTTCTTATGATACAATCGAAAATAGTTCCCGAGACAAAGTCCTGGTTGGTCTGGACAATCCGAACAAAAAAATGGTGTATTCTTTCGGATTTTATTTTCATAGCATAACCTACATCGTTTTCGCATTTGACGTCCTTTATCGTCAAAATGGTATTTTTCAGGATCATGGTTGGTTTTAGGTTTATCTTTCAGATTTTCAACAGGTTTGTTTTCCGCTTTTGACAAAAGAGATTTAATAATACTATGACAAAAGTCATAATAATTTAGCTTCTTTTTAGAAGAAATTGTGTTATAAAGGTGAAAGTTGTTGAGAAGGATTATTGATATAAAATGATTTACGATCTTTTTATACCAACTTATCGTCTTCCTCTCACATCCATAATAAGAGAGCATTTGGCCCTGTCTGTCGACTTCAGACACATATTTATTATTCTCAACAACAGTTCTAGATTTTTGGTTTCCTTCTCCTAGTCTATCCTGTACAATTATTAAATCACCACTAAACTCTGTAGAAATAAATAAAACTTTTCCTTTGTAACGCCACTTTCCAACTTCAACTTTACCAGAGTATTTTGTTGTAGCTTCACCTTTATTTAGTTTTTAAAAGTATCTTCATGAGGATTTCCTTTTCTATTTTGCCTAAAGTTCTAGCAACGTACGTATTTGTTAAAAGTAGTTCTTTATACAAAGAAATACTATTGTAGTAACTGTCTATTAAAATTGAGTGTCCGTTTTCAATATATTTTTTTACAAGGCTTAAAACAACAGTTGTTGAATGTCCCAATTTTATCTGCATATCCTTTTCATTTCCGGTATATATCCTAACTTTCAAGACAAGTCCACTAGGTTCCGATAAAATATAAAGCTTTACTCCAAAGCAGCATTGACGTTTTTAATGAAAGTTATTTATTTGGATACTAAATTTCGTCTACTCTTTGGTTAAAAAAATCTTGAAGCCATCTTATCTTCGACAATCGGTCGCCATATCCTAAGCTGCCTATTTTCGGGGTTTTAGAAAATTGTAGGCATCTTAAAATTGTTAAAAAACGGTTTCTACTCATATAATTTCTAAAACAAGGAAAGTTATACAACTCGTCCGTTTTCCAGTAATCCTGCAAGCGGTTTCTTTGTATGTCGCCCATGTCGAGCCACAATCCCAGAAAAACCTCTAATGTCGCAACTGTCAAAGCTTTCCAGTCGGTTATTCTCGATTCTCTTTTGTTTGTTTGCTTAAAAACAATTCTTCAGCATAACTGTTAGTGTGCATTACTATATTTTCGAGAAGATCATCCGTAAGAAACAAACGATAAAAATCAATAGGCTCATGGAATGATAAATTTACTTTGAGACCAGAAATACCCAAAAATGGAAAGTTATTGAAAATAGGGAAATAGGGACATCACCCCACAACAGTATCTCACCCTGATTAATTTGATTGGTGTTGTCTTCGTTATCTTCTTCAATAGGAACGTTTTCTGCCCCATCCTCTTCTTCGCTCATCCGGTTGTACTCACTTTCACTTTCTACGAACGGTTCTACGTCACCTTCAGACGAATACAATAATTTCCCATGTTCAACTAATGTTAAAGATTTGTTTTTTTCATAATGTTTAGGCCTTTTTTTTAGGTTTCCACTATCCATTACAGAAAGTTGCTCACAAAACGAAAAACCAATACCGTAAAAATACGTATTTATATGCTACTAAAAGACCGACGTAATATCCAATTCCTCTCACAAAAGCCTGAGCAAAACTGAACAAAAGTGTATTATATTGCACTTGGCCCAACAGTTGAGTCGTCGGCTTCTGCTGGGGAACCGACGTGACCCAACAGGCAATTCATCTGCATTCAACTGGTTAATGAATTTTTATTATAGTGCAAAACCCCTGTAAGGCTAACAACTACAAAGATCCAATAGTGACATCCACTATCATGAAACAGCTAGACAATAGGTCGTAGGGGCAGAAGCCATTGCATAGTCCTCATCTACCCTCTAGCCGACCAACACTTTTGACGTCTATCAAGTACCACATCAATCTATCCAGCTGGAACCTGTGCCTAACCAGCCTATAGGCAGCCAGTGGTTAAGTACGAGTGATTTTTGCTGGATTCCAAAAGTGCCTATTAATTGTTTTATAATCCCCTTTTCCACAGCGGCGATGTCCCCAACCGTCTAGATAAGCTTTAATGTTCCAGTCTGTAAAACTCGGCACTGCAATGGTACAAATAATAACCTTATGTTGATTATTTAAATTTTTTATTGAGAGTATACTTTTTCTTGAAAGTATTAATTGTTCCGGATCTTCTATATTTGGAATTTTTAATAATAACCATTGTAGAATAATTTGAATTACAGTTTTGCTTAAGTTGTACGTAATTATCAGATCTGATGCTCATATTAATAATAAGAGACCAAATGTGTAACAAATAATTTTTTTTATATCGCTAACACATGTGAATGTATTAAATTTTTTTATTTGATAAAAGTTATTTGTTCTATAAATGATATCTTCTGATTTTAATATGTTCCATTTTCTAAAAAAGAGTAAATTAAATATTTTAAATGATCCACTCGGATAGGGATTCTGTCACATCATTACGTCTTCAGTCCTGGAACTGGTTAACGCGTACTCTCATCGTTTCGTATTCTCCACTAACCTACACATTTCCCTAAAATCTGCAATCTGCATCCATCACACTCTGTGTGCGATAGTCTGATCTAGGTCTACCCCTACCTCTTTATGCCTATCTCTGCTTGTAATATATCCCGTACTATTCCCCAAAAATGCCTTAGGATGTATCCTGCCTTCTATATCTCCTATTTTTTTTGTTGTTTTCCACAGATATCTTTTTTCTTCTACTATTTATATAACCTATTTGTTATTTACTTTGTCTGTCCATGCTGTCATCCTCATACATCTGAAGCAAGTAGACCATTTTTGGGAATCCCAGGACCACATTTCCACCAGCATCCACATTTCCACACACATCTGGACCAAATAGTTTTCTTCGACTAACCATTTTTCATCTTTCGAGATAAACTTATCTTGTTTGGTATCAATTAATATTAGAATTTTCTCAGCTACCCAAATCTCTAGGAATTTTTTAGATTGCATCACCCCCCAAAGAGCTACCCTCATTTTAAGATTTTTTTACCGCTAACATTCTGAACCAAATAGTTTTCTTCGTCTAGCCATTGCATCTTTCGAGATAAACCTATCTTGTTTGGTATCGATTAATATTAGAATTTTCTCAGCTACCCGAATTTCTAGGAATTTTTTAGATAGCATCATCCCCCAGGGAGCTACCCTAATTTTAAGATTTCTTACCAAGACCGATTTCTAACCGTCCGCATAAATTTTTTTAGTCATGCGATACATCTTGTTAGCTTAGAATTTTATGCAGAATCCGAATCTGCAAACAGATTTGAAATCGGACCACGCCCTGCAAAGTTATACTTTAAGCTCTCAAACCTCATTAAAATTTTTGCTCGTATATATTTAACTCCATTTTTTAAAACCTTTTTCGCTACCCAAGACATATGCTTTAACCAACATAAATAAATTAAACACACAAAATTTTAATAATTTATTTATCCAACTTACAGTTTAATAAACTAATTACAATTTTTACAAAGTATAACATTATTTCCTGTGCGTAGCCGAAAGTTTAACCTGTAACAAAAAAGAGATTAATGTGTTGTTTAAATAGACCTGTAACAAAATGAGATTAATGTAAAAAAAGAGGAGACGCGTTTTCAGTCAATAAAACATATTGTTGTTAATCCAACAATATGTTTTACCGTCCAGCGACACCACGTGGAGGTAAACACATGCCGCCGGGAACAAAGGAAATTTTAAGGATGGGGATGGTAGGTATGTCTTATAACTAACTTACATACTATATACACAATAAAATATATACAAATATAAACAACTTAACCTATATCCTTATGCCCCCATGCGTAGGTTGATATGCTTCCGGGGATGACGTAACGCTTGTCATCTGCGCCCGATAAACTGATTTTATTAATAAGCTGTGTATAAAGTTGGTGTTTCTTACTCCGGATTGATACCATCGTATTCATGAGGGCACCAGAATTATTATGTACAATGTCCTTAAAACTATCTACACTAATCCCCGCCACCACACTACGACTAACACCTTAATCTTTTAACAATGTCTTTCTCACTTACTATGCAATACGATTTGGCCCTGGTGCCGACGAACTCCAAGACCAAATCGCCACAAAACTCATCCTTAAACTTACCCAACACCTTTTTGTTTATAAGTGGTATATTGTATTTATTGTTTGGAGGGTAATCACTTGTATCAAAATGTATTATGTTTGCGCTAATGTCACTGTACAAGTCTGGCGTCTCAACACTATAAACCAAAGAGTCTGTATCAGTATAAAGCAGGGACAATCTGGGACCATACAGAGGAACCATGGTACTGTAGTGAAAGTCATACATAAGAGTTTTTGACAAATCTAAAATTGACAATCCTGCATAGATTGGTTTGTTGTAAGTGGCTTTTACACGATTCATCTGTATGATCACCAGATCTTCCCCCAACACGGTACAACTGTTAAAGTTAGGTTTAGCTATTAGTCCACTCGCGCACAACTTTTTCCCGTCGTGTTCCCATCGCGTGACTATTTTGACATCGACCCTTTTGTCCACGTTCTCCATTGTTTTACCAAAAACCGCATTGTTCATAAGTTTGAAAAATCTTTTTCAAACGCGTTAGCGGCAGAGGTACGGAGATTCGTGTTGAGATCAATGTAGGGTTTTAACCACGTCGACTGATCAAACTCCAACACGCGATGCACAACAGTTAATTGCAGACCGTTACGCAGAGCCTGCTGCAAGTTGCGATAGTGAACAATGTATTTTGTTTTGTTCAGAAGGGTGGCGAGTAGCTTAGGCGTCTTCGAAAACGGTGTTGGAGGTACCATCGATTCAGGGCAGAAAGGCAAGTCATTGTGATCGTTGTGAAGATGTTCTGGATACTGTATATCAACTTCCAAAATATACCCTTTTTCGTGCGTGCTTGGTATATTTAATATTTCTTGTTTTATATGATGTACCTGGTCCGTGTTTAACCATCTAAAGCCGCTAATGGGTAAATGTTGGGACATGGCCCATCCGTATAAATTGTTAGCATCCAGATACGTTAAGTACTTGGATGACTCGTCAGGGTTGTAGTCTTCCATATATTTATTGTTGGCTTTGGCATACCGACTGCTGCACTGGGTTAACCCACCACGTATCCCTTTCTTGATAAAATGTTGCATGCTGACATCGGTCATCAACTCGAGCTTCACCCCAGTGGCTTCAACATGGCATCCCAACTCAAACTAGGAGCAGTCACGTACTGGCATGGGTCTAGATCATAGGTTTTGTGCAGACGTCTCTGAAGTTCTCGAAAATGTCTGCTAGTAACAAAACGTCTGTTTTCAAATAAAGATCGCTGTAATCCCCAAGCGTTCGGATTTTGAATGTTCTCCATACATTCTGTGCGTGTTCATAATCTGCATACGACACCGCTGTGGCGGTTAGACCGTTGTAGAAAGCATTTTGTGGTGGTAGAGCCTTCTTCCAATACGGTAATATCTTTCACGTAGTCGTACGGGAACACACCCTTCCGATGTAATAGAGCAAACTCTTCGGCATTGGGGAAACAGCTCTTTAGTTCAACAAACTGTTCAGCATTCAAGTTGGAAGCTAGTTTATTTAAGCTAGATGCCATGAAGCGTAAGGAGTCTACAAATCTCAGTGTGATAAAAGATTCATCAGTTTCATCATCGTTTTCCTTAGACAATCTAACGTTTTTTGTAAACGATATAAACCTCTCCTTATTATTCGGGATGACAGTAACCCTCTCTTATCATACCCCAACTCTTTCACAATGAAATGTGAATCATAACCGCTTAGGTTATGAAACACCACCGGGATGAAATGAGGTACTCTGTAATTAATGTTGCACGCGCTATGTGCTGCAAAGCGAAATTCCCCCGTAAGATGGCAGTGATCCCTCACTCGATCATCTCCCAATGGTTTTTTGCAGATGCCACACTCCTCAACCATATGAAACAACAACTCATCTAGGGGTTCCATTGGAAGCATGGGGTGTTTGTTTTAAAATTTTCCCAATCGTTGGGCTTCCTCTTTCATCTTTTCCATAAAAACTTTTGCGGCTTCAGGTCCTCTGTACAGTTCAAATTTGTTAAACGAGTCATCGTATGAACATTTGATATAGTATGCAAAACTGAAGGGTTCGTGGTGTTGTGTGCTGTTGGTGAAGGAAGAGGTGGGATCCGGAACTGCAGAGCTAATAGGCTTCAACACACTTTCGAAGTCAGCATAAATCACGAACGGTACCCGCATTTGTTTGTGGATGTTGGTGAACTCGAGGATGTTGTTGAAGTGGTTCGGCATGGTTGTCACCACATGGTTGCAGTCGTTTGTTGAGTGTTGGTGTAATTTGTCTTCGGATGGAAAAAACACCAAGCATCCATCGCAAACCCATTTATGCCCGTTATGCTTAGACAGCTGCTTTCTCACTAGCTTCCCCAAATCTTTGATCAAACAGTAGTGGGACTTGCATCCATCCTGAATGTACAGTAGGTTCACATGCCGAACCCTTTTATTAGCGGTGAAATGTAGCGGTCCAACGATGAACTTGTCTTCCACCCCAAACACGTTGATACTGATGTCGTTCTGCTCCTCAAACCTGGGAATGTCCTTTATGGGCATGGGGAATAGTACTCCTGTTACGTTGAGTACCGTCGAGTAATGCGGGTAGCTACTGACCCTTTCAGGATGAATATGTCCGGGATTCAACGCCACCATCAAACTCCACGCAAAACATGCATTGTCTTGATTCTGGATGTTAACCACCGCACACTTGTCTCGAATCCATTTGGGGAGCTCGATATAAGATGAACCCCGCATTGGTTGGTACTTGTTAACATTTACCTCCAAGTACAACACCTGTTTCAGAGTCCATCCTAAAATTTAAAAATTAGAAAAAAATTAATAATTGTAGAAACTAACCAGAATCTCGTTCTTGGAACTCGTCCGACTTAGCCGACATCCTCTCCACAAAGGTGTTGTAGACCGCTTCCAGGTCACTGGAGGAGGTGACCACAACATTTTTGGTGTTAAAGGATTTAACATCCTCTACACCCTCTGCCGCAGCCATCTTGGTGTAGCCACCAAACAACTCGCAATTAACCTTGAGGGAGGTGTGTATAGCCAGCTGTTCCCCGATTAAGCTTACAAATCGTTCCCGTTGATCTTGCAAGAATTCCAACAGACCTAAAAATACAAACTAAGCAAATACAAAATACTTATAAAAAATACATACTTGTAGAGTCAACATTGTTAATGCGGAAAGTTGTAATTCGACTTTTGAACGCGGTTGCTACTACTTCTACACCTCCATCCAGGACACGGCTAGCAGCGGTCTTGTGCGCGTTAGATCGCTGGTGGGCTACCAAGTAGACAACGTCCACATTGCATTCCGCACATCTCCGCGACTTCTTGGGGGCAGGTCCCTCAACCGTTGGTGCGGTCGGTCATTTGACCCCGGATGGGCCTGCAACGGGGACAGCCACACCATGCTTGGCGTCCTTGTGCTGTTTTAGGCTATCCTTCCGCGAGAAGGATGCAGGGCATGCATCGCAAACAAAAAGACCGGTGGATTTCGATCCCACGTCATGTTGTTGGAGCTGGTGCCTCTTCAAGCTATCACCCCTCGAGAAGACAGCCCCGCAGACGTTGCACACGAATGATGCCATTTTCTATAAAGAAATTAAAACTGGTCAAAGACTTTTAACAGTTGTAACTAGCCGAAGACTAAACAAAAACTGAATTTATATCGCCTCGTACCATGCTTTTATACCCTGTTGGTAGTTTACTTTTAAAAACCTAGCGTCGTTTAACCTTGAGTAACATTCCAAACTAGTCTAATCACACCGGTAAAATCAATTAGCTAGTTTACTTTTAAATTAGAAAAAACCCAGCGTCGTTTAACCTTGAGTAACATTCCAAACTAGTCTAATCACGTCGGTAAAAATTAATTTGCTTCTTGCTTACGCACTACAACTATAATTATAGGATGTATCACTTTAACTTTCACTTCTACTCTAATTGTTTACAGACATTTCGAGCCTGGAATTTTTATAAAAGAAAACATTAATGAAGAAGGCAAAGGTCACCTTTCACAATAAACCTTAAAAAGTTTGGGTGATTTCGGTAACAAGGACAGCTCAAATCGTATAAAATACGAGCACGATTCCTCTATGTTCAGTACAAAATACAGCATAAAAGTAGATACAATGATATCCATTAAAGATGGTATAGTAATGTTTCAGTGGAGTTTGAGTGATGCTAGGATTAATATCGAACGTGGTTATATTTATGGTGATGACGTCGGATCATGTTAGGACGACTCCAGGTGGATAAAGTTGCAACATGCATGGACTGTTTGTGATCAATTCGACCGGAATCAAATAAATTACCATGAATTATTGGATAAATTTGAAGAATTAAATTTATTGAGAGACTTTATGGAATGCTTTTTGAGCTATATAGAAAAATTATAATTGTAAAAGTTTTGTATGTGTATTTTATGGTAAATTTATAAATAAAAATGTTAATATAATTCGAATATTTATCATTCTAAGTCACCTGAGTACAATTTACGCATGCGCAACAACAATTCTGAAACATTTAAAAGGAGGAGCTGCATAGGATTCCTTCTCAGTCATCTCAGTGAAATCAGTGCAAAGCAATGGAGTCTGTAGATGTTAATGATGCACAAGTTTCGTATACCGAAAATCTGATTAATAAGTTTACGTATAGTTTAAGTGAATTGGGTGAACACCCTCATAATGTGGAAATTGGGTTTGTTATAAACCAGAGAATAAAACCCGTATTACGATTGGTGTGTAGCAAGAAATATTGTGGCAACCATGTTCTGGAATTGACATACGAAAATTGGTTAGCATTTACAAATTTTCAAGTGGAATTTCAAATCAACGTATTTTCTCGTGACGTGCTAAACACTCGATTAAATGGTGCACCCGAAACGGAGGATCTACACATACAACTAGGAGGTCCGTTCTTTATCACTCTGTCACCAGTGTCTGGATCAACCGAGAACGAAACGTTCCAGTTAAAAATAATAATGGGTGATAGCTCGATAGTTATAAATGAATTGGAGTGCCGTAAAATATTCCATATGCGAGAGTTGTTTGAGTATCAACTTAAACAGTTGGAAAGTCGTGACTTCCCAGCATTATACAGCGAATTAGTAGGGTTTGTTGCTAATTCTAATTTAAATGATTGCGATGGGTTTAATACTATGACTGAAGGAGAGAAACGAATTAAAATCTTGATTGAAGGCGAAGTTCGAATTGGCAATATTTTATTCTACAACGAATTGAATCAGAGCGCACTAAATGCATTGGAGCTGGTTATATGTTTTCCGGATATATTTGTGCAAGACGTGATACGTACAAGAACATTAGTGGAAATGTTTAGACGTTTAAATTTGTCGGAATCTGAAGATTCTGGTTATGGTGATAACTAGAAAGAGTATTTTATAAAAGACAGCCCAAGAGACATGGATGTAAATGTATTGTTATTGTAAATATATTGTAAATTTTTTTGAAAAAGTATAAATAGACTCGTTGTTGTTTATTTATTTAGTATAGTTTGAGATTTTTTTGAGTAAACACATGATTACCTGTTCTGGAGAGGGTTTAATCAACAGCGCTATAAACAGGTTACCGTTTGAGCTGCATATTCCAGGTTATCAGTACTGCGGTCCTGGTACAAAGTTGGATGAACGCTTAGCAAGAGGTGATCCTGGAATAAACGAATTGGATAAATTGTGTAAAGACCACGACATTGCATACTCCAAGTACCCCGACGATCTTCCAGCCAGGCACCGAGCAGATAAAATTTTAGAAGAAGAAGCCTGGGGGAGAGTTAAGTCTAAAAACGCAAAGTTTGGGGAAAAAGCCGCAGCTTGGTTTGTGACAAACGCTATGAAAGCGAAGAGAAAAATGGGTATGGGTTTAAAGAAGAAGATAAGTTTTAAAGGTGGATTTTTGAAGAAAATACGATCCGCAATAGACCGAGTTGGTTCCGACAACTTGAAAAAGCTGTTAGATGTTGGTATTCTAATTGGTAAAAAAATCATAAAAGGAGCCGGTGGGAGAAGCAAAATTAAAGTCCCACGTATTATACCCGTTCCACAGAAAGGAGGTTTTCTGCCATTGATTCCGATATTCGCTGGACTAAGTGCCCTAGGAGCGCTAACAGGTGGTGCTGCAGGGATAGCTAAAGCAGTAAATGATGTCAAGACAGCCAACGAACAGCTTAAGGAGAGCGAACGACACAACAGATCTATGGAAGCCATTACTGTTGGGAAAAAAGGAAATGGAATGTTTCTAAAACCATACAAAAAAGGCACAGCATTATTCTTGAAACCATACAAACAGGGGCGCGGTATTTGTAAAAAAGTATCAAAAAACTAAGCAAGTTACCTCGAAGAGCTCTCACCGATGTAGATATAAGGAAACACGCATCTAACATTCCTCATTTTCGCAACGTCTTTTCTAGAGATCAGTTACAGAAGATTAAACCGCATGTCAACGAATCGGGTGTGATTAATTTGGATACCACCAAAGGTTCGGGTACACATTGGGTGGGGTACCGAAAACGCAGAAATAGTGTGTATTATTACGATTCGTTTGGAGACTTGAGACCGCCGATAGAAGTAAAGAGATATTTTCGAGGTTGTAAAATTTACTACAACAGTGTACCGGAGCAGACTTACAACACATACAATTGTGGACATTTAGTGTTAAAGTTTCTTAGTGACAATGGCTAAAACAGTGAGCGTGTTCGGGTATGGTAATGTCATATCGACAGGATCCATTTACCCACCAATTAAATTGAAACAGGACGGTGAATATGCTTTAGGTCTAGTGGGACTGTACACTTGTAACACTGTGCAAAACATACATCCAGGAAACAATAACTTATACTTTAACGATCCAGAGCATCGCAGAATAACCATTGAACCTGGATCATACGAATTAGAAGAAATAAATGCATATATACAGGATGTTTTCAAAAAATGGTTCAGTCAGAAGCCGGACATCAACGAGAACATTGAAAAATATTTTAAACTGAGTGCCAACAATAATACATTAAAGTGTTCTATACGAAGCAGTATACCGATTGATTTTGGGGCAAACCGTAAAACAATATTGGAAGCATCTTGGGGTTTACCAACCGCAAATTGGCTGCAGATACCGTACATATCGCTAATCAGCAAGTGAACATAATATCGGTCTCAAACATTTTTGTGGAAACCAATATCACCAGCGGATCGTTCAGAAACAATTTTCTTACCCACAGCATATTTGAATTCAGTCTATCTGTACCACCCGGGTATAATCTGGAAAAGGAACCTAACCACGTCATATATTATCCGCTGAGCGTGACAGAAATTGATAATATTACAATCAGACTAGTCGATCATTTGGGTGAATTGGTAAACTTTTCACCGGAAACATACACCTGTGTAAGACTGGAAATAAAAAGTAGTTGAAAATGCCTATCGATTTTGTATATAAAGCACGCTACAACACCCCCAGACGATTAGAAGTGAATACGACGTCAAAGCGTCAAGTTGTCGAGAGACTTACAACAGAAGAAATACGTTTCTTAAAATCTTTGGGGTTAGAAGTTATAAATGATGGGAGGCAGAAGTAAACGCAGCTTAGATCTCCACGGTGATGAAAACGTTAAACTTGGAAGGCTTAAATATGAGGACGTGCCCAAATTGGATGTGTTTGGAGGTTATAAATTAGACGAAACCATAATAAAGGAAGATTATTATACATATCTTCCCTTTAC
This sequence comes from Platerodrilus igneus, assembly GCA_036346225.1. Lineage (NCBI taxonomy): Eukaryota > Metazoa > Arthropoda > Insecta > Coleoptera > Lycidae > Platerodrilus > Platerodrilus igneus. The sequence goes on from JARFIW010000090.1 coordinate 5,073,781, forward strand.
ATTGAATTCAGAAAACAACGATAGAATTTGAATTGAAATCCAGAGCAGTGATAACATCACATACCCCCATGAAAGTTTTATATTTATAAGGGGCACCTATAAGCCTACGGAAACATTAAGGGAAGCGTCAACAACTGGAGACCCGATTAGAGCAGCAGAACCAGACCCTAAAGCTTACGAATTTACTAGAAATGCACCATATTTTCTGTTTGAGGAAATTCAATACAAATTGGGTAATAATCAAATAATAGATGTCTGTCGAATCCCTGGAATTACAAGAACTATTAAAGGTTTAGTATCCATGGAAGAATCAGAAACAAAATCTATTACACATACCGGGTGGAAGCCCGATACCATATTCCAAGATGGACGGTTTAGTTGTGCTATACCGCTAAAAACCATTTTTGGGTTTTTTGAAGATTACAAGAAAACTATCGTCAACATGCCTCAAGAGCTGATTTTAATCAGATCCAAGTCGGACGTAAATTGCTATAAGTCGATTGGAAATACAGTAACGTTCAAAATACAACGTATTTCATGGGAGGTTCCGCATATAACATTAAGCGACTTTGCCAAGGCGTCGCTGCTTTCGGAAATGCAAAATCAATCATCTATAATGGTTGCATTCAGAAAATGGGAACTACACGAATTACCGTCTCTAACACAATCAAAGTCACAAGTATGGAGAATTAAAGTATCGAACGAAACAGAGAAGGCTCGGTGGATATTACTGGCGCTGCAAAATGGGAAGTACGACAGGAAAGAAGAAAATGCTACAAGCTTTACGAATGCCAACATAACCAATGTCAAAGTGTTTTAAACTCTCAGATGTTCCCTCAAGGTCGATTAAATTTGGATTTCGAGCAGAATGACTACTTGCCAGCGTACCTGTCTTATGCATCTTTTATGGAAAAATACTACCCGAACAAATCGTCAAATAAATGTTTAATGGACTACAACAGGTTTAAGGAATCACCCGTCTTTGTAATCGACTGTCGTCATCAATTTGAAAGCATTAAGGATGCGACGGTTGATGTAAGAATGGAATTAGAAGCTTCAAGAAATTTTGAACCGTCGATGAAGGCTTATGCTTTAATTATACATGACTCTATGTTTGAATATAATCCGTTTACGGAAATTGTTAATAGATTTATTCAAAATAAAATATTTTATATATATATTTTTAATAAAATTGTATAAAGTCTATGTTGTTTTAATATTAATAAGATTTTTTTGGTGATCCAAGACAGTTTCTCACGTACTCAGGTGTACACCTAAGCACGCCTGTGCCCATGCGCACCCCTGCGCGTGCACACCCCTGCCCATGCGCGCCCCTGCGCGTGCACACCCCTGCCCATGCGCGCCCCTGCGCGTGCACACCCCTGCCCATGCTGGTATATAAGGGAATATTATTTTCAATTTGAATCAGTTTAAACTTATATTTGAAAGATGTACACCAAGGAATCTTTAGAGAAAGCAGTTAGTGAAATACAAAAGGGTATTAGTGTTAACTCTGCAAGTAGGTTATATGGTATACCCAGAAGAACGTTAAGCAGGCATTTGGATCACCGTAAACCTCAAAAGAAGAATGGTGCTCCTAGGTCGGAAAATGTGAGAGACACGGGTGATGCTATACAAGAAGTTAAAATACCTATACAGAATTATGATAACTTTGCTATTGCTAGTGCAAGAGAGGATGGTAAACATGGTTCATTGTTCCCGTCTAACATACGAGCTATCTTCGCGGGACCATCGAGTTGTGGGAAGACTAACGCTTTAATATCTCTGATCCTGCACGAGAACGGTCTTAGATTCCAAAATGTGTATGTATTTTCGAAAAGTTTATATCAACCGAAATACGAATTGTTAAGAAACGTTTTACACCATTAAAAGAAGAAATTGGGTACCATGAGTTTGAAAATTACGATGATTTGATTGAACCCAGAGATACCAAAGAAGATTCAATTATGGTTTTCGATGATATACCTGTAAACGAGCAAAGTAAAATCAGTCAATTTTTCTCGTTCGGTCGACATAAAGCAATAGATTCGTTCTATCTATGTCAAACTTACGCTAGTGCCTTAAAACATAGACTCAGAGATAACGCCAATGTAATCGCATTATGGAAACAGGATGATACAAACGCATATCTTCGGATCATATATGGTGACATGACATATCCGAAATTTAAAGACAGTGTATGACTAACATAATTCGGATCATATAATGGTCGATATAGGAAGAATTTCGACGAGTATATAAATATTTAACATTATTCAAAAAAAGTTAGTTCTCATCCAAAGTTTCATGATGACGGACGTTAACAATTTTATTGCGAATAAACGCAGTCTTTATCTTATGCAGGATGCTGTACGAAAAAAGTTTGTAGCGTACAAAAAGGGTGACACCGCATCTCAGCAAAAATTCAAAGAGGTGCACAAACAATTGATTGATCCCTTGCAAATAACCGCTTCCCAGTTGCAATCGATCACCGAAAAAATTCCCATACCTACAACAAAGGTTAAAGTCGAAGACATGGACGTACCTATAAAGAAAATTAAACAACTCGTTCCAGAAGAACCGTTCCATCTTTACTATGCGGATGTGTTAGCTAGAGACGAAGACGAAAATATTGACAAATCAATTTATGGAGTAAAGTATAATGCGGAAACCGACTCATGGAGTTTGTGGAAAAGTGTATTGATAATTAACCCGGAAACTAGTGATATAACATTAAATAATGTGATATATCCAGGTACGAGGGGGTTTATACAATCTGCTGGTTTACAAAGACATCAGCCCCGAAGATGGCGATTTTAATTTGCATGAAGATTTGCCGAATTACTTGGAAATGATCAAATCTGCGTCGATTTTGAGAAGAAAGTTTAACCCATTTGCGGTGCACGATTTAAGCGGATTTCCAACAAATAACAAAAAAGTTTAACAAATATGTGCAAAAATATCTCACAGAATTTCAGAGGAATCCCGAAAGAAAACAGCCAAAGAGAAGAAAACAGTCTAAGGGAGCGGGTTTAGGCTTTTCTTATCGGTTTTACAAAAGTTTAAATTCAAAGCCGGTGCAATATGTCTACTGGAATAATGTACATGAACTTGTAGATCGGCTGAGATTGTTGAACGCATCCAACCGAGCTGGAAATACAAGCGAGGAAAACATTAACGAGATGGTGTCCATAATAGAAGAATTGAGAGAAGAAGGTATAATACAGTGAGCTCAGTAAATAATTACACAGTTTTAAAATGCCTATCGACCGCTTCGGACGTTCAGAGCGTAAAGATGCTGATATTCGGCGCGGTCCTCCAGGTCGAGGATTTGTGCTAACGTTGGATGGTGATGGGTACGATATGCAGCAAAGAAGGTTAGTGAATTCATCAGACCCGAAAGAAGATAGTGATTGTGTTAATCAGAGAAGCACTATAGTATTCAAGTCTGGAGAAGAAACAATTAGTTTTCGTAAAAGAAGGTTAGTTGATGTAATGGATCCTAAAGACGATAGTGATTGTGTTAATAAGAAATCTGTAATCAAGCTCGTGAATCAAGCCTTTTCATACTGTCTAAAAAGTTCTGATGATATACAACGTAAAGATAAAGCTTTCAATGCGAGAAACCAGCGTATTGCAATGCTTGCTCAACCAGTTGAGCCATCTGATGCAGTTAATAAACAATATGTAAATGAAAAATTGGATAAGCTTGTATCTGACTTTAAAACGTTTATACAGTTTTTTATTAATTTGACTGCAACTTCCGAGACAAATGAGAAGGAGCTCGGTCTTGCAATAGCATCGATTTACGAGGCGTCACCAGCAGCTATAAAAAACAAATACTACAAACCAAAGCTTCAGTTTATGTCAAAGGTGCAATTGGATAAAGATAACCCTATTAGTTTAGCAACAGTGTTAAGCAAAAATGAGTAAAGAAATCATCGTTAAGGAATTATTTAAACCTGCAAGAAAAAATTTTCAGCGTCGTCATACAAATCTGAAACATGTGAAACGTGATCTTATCCAATCGGACTTGTGCGAAATGCAGCCTTACTCGCGTGTGAACAATGGGTACAGATATATTATAATAGCAGTGGACTGTTTCACAAAATATGCTTTAGCTGAACCTTTAAAAAATAAAACGGGATCAGAAGTCACAAATGCTATGAAAAAAATATTGGACAAAATGCTGCAAGGAGAAAATAACTTAAAAATCAATCTACAAACGGATTTTGGGAAAGAGTACTACAACCGCTGGTTTAAAAATCTTATGCAAAAATATAAGATAAACCATTACTCCACGTATTCCGCAATCAAAGCTAGCATGGTCGAGCGGTTGATTAGAACAATCAAAAACAAATTGTACAGAAGATTTTACTTGCAAGGCAGTCATAAATGGGTGAATATTTTGCCTAAGGTTATGGAAGAATACAATAATACACCGCATCGGGCTATTAACATGACACCTATGGAGGCAGAAGAACATCCGGAAAGAATAAAACTTTACACCGCTAACAGCGTTTCTAAAAGTTACAAGAAGTTGTATAAGGTTGGAGACATTGTGCGTATCTCAAAATATAAAGCAGTATTCGATCGAGGATTTCACCCAAACTGGAGTACAGAACTATTCAAAATTGTTAAAGTACAACAAACGAGACCGACAACCTATCTGCTACAAGATTTGGAAAGTCGGCCAATTCTAGGTGCTTTTTACGGCGATGAAATTCAGCTCACAGCAGCACCCGACACGTACTTAGTAGAAAAGTTTTACGGAAACGGAAGCACGGGCGCGAATTATTAGTGTCGTGGTTGGGGATGGTAAAAGTTGGATTAAGAAAACAGACTTGCTTTAGTATCATCCAGATAATTACCTGGATGAAAAAATCATAAAAGGAGGAGTAAAGTCCCTTAACTGGATATATGGGAGAGATTTGCTTAGAACCCCATTCCCATCTGTGATTTGAAGCAGGAAGCATGTGTTTCATAATCGATTTACAAGGATATCAATACAAAACTAGTGATTTCTATTGCAAGGAGATTGCCATTTTGGATGTAGCGAATAATGTAATATGGCATGAGATACTGGACATGGCTGTGGAGTATAACACCCTAAGCGATGATTTCAAAAAGCAAGTTCGGTGGTTAAAGCAAAGAATCCATGGGCTTAGCTGGGATGGACAGTCCACAAGTGGATATACAAATGTAGGCGATTTGCTGAAAGAAGTCATACCACCCAATGCTACTATCTATGTTAAAGGCGAACAGAAAAGACAGTTACTATCAAAATATTTATCAAACAACATTTTAAACATGGAAAGTGTTTTCTCACTTCCAAGGCTCAAAGAATTAAGAAGATTCGGTAATAGGTACAATCACTGTTTAAACCATTGTTTGAATAATTTAAGCTGTTCTAAAGAAAACGTATTGCTATTGAGGTTTTTGTTAATGTATTAAATTTTAATAAAATATTTTGTCAGAATTGTTTTTTATTCTAGCAAAAGCATACCTTTAAAATTTGGAAAAGTATATCTGTAAAACAGCGCATTACTTTGGAAAAATTAATGTTTTAAAATACAAATAAGAACCAATAACAGAATACATAATAATTGGTGTTTGCAAATAAATTCAGTTCTACTTTAATAAAAAAATGTAAACTTACCTTAAATTTTCCTTCAAAACTTTCCACAAAATAACTACGCGAAACGACGGTTTAAAATTTCGATGTACTTTAACACAAAAGCGTGCGAAACTAATAGAATTTTTTCTAATGACACCGCGTTATATACGTTTTGAAACCGTTAATTATACTACTAAATGAGGTTTGTATTTTCCGTAAATACGCACTTTTCAGCGCCTCGTGTTATTGGTAATCTACAAACAATTATATCTCGATTTGAAATGTACGTCATTGAAACATATTCTCAACATAATTAATAGAAAGTCCAAGAAAAGAAAATTATATACAGCATTCAAATGTTCGTTAAGAATCTAAAATATTTGTTGGATTACGAGTTACAAATGAATTAATACTACGTTGAAGTTTCCGGAATTTGCGTTATAATGCTTCTACCGCGTCACGTAAGGTAATTTAGGTAATTGATGTAGAATATCAATATGTAATAAGACCCATTTACTTTCAGTACTTAATCTGGTTTATTACATTTTTGTTAATTCTGAAGTTTAGGTAGTTAATGATGTCATACACAAAATTTCTAATTAACATGGCTGGTATCTAGCGAAAGTTGTAGAATCATTAGCATGATATAAAACACCGTTTTACCTTTATAAGAATGTAGCAGGAGTCATTCGCTTTCACTATTATAATTGCATTAACAAGGTATTACAAATTTAAAGCAAGATTTGGTGATAGATGCGAGCACTGTAGAAAGTACCTTGTGTTATTATTAATCTACAAGTAATTATGCGGGGTTTCTAATGTACGTCATTGAAACATATTTCTTGTATTCTCAAATATACAGTTAATAATATAATTAATAGAAAGAAATTATATACGGCTTTCACTGGTATTTCGCATGATTGTAAAGACAGTAGTTTTGAAGCGATATGGTGTTTTCTAGAATATTTGCTGGATTACGTGTTACGTACTTGGTAAAATTTTAAACCTGAAAATTGATAGCTGTTTTTTAAAATTTTAAAAGTCATGGTTTTAAATATTAAACAATGGCTAGTCGAATAAAACTATTTGTTAGTTTTGCTTATAAAGCAAAGAGCGAAATTTAAAGGTTTGAGAGCTTAAAGTATAATTTTGCAGGGCGTTGTTCGATTTCAAATCTGTTTGCAGATTCGAATTCTGCATAAAATTCTAAGCTAACAAGATGTATTGCATGTATAAAAAATTTATAAGAACGCTCAAAAGTCGCTACAGGTAAGAAATCTTAAAATTGGGGTAGCTCCCTTGGGGATGGCGCAATCTAAAAAATTCCTAGAAATTCGGGTTCTAATATTAATTGATACCAAACAAGATAGGTTTATCTCGAAAGATAAAAAAATGGTTAGTCAAAGAAAACTATTTGGTCCAGAATGTTAGCGGTAAAAAAATATCTTAAAAATAGGTTTATCTCGTGTGTGGAAATGTGGATGCTCATTTATCTCGAAAGATGAAAAATTTAAGATAGGTTTATCTCGAAAGATGAAAAATGGTTAGTCGAAGAAAACTTTTTGGTCCAGATGTGTGTGGAAATGTGGATGCTGGTGGAAATGTGGCAGTGGAACGTCACTAAATGGTCTACTGAAGCACAACATTCCAGAAGGCTTCTAGCTCTTTCTGTCTACTTTTCCTACTGCCCCTATTTCATAGGCGTACTGTGCTGTGATCCACACACATGCTCTCAACAATTTTCTCCTTGTTTCTATGTTTTCTGTCCATAGCCCCTGTTCCTTCTTGTTAGATCTTGATTGACCCCTTCTATTGTTTTACAATTATATATCCTATTTCGCCGATATTCAGTGGTATGTGAAAAGAGGTAAGCAGCCAGTGGCTGCCAAATTTTCCCAGCACTTGAACATTTTCCAAATTAATAGTTTTTCCAATATATCCCTTCGTACAATCAACATTAGTTGAAAATATTTCACAACCAACACCTGTGGTTGTTTATAATAATCATCAGATTTAAGTGCGCTTATTTTTTCGTCATTAGGTTTCCGGTTTGAAACTGGTTGGACGCGTACCTCCACTTATTTATATTCTGAGCTAGCCTACACAGTTCTCTGAAATTCCCATAACAGCCTATACATAGCTCGGTTCACCTTCTAGTGCTTTCTAATTATATGCCCTATTTCACCGAGATTCAGTGGTATGTGAGGGGGTTCAAATCCCGACACGGCCGACTGCTTGAAAAATGGCAGGTGAGCATTTTTCACAAAATTATGCCCTCGTTCGGATGAGAGGTTAAATGGAGGTCCCGTGTGTGAGTGTTGTCACGCACGTTAAAGATCCTGTCCTTGCCTGGAACGACAAGGGTTCGGCAAAATTCTAAATTTCCAGGCAACAAAAAACTCGCCTCCTGGCCAATGTAGTACCTTCAGGAGCATTGGGAATGTAAATGAACGGTATGTGAAGGGGAGGCGGCTCCGTGGCGTAGTTTGTATGCGTGTGACTACTACGCCCAAAGTCCCGGGTTCGAATCCCCTCGTTCAGATGAGAAGTAAAATGGAGCTCCCGTGTGTGAGTGTTGTCACGCACGTTAAAGATTCCTACCTTCTTGGAACAGCAAGGGTTCGGCAAAATTCCAAATTTTCCAGGTAAAAAAAAACTCGCTTCATGGCCAATGTAGTATCTTCGGGTGGAGCATTGAAAAATCACATGTAAGGTATGTGAAGCGAGTTAAGCAGCCGGTGACTGCCAAGATCTTCCAACACTTAGACATTTGCCAAATTGATGATAGTTTTCCAATAAATCCTTTCGCGCAATTAACATTATTCGAGAATATTGCACAGCAATACCTGTAGTTTTTTATAATAATCAACATGTTTAAGTAAAGTTATTTTTTTCGTCATTAGCTTTTCCATCTTGAGACTAGTTGGACGCGAGTTATGTAATCCCCCATTTATTATATATATAAAAAAACTAATAATTAAGAAGTTATTAGAAATATTAGAAAATGCGCTAAGTGATGTGCAACAATGTCATGAAGGATAATTCATTTCAGTTTATTAACGTTCATGTGAACGGAAGCGCTACTTTGTAGCACAGAGATAAGTGACACTGCAGATGTCAGGTCAACAGGTGGTCACAGACAGTCACGTACCGAGATTACGCAGAAGTAAGCTCGCAACAAAGTAGTTATGAATAGCTTTAAGATAGCAACTATGTATCATGAATAGAGTCAAGTGTAAGCAGACATTAGGTCTACAAGTTCCCACAGACTTGTGAGGGGGTAGGGATGTTATACAAGGCGTGGGATCTCCACTCACAGGCACTTAATCCATCGTTCAGCTTTAGCATTGCAGTTCGTAGATAACTCACTTTGTACAATTAATTAATAGTTTCGGACTTAGAGTAATAATTTTAAAATTGTCTAAATTCAACATTAATTTCTGTATAAGAATCAAATAAATGTGTTAAGAAGGTTGGAAGTCTTTTTTAAAAAAACCGCTCCCAAGCCACGAACCTTAACTCGCGTACCTCCAATGATTTCTATTCTGAGCTAGCCTACACATATCCTTGAAATTCTCGCAGCCTACATCTTTCACTATCTGTGTGAAATAGTCTAACCTAGATCTACCTCTACTTTTCTTTTTTCTTATCTCTGCTTCTAATATATTCCGCAATATTCCCTCATGCCTTAGTATATGATCTATTATCCCATCTCTCATATTTTTTACCGTTTTCCACATATTTCTTTCTTTCCCTACTATTTCTAGTACCCCTTTGTTCTTAACTTTGTCTGTCCATGATATCTTCATCATACGTCCGTAACACCACATTTCAAAGTCTTCTACCTTATTCTTATCCGCTTCTCCTACTGTCCAGGCTTTACAGTCATGCAGTGCTGTGCATATGTTTTAAGCAATCTTTCCCTTGTTTCTATGTTTGTTGGCTCTGAACACAGTAGTTACTTTTTCTTGTTAAATGTAGCACGACCTTGTGCTAATCTTTGTTTTATATCTTGTGCGCTTTCCCATCTTTCGTGTAAATTTTTTGATCACAACCTCCGAAGTAGTCCCCTCCAGGAGATTCGGATGGGGGACTATTTTAACTCCGGAATTTTTAAACCCAGAAAATGCCATCATCTCTACTAACAATTTAAGTATGCTGTGTACTAGGGAGGCAATGTAGTGGTTTCCGTTGCCTTCCACATATAGTGTCTTAGAATGCCATACCGATCCCTATGGTCTCAGACAATCTAAGTACCGAAACAGCCGCTCGCTGCCCTTTTTCCTCACTAAAGGCACATTTAATTTGTTTAAACCTTAAGTTCGGCTATTTAGATCACTGGAACTCTGAAGCTGTTTTATCCGTTCTAGTAACGTAGAACTTCTTCAAGATGCAGGTCCATTCAGAACGAAGAGATTCTGTATCTACCCTAAAATGGCATCCTTTTTACTAGATACAGTGGCGTCCAGTTCTGTTTTATGAGAAAGATTTTACTCTGCCTTTTCAGGATTTCCCATGGGATAATAGGCTAGCTAGCCGCTGGTGCCGCAAATTTTTCTAGTTCCTACTCGTCCGCGTAAAAAGTTCAAGTCCCTTTAAATTCTGAATAGTTGTTCTATCTCTTCCCTAGGGGCTGAAGAATAAAATTTCTACATTAACCTCCATCGCTTTCGGACTCGAAACGAGTAACCAGTTACGTACACCATCCATACAGAAAAAGAAAATGTTACATTGGCACCGCATCCTGGGGCTCGAGCTGGAAATATAAAGATAAATTAGTTATATTATCCAAACAACGTGGGGCTAGAAAAGAAATTTCTCTCTGCTTCTCTGCTTCTAATATATTCCGCACTATTCCCTCATGCCTTAGCACTTGACCCATCATACTATCTTTATAATTATTTTTTACTGTTTTCCACGTATTTCTTTCTTCCTCTACAATTTCTAGAACATTTTAAAAACTTTTTCCTGTCGGCTTTTCCTACTGTCAACGTTTTACAGCCGTACAGTGCTATGCTCCACACATGTTTTCACCAACCTTTTCCTTGTTTTTATGTTTTCTGTCTTTGAACATAGTAGTTGCTTTTTCTTGTTGAATGCAGCACGGCGTTGTGATATTGGATTAATGTTTTCAAAAAAAAATAAAAACGTGTTGAAACGATATACAGAAGCAGAAACATTCGAGAGAAGAGCAAATGCGGAAGTGATGTATTCCAAAGACATGTGAAATCTAATTGCTGCTCGTCTGTAAATAGATTATTTCATATGCAGTTTACTTGACTTTATGAACATTTTGAATTGTTTGATTGCTCTTTGATAGAACGTGGGCGTTTATTCTCTTGTATTACGTGGAGTAAAAAATTACTTACAAATGATTTAATAAAAGCTGCGTTTTGAAGTGTAGCTAGCACTTTATTTTTATTTGATATTGAAAGCTAAAATAAAGTCAGTAAGACTTGAGATGACTGCATTGATTAAATTGAAAATTGAAAATTATGGCGGCTCTGCAAATAATTAGTACACCTAACTGAAGCATCTTACTCTAAGAATAACGAAGATAAATTGCACTTCTTTAAACTTATTTGTTTGAACTACGTAGTAATCAAGAAGTTTTTCAACTGAATATTCGGCGAAAACAGCAGTCGAGCTAGGAGTTATTTATTGAATGGCATAAACTACCTTTACTTTTATTTTGAAAGTACTTTATCTTGAATTGGGAAGACAAAAGTTCCAGAGAACTCAGCCAACAATCATAGGAAGTTTCTGCTTTCTTGTTGTCATGAATAATTGGGGATCATCATGGGTTATAAATTTTATCAGCGCTCTTTTATAATGCACATAAAATTATAATAAACCTTTCAAAATCGATGTTTATTTGCAATTTACGCTTTCAGTGAATTGGGATTGTAACGTTGTCTGTGTTTTGCTAATATATATGAAAGCTCAAATCTATATTTAAATTAAACACGAAGTATGATAATGTGTTAGCTGCCTCCGTAGCGTGCCAAATTGCTATTGTCTGCTTGAATTGTGAGAAGTACAAACATTTAACTCGTTTGGGGTTGTCAAATTATAATTTCTCATGAGTATACTGAACTTGATTATTACTGTAATATTAAAAATTAGGTTCACAGCTGATTTGACAACAAATAATGCAGCATTCACCTGACAAAGATGCCCTGTAATTTTTCCCATTCGTAAGGATGCAGGAAATGGTAATTGTAATTGGAAAGCCATTTTCAGAAGATGGATAATAAGGAGTATTTTGCTGTTTAGGTCTACAAACTCGTGCCCCAAAGAAGGTTTATAGGTTAAAGAGGCATCAGTATTAATGTAATTCGCGGTATTCAACCCCTCAGTTTAAACTAAAATCCCTTATAATCCAATATTGATCCATTTTTCACAGTTACAGACTATGTATCTTAATCCTTTATTGTTAAAGTTTAATCAAATTTTCAATAGAATTACCACTCTTATTCTAACATAATTTGTGATAAACATGGTTTTGAAATTAACATTTTTAAAACTGAAAATGTGATTTCTAAACTTACATTTTTTTAAAATACTACTAGTGCTAGAAAATACATAATCGCACTAAAGCAATTAGTTGTACAAACAAAATAGGGATACGACAGGTATACTATAAGTAGTAAAATACCAAGGAATCAAGTAGCGATCTTTTACGTATATTTTCTTATGGAAAACTGTAAGCTTCAAAAAACTATTTTTCCCTACCTTATCCGTAAGTGACACTTACCGCCACTGAAACGATCTTCCGTAAGTTGCATTTACTACGATGGCTGTGAAGCGGGACGTAAATTTTTACTTACTTCCCTTGGGATGTAAGTGATTGTCATCCAAATAAAAGAAGCCATGATTACAAATGCATGGTTCCGAGTTTAAGCCTAGATTAAATAATTCTCTATTCTTGTTTGAATTTTAAATTTAATTTAAGGGCATTTTTAATGATTTTGAATTTAGAGGTAGGGAAAAAAGTGATATACATACCTCGGGACGTAAGGGATTTATGGTGCCTCGACATTTTGCAAACCTCACTTCGCTCGGGCTGCAAACGGTCTCATCACCGTAAATCCTACTTACGTCCATTAGTATGTAATATACTATGTAATAGGTGCGACAACAAATCCGTCACAATATGACAATGACATATATTAGCTTGTTTGTCCCATGACAACTATAGAGCGAATGATCTTGATACACATAAAAAAATCTTCTCATAGAAAAATACATGTAAAAGACGAGTATAAACTGAAAAATTGTATTCATTTTGAAAGATCATTCAAATATTAATAACCGCGCAAATGTAAATTGGAGAACTTTGAATTCTTATTACGCTCCATCGGTTACGTAGCTTAGCAGATTTTAGTTGTACAAAACAAATACATGCAGGATATAAGGACGATAGCACAAAGCTGTTATTACATTTGGGTATTACTGTTAATTCAATATAAATATTATTGGATTTTGCCTTCGAGAATGACGTCGAACTACCGGTGTTTGAACCAGTCAGCGAATAGAATTTCTGTATTTAAAATGGAAATAGCTCATTGGACGCAATGTACGTGCAATTTATCAACTCTAACTAGTGGTGTGGCGTGAAAATTCATTGGAACAAATGCGCCGTTATTGTAACGAATTTTATAAATAACAGTGGACGTACTAAAAGACAAATTTCTTCTCGTTAAAAGTATTTAATGCCAAACGTGAATTAAAACAAATTACTCAAGTTTTCTAGATGCTTCTAACTCAATCTAGTAGCACAAAATTTAGTTAAAAAATGAACCCATAGCTCCCAAATGACAGGTAATTATTTCGTATAATAGCAAGCAATATGAATGTACGGCCCAATTAGTAAAACGCGAAAAGACAAGGACTTTAAATTAGCTAAGACAACACGTTTTTAATGGCCATAAATTACAACAAAAGCGAAAGCGAAGGAGCATTTTACGTTTGTTCCTGTAGATCAAACCAAAAGAAGATAGTAAAATTTTTTCAATCTTATAAATTACAATGATAGCAAATTAAGATAAGAAACACATAAAATGAATAAAATTATATCTAAGTATTACATCATCCTGACAAGTCACACACTTAGAGAAGTGTAGAAATTCGAGAACCTGTGACCTATTGAAGTTTTTATTATACAAATGCCGGTAAATAATTAGGCAGAATGATTCATCCATAAAGGCATTTTATTCACAGTTGCTTAGTAGATGAAGTTACTGCAGCAATTAAACGTTATAATTTAAATTTTGGTGCAAGGTTACTTCGATATTTTAATATTTATGAAAAATAAGTACTTTCTGAGATGGATGAAGTAAAACTTGGACATACAAAAATTTATTTAAAATAAATAGAGATATAAAGAATGGATTCTCCGATGCAGTCATGGATAAAATTATTCTGGGGATGGAGATTATAACCAAAAATCTGTCTTAACGAAGACACGAATACCAGCCGGATTTGATGTATAAAACGCAAGTATAGCTTTGTTTAAAATCTTTTAAGACATTTTGCGATATAGTTAGTTTAAGTAGATTAAGCTTGTATACGATTTTTACATATAGATATTTTTGTGTAAATGGATATTGTAACGTAGTTTTGAGCTAAAATTCCGATAAAAGTTGACCATTATAAAAAGTCCAAAGTGATATCTGAGCAGTTAACGCTTTCATCGGAGGTAAAAGTATATAGGCATAACCAATTTTAATAATCCGTTCATAAGAAAGTTTGAGTGAGGTTATATGCTAATCACTAGTTGTTGTAAAATGATTTAAGTTATGAAATTGCATTGGTAGGCATTGATATTGATGTGTAAGTAATTTTTTTGAACAATGTATTTTAATGAAAAATGTTTGCGAATGTTGCTATTGTTATTATTTGAACAATTGTTTCTATTTTTATTGAAGTTTTGTTGCTTCATTACATTTAACCTAGCATTCACAGCCACGAAAAAGTTTGTTATTTGTGCAAATAAATTTTGCTATAACATTCTGCAAATCTCAAAAGCAGAACATACTCGTATAGCCATCTATAAAAACTACGGTGAAATTTCGAATCAATTTTTGTACTTCCACGCTTAGTAGCGTTGGTGTATTACCACCTGATGGCGATATTATTTACTTTTGCCATAGTACAGAGGTTCTTTCAAGCTTATATCAGTGCAATAGCTTAGATTACTCCTAGGGTGGTTGGAAACTAAATCGCTCAAACAAGGCTTAAGAAACCTGAAACCAATCTTCCTTTTGTGAAATAATAAAACTATTATTTTGTTAATAGCTTTACTATTAGCTCGATTTGTATAGGTGAATAAGCTTATATTATTTTTATAAAAGTTTATTTACAGATACATCTTATTTTTATTTTTGTTGTACACAAATTCTTGATTGCAGACTGCAAATAACTGGTCTGTTTATATATATATATATATATATATATATATATATATATAACATGTTGGGATTTCGAAATGTGACAGACGGTAATTTGAATAGTTGTACTTTACGTATGAAAAATAACGTCGACTTCTGCATTGTTAAAAACGCTAAGTCAATTATATACTTAATTGTGAGCTGAAACCATTATTATTGGTATAGGGCTTCGCAATTCTTAGCAGGTTTAATACTTTTTCAGGATAGAAAATTTCCTGAACCATGCTATTGTTTTCAATTTGGATGATCGGTTATAATTACGACGAGTAGTTTTAAGAGGGATTATTCCTTGTGTTCTGCTGACAAAGAAACTTATTCAAAAAAATAAAGTGATTAATAAAAATTAGTATAAGTTTAAAGTATTAATAATTATTATAAACTGTCGGCAATTAATTAATTTCTCGTAAATTTTGGAAAAATTGTAAGAATTTGTTGAGTTAGTTTAAGTAATAGGGGATTAATAATGAGACTTTAATTCAATTCTAGTCCGTTCTAATTTGATTAAATTTAATTAAATTCATTTAAGTTCGAGTCCATTCGTTTTTATTTTATTCCTTGGTAGCTCTCTCGGCTTAGTGCTAGTAAAAGTCTTGTATACTTTATATTAAGCTAAAAGAAGCTCAACGTTAAATTAGTTTAACAATAATTCATATGAAGATAAGACCCTTATTCATGAAGCATTAATATTTGAATTGTTTAAAGTTTTTGGGGGGGCCTGATAAATCTGAAGTTATTTCAAGACACATGAGAATAAAGGTTAGAGTAGCTTTTAAGATTTGTAATTTATTATAAGAGACTGTATAAAGACAGTTAAATCTGCAATTTGTATAGTGTTTTGGAATTGATAATTTTTTCTTGTAAGTGGTAGTAACTTATGTTTGGTCAATTTAAACGTGAATCGCACGATTTTCACTTAGAAAATTTATTATTTGTAGAGCAAAGGATAATGAACATGTATTGTGAAATAAAGGTACATCTTTAAAAGAGTAAAAACAATGGTGTGGGTATACTCAGATGCTGTAAGTACGACGTAAAACAATTTTGGTGTAAGTTGAAACTTTGAATTTTTATGTGATTTGGAATCTTCCTGAGTGACAAGGCATATGTATACATTTGAAAGCATTTTTGTCTCAAAAGATACCAAACAATAAAAACAACTAGAAAATTTCTTCGCCAAAATCATACTTTGTATATTTATTCAAATATTGAACTAGTTATTTGGATTAAACTTGCTGATCCAACCTCTTTTCTTAACTCACCTGGCTAGGGGAATGGTTGGAATTAGTGAGTTGTTAAATGAATTGGAGTTTAGTGCGTTAATATACGTAAATTCAATCCTGGCCATAATGTAAATGTATGTCTCGAATCTTTAACTTTTGTATTGTAAATAGTTATTAGTATTGCAAAGGCATTTACAGCAAATCCTTTGGCGCCTTTATACGTCATAATGCTACGGCATTACTTTCAAGCTCTATTACCGAGCTGTTTTCAAATAACGTGCCATAAATAAAATAAAATTCTTTAGTAATCATAAACGCCCATTAAATACCAAACCGATAAGCTAAACGTTTCACGTTAATTTTTTTACTAGCGAGGCCGTTTAGTATTTGCCAGGCTTACCTAGTTTCGAATACAATAAATATGCAATAGAACGTGTAAATTCTTACGTGACTGCCATCTGTCTACATGGTCTTTCTTGCATGCATTAGTAACGGAGTTATGTTTTAAATGCACGCTATCATGCAATTTCAAATTCGACGATTTACACTGTTACAATCAATCATAAATTCTTCATATTAAACTACATACAGGTTATTGCTAAACGTATGACGTTTGCTATTATAAATTTACAAACTTAGATATCTAGTTTTAATTAGCGAACGGTGACAAAATCAACAATGTTCCATGCACAAACTACTACTTATTGAATAACTAGGAACCTGAAATAGGACAGAAAACATTATTTGATACAGGTTTTCACACTTTAATGTTTTACTGGAACACACAGGGAGAGTGGTTTTCATGTGGTGTAACATATAATGAGCAGTAATATTGTCACCTGCACGGGTGCGTTTCAGATACTGAAACAAAGACTTCAGCGGGCACAAAGTGAGTCTGTATTTACAAGAGATACAAAATGTAAGTTAAAATACAAGACATGCAACATACATAGTTATATACAAGATACATAACACAAGAAACACCGATAAACATATACAATAAATTGAAATATAAAATGCACTCAGCCCGATAAACTTAAAACTAAGAAATATATAAACAACATTAGTGAAGGCTACTGTAGATGGATCCAAGGAAGGCGCCGTGGTTAGTGTAGTAGAAATGGTATCGGTGTATCGAACAGCACGATCAAGCTGCTAGTGGTCAAAGAATCACCCAGACCTGGTGATCCATGGAGGTTGCTGAAGATGACCAAAGAATCAGCTGGACCAGAAAATTCATGAAGGCTGTCGAAGAGAATGTTGCAATGTATCGCGCAGTACGATTGGTCCGAAGACAATTAAAGAATCACCTGAAAGTGATTTATGGAAGCTGCCGAAGAAGAGACCGTCGAAGATGCCTCGTGGAAGATGCTGCGGATTTGTGATGGTGTACCGGACAACACGACCGCTTAGAAGGCGGTGCCGAGATGTCTCGGGCTTCTAAAAGTCATTGCTACAAGGCCTCTATCTATTACTCATTGTGGTTGAGCTCAGAACAGAACTATCGATTAGGCGAAATGCGCGTAATTTTATCCGTTTGGGTTACCATAAGGACAATGTAAATATTGTTAACCAATAGCTTTTGAGTATTCGTTTCTAGGAAGGGCTTCATAATACAGGTGACGATTCTAGTTTAACAAAACTATCGGTTGTTGCACGCGAGGGATCATTATTGCACGAACTGTGATTGAGCTTGATAACATAAAAGTTGCACACACAACTGATCAAATGCTCTCTATTATACCATAAATTGTAGCAAGTCTTGTTAACGATGAGTATTTCACCGATTCAATAACACCCTTAATCCATTATGAAATTATTCTTTTCGTTTATCTGTAAAATAATTTACAAGAGCCACTGCAAGTTTGTCATCCTCTCTAATTTTGTCCTTTGTGCTTTTTTGAGCTTAGAAATAAAACTGGCGCACAGTACTAGATTTGGACTATAAGGTGGATAGTCAATTTCTGGGTAGTCATTTTCAGAAATGGCACCTTTTGAAAGTCTTGCCTTGCGCAGTGGTGCTTTGCCGTAGAGCAACAGGGCACCCTACGTTAGTTTTCTGCACCCTTCATTTTAATAGCATTAAGCTCGCATAATATTCACGTATTACTACATTACACTTGCTTAGGTAATTAATCATTAAAACTTCCCCAATACTCCCAAAAAACAGTTGCCATTATGTTTCCTGCAGAGCGAATTACTTTAAACTTGAGCGCCTCGCAGCCCTTCACATGCAATGGCCGCGATTCTTATTTCGATTCCGGATCAGGATAACGGATCTCGGACACACATTTGGAGTCACAAAAAAATTTTAGGAACCCACTCGCACTAACTTTCGTCATTCCGAGGTTTAGTACAGAAAATTTATTTATACAAGTACATAATAAATACATTGTATATTATGTAGATATAGAGCGAAGTTCCATTTTGAATGGACCTGTACCTTGCCGAAGCTCTAGATTACTAGAACAGGTGAAATGGCTTACGTGTTCTAATGAACTAAAGAGCCAAACTACAGGTCCAATCAAAGTGGTAGGGTCGTTAGTGAGGAACCAGACTAATACAGGTCCCCAAAAGAGGGCAGCGGCTCTTTCGGTACTTAGATTAGCAGAGACTGTAGAGGTCGGTATGGCAGTCTAAGACACACTGCCGCGATGTGGAAGGCAACGGGAAACCACTACATTACCTCCCAAGTACACAGCGTACTTAAATTGAAATAAACATGATGGCATTATCTGGGGTAAAAAATTCCGGAGTTAAAATAGTCCCCCACTCGGATCTCCGGGAGGGGACTACTTCGGAGGATGCGATCGGAGAGTTCAGAATAAGAGTCGGGAACATTTTGCGAGTCGGAGCGTGGAATGTTAGAAGTATGAAGCAAGTAGGTAAGTTAGAGCACTTAAAAATGGAAATGAATAGCTTAGCACTAGACATAGTAGGGATCAGCGAAGTTCGGTGGCCAGAGGCGGAGGAGTTTTGGAGTAGAGACTTCAGGGTAATACATACCGGAGCAGAGGAAGGATATTTGGGCGTGGGGATAGTTATGCGAAAAAAGATAGGATACTGTGTAGAAAATTACTTACAAAAGAGCGAAATGGTACTCATGGTTAGATTAGAATCTAAACCGGTAAACACAGTAATAATACAAGTATACATGCCCACCTCTAGCTACAGTGACGAAGAGGTAGAAGCGATCTACAAAGATTTTGAAGACATATTAGGGTACGTAAAAGGACATGAAAATTTAATAATTACGGGGGATTTTAATGCAGTTGTAGGTGATGCTAAGGAAGGAGCGGTAGTAGGTTTATTTGGTGTAGGCACTAAAAACGACAGGGGAAATAGACTGGTAGAATTTTGCGACAAGAACAATTTAATCATCACAAACACATTATTTTAACATCATGCTAGAAGACGATATACGTGGAAGATGCCAGCAGATATAGGAAGATATCAAATAGATTACATTCTTGTTAGACAACGGTTTAGGAATCAAGTAAAGGACTGTAGAAGCAGATACAGACACTGACCACAACATCGTAATTATGAAGGCCGCACTTAAATTTAAAAATTTGAAAAAAAGAAACCGAGAAAGGCTCTGACTTTGAGAAACTAACAGATAAAGATATTCAAGAAAGATTAGAAACAAAGTCAAATGAATTGCTGAAAGATATCGGGAAAATATCTGATACTAAGGAAGTAGAAACAGAATGGAATAACATTAAATCCGGCCTAAACATGGCGGCCAGAGATATTCTGGGGTATACACAAAAAAAAAGAAACCATGGATAACAAAGGATATCCTGAATTTAATAGAAGAAAGACGAAAATACAAAAATAAATCAGACCATACAGGAAAGCAGAAATACAAAGCCATAAAATGGGAAATTATTCGCAAATGCAGGAAAACTAAAGAACAATGGATTGATGAAAAGTGCAAAAAGATACAAACTAAGATGGAAGTAGGAAAGACAGATGAAGCATACAAACTAATTAGAATCAATTTTAGGGATATAAAACCGTATAGCAAAAATATAAAGGACGCGGGAGGAAACGTCATTATATAAAATGTAGAGAAAGTGGGTAGATGGCAAGAATATATAGGGAATTTATATGCAGGAAAGGAACTAACAGCATTAGAACAGGAATAAGACATTGAAAATGATGACTTAGAGATGAGTTTGAATTAGCATTAAAGGGTCTGAACAATGGCAAGGCGTCGGGTACAGATAAGGTGCAATCAGAAATTTTAAAAGCCGCTGAACAACAACTAACAGAACGTCTGTTCCAACTTGTAAGCTATATGAATGAAACAGGCGAGATACCCAAAAATTTCAAACGTAGCATCATAGTAACTATACCAAAAAAGAAAGGCACGAATAGATGAAAAAAATTTCGAACAATAAGTTTGACAACACATGTGTCAAAAATATTAACTAATATTGTACAAAGAGGAATGGAAAAACGAGCTGAAGAGATACTAGGAGAAGATCAATTTGGGTTTAGGCGAAACAGGGGAACACGGGAGGCTATTTTAGGTCTGAGAGTGATAATGGAGGAAACAATAGTAAAAGGAGAAAGCGTGTATATAGGGTTTGTAGATCTGAAAAAAGCATTCGACAATGTAAAATGGTCGAAATACTCAAAACGATTGGAATGAGTTATAGGGATAAACGAATAGTATATAGCTTATACAAAGAGCAAACAGCAGTAATAGAATTAGAGCAGGAACGTAGAGAAGTAAACATTAGGAAAGTGTGAGACAGGGATGTGCCCTATCCCCATTAATTTTTAACTTGTATATTGAAGAAGCAATAAATACTGTCAAATGCAGAAAGACATTTGGAATTACTATGCAGGGACAAAAAATTGATATGCTTAGATTTGCAGATGATAAAGCGGTATTAGCATGTAGCAAAGAAGAGTTAGAAGCTGCTCTTAATGAAATGGAAACGGTTCTAACAGAGGGATATGGTATGAAAATTAACAAAAATAAAACTAAAGTACTAGTATGCAAAAGAGGGGAAAATAAATCAAAAACAAGAATACAAATAGGTAACAAAAACTTACATGAGGTCAAGGGTTTCTGCTACCTAGGAAGCCAAATAACGCAAGATGGGAAAAGCGCAAAAGATATAAAACAAAGATTAGCACAAGGCCGTGCTGCATTTAACAAGAAATAGCAACTACTGTGTTCAAAGACAACAAACATATAAACAAGGAAAAGATTGTTTAAAACATGTGTGTGGAGCACAGCACTGTACGGCAGTAGGAGAAGCAGACAAGAAAAAGGCCTCTGAAATGTGTTGCTACAGACGTATGATGAAGATATCATGGACAGACAAAGTTAAGAACGAATATGTTCTAAAAATGGTAGGGAAAGACAGAAATACGTGGAAAACGGTAAAAAATAGGAGACATAGGATGATAGGCCATATACTACGGCATGAAAGAATAGTGCGGAATATAATAGAAGCAGAGATAGGAAAAAAGTGAAGTAGAGGTAGACCTAGGTTAGCCTACTGCACACAGATAGTGAAAGATGTAGGCTGAAGGAATTTCAGGGATAAGTGTAGGCTAGCTGAGAATAGAAATCAATGGAGGTACGCATCCAACCCGTCCCAAGATGGATAAACTAATGACGAAAAAGGTAACTATACATATACATGATGATAATTATAAGCAATTACAAGTATTGGTTGGGCAATATTCTCGAATAATGTTAATTGTGTGTAAGAATTTACTAGAAAATTATTAATTCGGGTGATCTTGGCAGCCATAGGCTGCTTAACCCTCTTCGCTGAATCTCGGTGAAATAGGGCATACAATTATAAAACAAAAGAAGAAGAACCGAGCTGTATACAGGTTGTGTGAGAATTTCCGGGAACTGTGTAGGCTAGTTCAGAATATAAATAAGTGCAGGTCTAACCAGTTTTGATACAGAAAACCTAATACGAAAAAATAAGCGCAGATAAATATGATGATTATTATAAACACTAGTTGTTGGTTGTAAAACACCTGCAACTAATGTTCACTGTGCGAAAAGACATATTGAAAAAAATATTAAATCGGCAAATGTTCAAGTGCTGGGGGAACTTGGCAGTCACAGGCTGCTTACCCCCCTTGACAACCACTGAATGTCGGAGAAATAGGGTATATAATTGTAAAGCAATACAAGGGGACCGAATTGCATCTAACAAGAAAAAACAACGCCTATGATGAAAGACAGCAAACATAAAAACAAGAAGAAAATTGTTGAAAGCATAGGTGTGGAGCACAGCACAGTATGCCTATGAAATACGGGCAGTAGGAAAAACAGACAGAAAAACGGTAGCAGCCATTTGGAATGCTGTGCTTCAGATGTATGAAGATGATAGCATGGACAGGAAAAGTTAATAACAAATAGGTTATAAAAATAGTAGGGGAGCAAGGATATCTGTGGAGAAAAATAGCAGAAATAAAAGGGTAGAATACGTTCTAAAGCATTTTTGGGGAATAGTATGGGATATATTATAAGCAGAGATAGAGGCGGATATAGACCTAGATCAGATAGTGATAGATGCAGACTGTGCAAATTTCAGGGAAATGTGTAGGTTAACACAGAATAGGAAGCAATGAGGGTACGCGTGTAACCAGTTGCAGGACTGAAGACCTAATGATGATGATGAGAGCGAAGTTTAGCAAAACACAATGTGCTGCTAAACCACGAAACCCTATTCGTGCAGAATCCTGAAAACCGAAGTTTCCGAAACTCCTAATAAAGTTGCCAATTGTTGCTTCTTTAATTTTGCATACTCCAGTACCAAGCACTTGGGACTTTTTCAATAGCATGGCAAGCGACAATGTCGATAGAACGATTTAGAAAAGAATCATGATCCAACGATTCTCGACTATGTTTAAACAATTCGATCATTTGCAAATAGTTGATTTGGATGGACAATCAGCGCAATATACAGCAAACGTTTCTTCACAATTAATTTTTGGAGTTCTTTGTTATGTTAGGAATTTTATACACGTTCATTATTATTCGAGTTTCTTCTTTTTGATACGGGATAACACACACTGACAGATAATATAAACAATATCACTGATATTGTTTTGTATTTTATTTAACCTCGTTAGAAGTTGCCAATTAATTCCATTACTCTAATTGGAACATTCTCAGTATCTTTACAGTTAAACGTTCTTACCGCCTTCGAGATTCTACTATTGATCATACCTTTTCAAAATTCTGCCGTGCTTGTTGGCATTACGTTCTCTAGGAGGTAGTCCTGCTCGACGTCGTTTTGGAAGTGGAGTGGGTCCAAGCTGTGTTATACCGGGATCCTGTTCGATGCGTTGTGAGAGTTACTTAATTTTATCCCTTTAGATTTGGTGGTCAAGATAATCTGAAATAATCTGAAAAAAAACCCTGAATGCACGAGGAGCTTGGTGATTTCCGTCCTGCAAAATTCTTGAGTTCCTTTACGAAATTTGGTAGCTTTCTTAAAGAGAGAACAAAAGGAACTGGTTTGTTTTAGAGTTTAGATATACTTTTATACCAAAGTTTGTATTGTGCGTTCGGACGGTACTATTTCTATTTCGAGTGATGGACGAATCCATTATTGAATGAGGGGGTGTTATCTGCGTGGATGCTATTTAATTGAGTGTTGCGTGGCTATTGGTTAACTGATTAGGGGTATGGCTAGCTGCATAACTCTACAAAATAAATAAGTTTTGTAATAAATATGATATATTTTGTGTACCCATCAGAATATAGGCACTAAAGCCAAAACGTTACAAAGAAAAAAATTTCTTAAGTGGTCGGTCAGTATATTGATGAGAAAAAGATGTCATTCTAGTCAGTAAGATCAAAATCCTAATTCGCAATAGTTAATTATAAAAGCGTAAACCTTCATTAAAAACGATCAGTTTATAAAGCTACGTTTTGAATTAGTTAAATAGATGGATATTACATTCATATGATTTATGCAGTATCTAGACAAAAATTTCAATAAGAAAAAGTAATTTATTTTGTTAAAATAAATTTGCATATATTCTTAATAGAAAACTTCTACAACGAAATCGTCACGTACTCGCTGTTATTCCATTCAAATAAAAGCCAACATTTGCACTATGAGGAGCGATATTGAAGCAAATTTGCTATTTATAAAGGAAACAGTTGAAGACTAATAGTTAGTATGATTGAGAATCATGTCTAGAAAATTAGGTCGATTTTGTACTGAGGAAAGCACTCGAAGATGAGGTGCTTTGTTTTGAACTGAAACAGTTCCTGTAGGTCTAAATTACGTGACTAGTAAAGAAATTCATATTTGGGTAATACAATGGATTTTCTCGAAAAGCATGGTTTTTTATAATCTGAATTATGTTATATATTGAACTAGGGTAACTTTAAAATGACTATTCCTGTTATTCTGCGGACTAGTCAAACAAGTTAAAATAACTGGACTCAAAAAAATTTAGTACAAGTAAAAATTTTGTAATTAAAACTGTTTGCAATTAGTTTGTTTTTTTGCCAATTGTGAAACATAATAAGTAAACCTACATATTTTAAATTAGTTTAGATGAGTGCAGTTTTAAAACTTTCAATATTACTTCAAATACTAGTTCAAATTCTGTTCAAGTATTAGTTCAACTTGAAGTCCTTAATCACGTTCAAAGCTAACTCAATTTCTGTTAAAATCTATTTGATTTAATTCTACTGCAATTGAATTCGCTGTCATTAGTTTTTGGATTAGACCTGGAAAAGGTTCTATATAATTTTATTCAAGATTCATTTTCGTTGTGAAAAAAGTTTTGGTTCCAGGTTTAG
The DNA here is from genome assembly GCA_036346225.1 of Platerodrilus igneus. Taxonomy (NCBI): domain Eukaryota; kingdom Metazoa; phylum Arthropoda; class Insecta; order Coleoptera; family Lycidae; genus Platerodrilus; species Platerodrilus igneus. Next base: position 5,098,882 of record JARFIW010000090.1, read on the forward strand.
GGTGTTGAGAACTGGTATGTCAGAAGTTATTTCAAGGTACCTAAAATCAAAGTCACATTACTTATTGAGTAAAAGACTATAAAAATATTTAAATCGGCATTTTGTATTTAATACTTTTATTGTAAGCAGTATTAACTTTAAGCATTAATTCATTCAAAATTTTAAGATATCACTTAGGAAATTTATTTATAAAACAAAGTGTAATTTACATGCATCTTTGGCAAAAGGTATTTTTTAAAAGAATAAATACAGTGGTAAGAGTACTCCTACACTGGAAGTTCAACGTATGTTCATCCTGGATGCAAGTTGACTGTTTGGTAACTTTTCTGTATTTATAAGGACTTATACTGCACTTACTTCCTTTTTCACTATATTATTATTATTTATGCTCTAAAAATTTTAGTAAAGGTTGATTTAGTAATGTATTCGAACGGGGGCGTTTTTATGTTCTACCAATTGAATTAGTCAAGGAAGTAGTTTCCTAAATTAAGATTTGAGATTCTGCGTCTCTTGTATAGAGAAATGAGGATCCAACTTCTATATTATCTTTAGATATTTTTATATATATATATATATATATATATATATATATATAAATAAAAATATATAATGATAAATAATATATAATTAAAAATATATAAAGATAAAAATGTGTGGACTGGATCAATAAATATATTAGGGAAGCAGTCAGTGAATTGTCAAATTAATAAAACACTCTTTTATACATTCAAGCTTTCGATAATATTTAATATCTTCATCAGGAATCTAGAAATAAGTATGAAAATAAATATCCGTAAAACAACTAGGGCTACTTGCTATAGTGAGTTAAATTAAAAACAAACAACTATTTAACATTAGACACTGAAACTACGAATGTAAAATACAGCATGATATAAGGACTAGGACGATCATAATAATAAATTAATATACTTATGTACCAGGTGTGTGTGATAAATGAATTTCAAGATGATAATGCAACAGACAGTTAATGATAAATGATAAACAAAAGTCGTTAATTTGTAAATATAAGTAAATGGTAAACCAGTTCAAATTGTCGTTTAAATAATAATAATGTTCTTGTTAATTTAAAATTACTATTTAATTACAGACAGAAGGTAAGAGTAGATGTTATTGAAATTTTATGTGTCTGTTTTCTTATTTAACGGATTTTCAGTTTTATAAATAAACACCATTTCTAGAAATAACCTTTTCCGATAGTGTTTGTCTCTAAACTTAATTTTTGTGTTAGCGTAGTCCATGGTGTGACCAGTCTCTACCACGTGTGAGGCCAAAGCACACGATTTGACACCTCTTTTACATTCACTTTTATGAAAAGTGAATCCGGCAGATAATCACCTAGACGTTTGCCCAACATATGTGTTATGACAATTCAGACATGGGACTTCATAGACTAAACTAGATTCTTGTTCATGTGGAATGCGATCTTTAACTTTAGAAAATATATTGTTAATAGTTAGTACAGTTTTGTTAGCAATTCTAACATTATGAAATTCTTTAAATAGATGTGCTATTTTCTTCGTAAAATTATCTACATAAGGACGTGTATAAAACAATGGTAAATCTAAAGACCTGTTGTTAGTATTGTCATTGTGTGGTGTAATGGTTTTTATGGTATTATCAATTGTGGAAGAGACGTTAAATAATAACTTATTTATTAATTCTGGTGGGTAGGAATTTTGTATAAGAAGATTTTTTAACCAAAATATACAAGAATCCTGAAAAATGCGGAAATTTCCGTAAATTTATGGTTACGACCTGTATAACACAAGCGTACTTTTATTCATTGAGGTACAAAGCGAAAAATCAAATTCCCCGTGTATAAATAATCATCCTGTATGATATAAGCGTATTGTAAATAAATAGCAGGTAACAATTCTAACGTAAATAGGCGTATTAAACGCACGTTTTAAGGTTAAAAGCAAATATGTCTATAAAATACAACCCTTTTTGCATTAAAAAGCAATTAAAGTTTTAATTAATTACCCTGTTAATTACAGAAATTTATTTTAAGTAAAGAATTTCCTAGAATATTAGGAATATAAAGAGATGAGTCGTCAGTATTTAGAACTACGTAAATATTTAATCAATAAATGAAACATTTATTCCGAGAAGCGGCCCGAACACGAAAAACCCACAAAATCCATGAAATGTCAGATAAAATTGATTATTTTTCGTATTAATATGCGACGCCACATTATTGTGTTAAGCAAGTAAAAACAGCGCGCGTCACGAATAACTGGAACGAGACTACGAGGTAATAAACGCCGCGACGCTAATGAGTTTTTGTGTGCATCACAATGTTGCATAATATTGTTCAACTTTCTAGAAATAGATAATTTGAAAATATAAGGAAGCATTTATTAAAAACGAGGATTCATAGAAGTCATTCGATTCGTAAATTCGATCGCGAAATCTTATTTTGAGATAAGTTGCGAGCTGTTGCTTAGCGAAGATAATCTTTGAAGTATGCAGTAAACATACTGTAATTTATTAATTAAGATGGTACAATGAATATAGAAAGGATGTTTTAAACGCAAATTACATAAAAAATAGAATTTATTAAATTGCATTGAATGGGGAAAATTCTTCAACATAACACTATTTTAAAAATTGTATTAAATAATTGAAAGGAAGATTTAAGCGTAATGTACTTTGGTAACTGCTGTTTGAAATGAGGAATTTAAATACGGAAAATCTTGTAAGCTGATTTGACGTCAATTTAAAATAAGAAGATATTTAATTACGAGGAACGTTTCTGTGGATTCTGCAAGTATTACTTTTAGATTTATTTTTAACTGATATTGGAGTATTTGTATTTAATTTAAAGTAGAATAATAAGTGTTCCACATATAATATTTTTTTGTGAGGATTTTTTGCCAGGAAAGTGTGTGTTCAAAGTTCGAAATACTCTGACCTTTTAATAAATTATCTGTCAAGGATTTTTTGGCCAAAACAAATCTTACAAGCGTGGGAATAATCATAACCAGGTAAACCATCCACAAAAAAAGAAATTTAATTCTGTAAATTTAAAATAAGGTAAGGAACAACTTTTTTTTATAATAAATACTTTTTAAAAATCATTTTATGTTTAAAAGAAACGATGTTGTAAATGTTCTATATGCTTTTTTATAAGAGAAAATATTTCATACTGTATAAATGCTTTGTGTGTTTTCATTTTGAAAATTCCGTTAAATCCGATGAGTTAGCCAGGCGAAGGTAGAAAGGTAGGTAAGTGAACAATTTCAAGTTTTACAAATTGTTGTATCTGCATCGAAGCACTCTTTTAGTGACGCTCCAACGCGGCCTTGTCACAGCACTCACTCAGCGGCGCTCCAACGTCAGGCCTTATCACATCATATATATATATATATATATATATATATATATATAAATTTAAATTATATTATATTTGTTTCTTGTGGTTTATAGGTCAGCTAGTGAAAAAGATAATGCTCTTTTTTATTGCCTAAATTTTCGAATTTATTCAATTCTTGTTCACAGGCAGTAAAATGTAGGAACATAATAACTGGTAGAACTTTGTGTAGATACTACTTACTAAAGTGAGAATTAATCTAAAATTGGCTAGTACAGCATAAAGGAACAGTAACTATTTTTAAAATACATAACAGTAGTAAAGATAAAAATAAATATTATAATCTAATATGACACCAGTAGTTTGTAAAAAAAAATATTTTTTTTGTTTTTTATTTAATTATAATAAGTGTGTATGTGTTATTTGATGTTTGTTGGTATGTATGATCTGTGTTTGTGTGTGTGTCTGTGTGTGTATGTGTGTGTGTGTGTGTGTGTGTGTGGTGTGTGTGTGTGTGTGTGTGTGTGTAGGTGTGTGTGTTTGTGTGTGTGCGTGTGTGCGTGTGTGTGTGTGGTGTGTGTGTGTGTGTGTTGGTTTTCTGTGAACATGTAAGAGTAGTGTATCTATGCAAATATATAGTTTGTAAAAGTTTACTGTAGATTTGCAGCTTTGATCCAAAATATAGTATTATGTTTATAATTTTTTTATTCATTTATTCCTTTTTCTTTTTGAAATTTAATAAATATGTATATATAGTGCTTAGATTTTCAATGTCTGTCTTTTTGTTTATGGTACAGGAATTTTGATAATTATAACACATTTCCAGGAGTAGTCGTTTATTTTCTTTCAATTGAATATCAATAACTTTTGGATTTTGGAAGTCTATTTGATGATCATTTGTTAATACGTGTTGTGTTAAAGGACATGTATTTGGTTTCCTTCTTGTGTCGCTTTTATGCTGAGTTATTCTCTGCTTTAAATTTTGCGAAGATTGTCCAATGTAAATTTTGTTGCAATTCAAACAACTAATTTGGTAAATTACGTTCTTTTGTTTTAATACTTATGTTTTATCTTTTAATTTGGATTATAATCTATTCAAAGTAAATACATTTTTGTGGCAATTTTTAAATTAGTATCTTTAAATACATTTATTAATTTCGTGGTGAGGTTTTTGATAAATGGAATAGTGTTATAAAACGGTTGAGTTTGTTCATTATAATGTATATTGTTGTTTTTGTTCTTGATGTTGGTGTTTGCTGTATGGCTTTTATTGCATAAAAGATTTGGAATTAAATTTGTTGGGTAATTGTTGTCTTTCAAAATTTTTCAAAGTTTTTTTAATGTTTTTATCAAATAAAAGTTAATTTTGTATTAGGTATGAAACATAGAATTAAATAATCTCCCATCCATCATTATTGATATTCAATTGAAAGAAAATAAACGACTATTCCCGGAAATGTGTTATATTTATCAAAATTCCTGTACCATAAACAAAAAAACAGATATTGAAAATCTAAGCACTATAGATACATATTTATTAAATTTCAAAAAGAAAAAGGAATAAATGAACAAAAAAATTATAAACATAATACTATATTTTGGATCAAAGCTGCAAATCTACAGAGTGTAGATTGGATTTTGGAACATAGGGAATTTACATGTTAAACTAGTAATGTGCAAATATTGGCTCTCCTAATTGTTTTAGAAGAAAATGTTAAATACAAAAAAAATAGAGCATTAAAAATAGGTCCCAATACAGATCTTTTTTTGTTTATTAACACCCTCTAGGACTTAACAATAAAAGGAAAAAGAATTAAAAAAATCATACAAAATAGCAATAGCCATGAAAAATGTGACAACCAAAGGTAACAAAATTGATTAATTTGACACAAGAATCTGACAATTTTAGTAAGTCCTTTAAATGTGTTTTAAGTCGTTTGCAAGAAAATAAAACATGCGGAAATGATTTTCTAATTGTATTGAACTTGGTAATACAGGTAGATGTAGATTGGATTTTGGAACATAGGGAATTTACATGTAAAACTAGTAATGTGCAAATATTGGCTCCCCTAATTGTTTTAGAAAAAAATTTTAAATACAAAAGTTGTAGAGTAAAAAAAAATGTATCAGAATTCTTTGCCATTTATTATCTAACACCTTCTGGTCCTGCTAGACAAAAAAAAAGAATTAGGAATGTGTCGAAAAGTCGTAGTAGCCACGAATCCGACAGCGATATGTCACGTTTTGACAAACATCAAAAGTTTGATAATTTGTCACAAAAAATGGAGTCCTACACTCAAGAAAAGAAGGTAAACTTTATTAAACGGTACTACTCGGGATTGTCCTTTAGGGACATACACGCAAATTTAGCTGGATTATATCCACAACGACCAATTCCGGATTTGAGCACACTGCAGAAAATTATTAAGCATTTTGAAACCAACGGCACGGTCAATAAGTCATGTAAGTGCCAAAAAGTAGCAGCCGGTCCAAGTGGAGAGAAGGTAGAGACCGTTCTCTTAAGCGTTGTGGAGAACAAAAATGTATCCTTACGACAACTGGGAAACAATTTAGGAATTCATTTTACCACTGCTCGGAAAATTTTATAGAGCCAAGATTCACGGTTTCGGTCGTACAAATACCAAATACATCAGCAAATTTTTGAGGATGATAAGGAAAAAAGAATGGAATATTGCGAAATTATGTTAGAAATGGCAAATGCTGACCGCAACTTTTTATCGAGAATTCTATTTAGCAATGAGTGCCAATTTCCATTAACGAATGAACAAAATCATCAAAATTATCGGTACTGGAGTACACAAAATTTAAATTTAACATTACAGACCCGTACACAGCACCGTAATAGTGTCAATGTTTGGGCTGGCATACTAGGACCTCACATAATTGGGCCTTTCTTCATTACAGACCGCCTAACTGGTGCGGGGTATTAAAATTTTTTACAAGAAGAAATCGGACCCGCCATCGAAGAGCAAGGAATTAATTATGAAATTTGGTATCTACATGATGGATGTCCAGCACATCACATGCGCGGTGTTGTGGATCATTTAAATCATGCATTCCCAAATCGCTGGATAGGTCGACGCGGAGCAATAAATTGACCTGCAATATCTCCGGATCTTTCGCCAAATGATTTTGTTCTGTAAGGTACATTGCATGATCGCCTATACAATGGAAGAGAATATAAAAATGTGGATATTTTAAAAGTGGCAATACGTGCAGAATGTCTTCAAATATCGTGTTCTCAACTGGCTGCAACCAGAAGAAATTTTTACGATAGGTTGGGGAACTGTTCAGCTGTGAACGGAGACTTGCTTGAGCATTTAATTTAGTTTTTTTACGACCACCTGTATTACCACGTTCAATACAATTAGAAAATCATTTCCGCATGTTTTATTTTCTTGCAAATGACTTAAAACACATTTAAAGAACTTATTAAAATTATCAGATTCTTGTGCCAAATTAATCAATTTTGTCACCTTTGGTTGTCACATTTTTCATGACTATTGCTATTTTGTACGATTTTTTTCAATTCTTTTTCCTTTTATTGTTAGGTCCCAGAGGGTGTTAATAAACAAAGAAGATCTGAATTGAGACCTATTTTTTGTATTTAACATTTTCTTCTAAAACAATTAGGAGAGCCAATATTTGTACATCATTAGTTTTACATGTAAATTCCCTATGTTCCAAAATCCAATCTACACCCTGTATGGTAAACTTTTACAAACTATATATTTGCATAGATACACTACTCTTACATGTTCACAGACAAACATATTCACACACACACACCAACACACACACACACTCACACAAACAAACAAACACACACATACACACAAACACACACACACACACACAAACACAGATGCACACATACCAACAAACATCAAATAACACATACACACTTATTATAATTAAATAAAAAACAAAATAAAAATAATTTTTTTTGACAAACTACTACTGTCATATTAGATTATAATATTTATTTTTATCTTTACTACTGTTATGCTTTTAAAAATAGTAACTGTTTATTTAAGCTGTACTAGCCAATTTTAGATTAATCCTCACTTTAGTAAGTAGTATCTACACGAAGTTGTACCAGTTATTATGTCCCTACATTTTAGTGCCTGTGAACAAGAATTAAATTATTTTGAAAATTTAGGCAATAAAATAGAGCATTATATTATTTACCTTATTTACTAGCTGACCTATAACCCACAAGAAACATTCAGCCCTCTTCAAATAAAACCACTAGAATCATACATCAGATTTATAATAATAATAATACAAAATATTCTTTTAGAAACAATCTTTCAAATACTAATTACCACATCCACAACGGTTTTCTCTTACAAACAATATCTTAAATAGAACATATATGAAAAACAACTTCCTCTCATCACAAATCTTATACACAATAAATAAATTCCAAAATTAGTGCTAAACAAATTCAGTTCCTTCACATTATGCAGATAATAAGGATAGTACCGTTATATTTCAAATCATTTTAATTGAAATGTACCGTAGTAGAATGTGAGATTAGGTGAATATTTACATATTTTCTGTATTTTTATTTTAGGCCCTAGGTATCTAAAATGGAAATTCTAATGTCTAACACGACTTTTACACAAGAATGAGCTACTCTAAATGACACCAGAACTATAAATCCTTGTGATGAATTTCAAAACAATTGGATTAATAAATGAGTTATGATTCAAGATGTATGTTTACATGACAAGCTGCTTTTTATTACAAATTAAAATTTTTCAATACATTGTAGTGTATAAGCAAATGTACAACAATGTTGAGTCATTATTAAAAATAATACACACTGATTTTTAATTGTTGTCACTGTCTGTTAAAGAATCGTCGCCTTTGACTTGGATGAGCAACTCATTAACGATCATATCTAGTGCCTTTTCACGTTCGTACCATTCTATAATTCATTTTTAATAGCTTAACAAGTTCAACGCCAACTGTTGAGCTTGCACCCCCAAAGTCGTACCTTTGGCTGGCATTTTAATAGTTAGTGAGTTCTAATAACAACTCTTTTACAATAACTGAACGAGAAATATAAACAAATAAAGAAAAGTGAGTAAGCGTGTTAAAGATGACGTAAGTAGGGTTAGGGTATAATGACAGAAATGAGACTAAAATATTATTACTGTCAAATTTAAAATACCACTCTAATCAGTTAAATGTCTGTATGAATACGAAACAAGTTAAGACATAAGATATAAGAATTGCTTTATTTGTATTCAGTACGAATCAATTACGTTTGAATATTATTGCGGCAGATGTATACTCCATTCCAGTTAAGAAGGTAGTAGATGGCGCTTGTGCTTGAGTCAGATTTACACAGATCAAAAATTTATTAGTTGCTGTATTTGAAAAGTTGCCGGCGTCGGTTGTATATTTACTATTTTGTGACGATAGTTTTTTAAAAATAACAATGCAAATGGCTGACTTTATTAGTTAATTTTTAAGTATTATTGCATTCAGTAATTGCAATTTGGTGTTCTTCTTAAGGAATAAGACCACATTGCTTTTTGAAAATGATTTTATTGACGTTTCGATCCTTCTCCTAGGATAGTTGTCTAAATAATAACAAGGAGTATTTGTAATTTGTTATTAAATTTCAGAAGATAAAATTAGACTTGGAACTACATTAAGTTTAAGACGGACGAAACTTAGGGCAAATTCATAAAGCACTTAAGCTACACTCATACTTAATCAATGTTCCATCTCAACTTTTAGTATTTTTCCGAATACCAAAATTGAGATAGAGCATTACTAAGTATGAGTGTGGCTTAAGTGTGTTTTATGAATTTGCCCTATAATCTTCTTAACAATTATGATAGAAACAAACATTCACCTGGAGTTATAGAATGCTTTAATAAAATTTTGTCAGTTTCATTTTTCGAAAGGTTGTAAGTTTGTTAACAATGATTGAAATTAAAGCAATGCATCGATGTTTATACAGATTTTATTTATATTAGATTGAGGTTTTGAATAAATACATCCAAGAAACACGGTTTTAAAACATATCAAGCATTATTGAACTTTATTTTCTACCTGTTTGGTTAAAGTTTAAATAAAATATTAATATAGAACAATATATAAGCTATTTTTAATTAAACACATCACAAAATATCAAAACAATGATATCACAAATTTATATTTAATCTACGTCCATATCATCCCCAGAGGTATCTTCGTCGTCTGTTGTACTTTCATATCCAACATTTATTACAATTTGTTCGACAAGTTCTTCGACAATGCCATCCAATTTCCACATTCTTTCTTCTTCTTTAATTGTATGGCTACTACAACTAACCCAATGTCCTTTATCTATGGCTGCAATTCCTTCATCCAGAAGCACCTTCACCTCGTTAATTTTAAAAGTAGAATTGTTGGTAGCTACATGCTGCTTTACTGGAGCCCAAATCAGCTCAATTGGATTTAGATTGCAGTGGTATGGGGGTAACCTTAATACAGTTCTGCCAGAGCGTTTTACAATTTCGTCAACAACATAAAGTGTCGGGTGAGCTAGAGAGTGCTGCTTTACTAAGGCTAATAATTCAACTTTTAATAGCTCTTTGGTAACTTCAATGTGTTTTGCGTTTAACCAATTATAAATTTGTTCTTTCCGCCAACTTTGATTTGGAACCTTATCGGCTTTGACGCTGTGATAAGGAGCATTATCAAGCACGATTACACTATCATTATCAAGAAGAGGTAATACACCTTTCAACCAAGTTGTAAACGCTTTACCGTTCATGTCTTCGTGATAATCTCCTAAAACGATAATTATGAACTCAGGGTCCTAAGTTGTTTATAGTGTTAATACGCTACCTGTTTTTTTAGATTGAAAGTTTAAATATGCACCATTGACAAATCCCATATCACTACCCATGTGCGCAACAATTAATCTCTTGCCCTTGCCAGAGGGATCTCGTATACCAGTCGATAAACCTTCGATTAATGCCTGCCTTGCTGTTTTTACAGTGGTGTCTTGCCATACCTTGTTCTTTACATGACCAGCATTCACCCACGTTTCATCAGTATAATAAATTTTTTTGTCTTCAGCTCTATACTTTTTAATTGCAGTTAAATATTTTCTTCGCCACAACACAATTTCAGGTTTTTCAATTAAAATTGTTTTCGGCTACGCTTTCCATATTTAAAACCCAATTTCATCATTACCCGATAAAGTGATGTGCGACTGAAGTTTGGTAAAGAGTCATCATTGTTTATTGCATGTACTACTTTCTCTAAATTTGGTAATTCATTTCTAAAGTAAAATGCATGAACATGCCGTCGAATCGCACATCTTTCAAATTCTTCAAGTTCGTCGTAGATTGTTGTACGCACTCTTGTAGTCTTTGGCGAGGAAGCAGTACCAGTAGTTTCCATTTCTTTTACAATATTCCACATTGATCGAACACCTAAACCCACTTCTAACGCAGTTTGCTTCACAGATTGCGTTTTGGATGCATTTGTGGAATTTTTCAAATATATATTATAGGCAATAAGCTTTTGCCCGCTCATAACATGTTTGCCCTTCGGATTTTTAATAGGTTGGAGTAGACCATTTTCAAGGATTCTACCGCCACATTTCCACCAGCATCCACATTTCCACACACATCTGGACCAATTTACATGTAAATTCCCATAAGGAGGAAATGCGGGAGATGAATCTCCTCCTGACTCCTCCTTGCTCTCCTCCTTGCTCGGACACCCCCACAACCATTTTGATTACATCACACCCGCATTCTTTCCACCCGCGAGATAAATCTTTCTCCACATTTCCACCCACGAGATAAACCTATCTTGTTTGGTATCGATTAATATTAGAATTTTCTTAGCTACCCGAATCTCTAGGAATTTTTTAGATTGCATCATCCCCCAGGGAGCTACCCCCATTTTAAGATTTCTTACCTGTAGCGACTTTTGAGCGTTCTTATAAATTTTTTTAGTCATGCGATACATCTTGTTAGTCTAAAATTTTATGTAGAATCCAAATCTGTAAACAGATTTGAAATCGGACCACGCCCTGCAAAGTTATACCCCTTTAAAGTCCTGATCTTCTAATTTTGCTATTTGCTCTATAAGCAAACCTAACAAATAGTTTTCTTCGTCTAGCCATTGCATCTTTCGAGATAAACCTATCTTGTTTGGTATTAATCAATATTAGAATTTTCTCAGCTACCCAAATCTCTAGGAATTTTCAGATTGCACCATCCCCAAGGAGCTACCCGAATTTTAAGATTTCTTACCTGTAGCGACTTTTGAGCGTTCTTATAAAATTTTTATACATGCAATACATCTTGTTAGTCTAGAATTTTATGTAGAATCCGAATCTGTAAACAGATTTAATATAGGACCACGCCCTGCAAAATTACACACATACCCTCTGCGAGATAAATCTTTCTCCACATTTCCACCCACGAGATAAACCTACCTTGTTTGGTATTAATTAATATTAGATTTTTCCAGCTACCCATATCTCTTTAAATTTTTCAGATTGCATCATCCCTAAGGAGCTACCCCAATTTTAAGATTTTGTACCAAGATCAATTTCTAATCACCTCTCCTTTTAATATCTACAATCCTTTAACCAAACACGTAGCAGTATTAACATAAATTAAGCATGCGAAAATTTATTTTATTCGATTTACAGTTTAATAAACTAATTACAATTTTACAAAGTATAACATTATATTCTGTGTAGCCAAATCCAAGTAGTTTAACCTGTAACAAAAAAAGATTAATGTGTTGTTTAAATAGACCTGTAATAAAAGAGATTAATGTAAAAAAAGGAGACGTGTTTTCGGTTAATAAGACATATTATCGTTAATCTAACAATATGTTTTACCGTCCAGCGACACCACGTGGAGGTAAACACATTCAATGTAATGGGTTTTAAATATGAGAATGGGAGGTCAACTTTCACGTAATCATCGCGTGGTTAATAATTAAGAAAGCTGTATATTATTTTATTTTAAACGTGTATATCTTCTCCAAACAAATGCGGTTATTATAATAGGAAAGTACGCTAAATACAAGTCAATTAACAGCAATTAAATATTGCTTACTGACCTACCTTAATTAGGTTGCTGTGCTATTAGGAATGATGTTTAAGACTTCGTACGTATTTTCCGGATTATATGTTGTATTCTTTTTATTAAGTAATCGAATAAATCGTTCCTTCTGCTTCCAAAGAAACTCGGACACTCCATTGTCGACGCTGGCGTTATTTATGCGATAGCTAGCCATGCAGTTGTTAAACGCTGTGCTAATCATTTCTACGCCATCTTCGTTAGTAGCGGTAACTGATGCATTTTTATGTTTGTTGCTCCTTAAGTGTGCGGCGTACGTAGTTTTCCATTTGAAATCGCATACTGTACACATAATTCGTGGTTGTTTCGTACAAGACCCTTTAACAGCTGGTGGCGTTGAACGTTTACTGCTTAATGACATACCGTGCTGTTTTCCTTGTGTCGCTGTGAGCTATTCTCGTAAAAGCGATACCGCAAGACCCAGAGTTTAAGTACTTTGCTGCGGACGGCTTAACCCTGGGCGATGTTACACTACGACATTTGTTCTGGTGCCGTTTGAGAGCATTTTCCAGGTATAGGAAGCACCGCAAGGGTTGCACTTATAAACGTTTGCAGGTACCATTTTAGTACAAAACAAAACCCGCACTACAGCACTTTGGTTAAACTTGTAATCGAACTAACTAAAAGCTTACTCGAGCGTACCTGATTTATGTTCCTTATAGAATGCATACCGAAGGTTTCCGAAGACGACCGAACGATGTTGAGGATTCGGCGGGGAACTAAATGATGTCATATTCCTTGCTGCTCGTCCAATACATTTAGCGCTAATGCATGCACCTGGTTCGCTTCGTCGATGGTGCGAATGCCGTTAGTAGAAACACCGGAAAACGTCTTCCATGTTATACGGATCGCGTGCATATTAAAAATCCAAAAGGGTGGTAGCACACGCACACAAGTTGTGTGCAAGTCGTGCTGTAGAAGATGCAATGCTACTATAACCAAAAACACTTTAAACCATTACTAAGAAAATACCAACTTGTTGTCTACAGGATACTTACAACAATTTAATTTTAAATAACTTCTACGTCATATTTTAGGAAATGGGGGCTTGAATATTTTCCAAATGAATCACCAAGCGAAAGTATATGCTTAACGGTATTAGAATTACCCATTAATTTCCTATTTTTACGACCGTGGTTAATTATAGATTGAAATTTAATTTGTGCACGTTCGAGCTTCTCGTAAACTAACATATTTTAGAGCAACAATGCGCTGTATAATACATGCATACCCTTCGCCGCGCTACTGCTATTCTTGTAATTGCTAGAAAAAGTCACTCTCCTTTTACTGTTAGGAGCGATGCAAAGCACCATTTTTATACTTTCTATAGCACATCGCACACTTTTCGTCTGATAATTAAATTTTGCTTCTGTAGGCTTTTACACTTTCGCATAGCGGTCGGCCGCACGTATTGATTTCTAGAACCGGTAAGTACTCGATATCCTCCAAATAGAGAATTAGATGCTCGATGTCTGTCAACTTCCAATTCCCTCGTAAAGGTAGAAAAACTCGGTCAATCATCCATTAAACTTCGACCCGCTACCGTTTTGATAATTTCCAAACATTTTCAAACGACAATGGGCTGAGAATTTTTAAACCTCCGAGGATCTTTAAGTCGTGATCAATTACACATCCGAGCTACGCGTAAACTATCATATTTTGCAGCAACTGTATAATACATGCATACCCTTCTCTGCGCTACTGCTATTCTTGTAGTTGCTTGGAAAAGTCAGTCGCCCTTTTACTGCTAGGGTCGCTAAAAGCACCATTCCATACTTTATTTATAAGTGTAGCACATCGCGCACTTTTTTGTCGGTTAATTAAATTTTTGTTTATGTAGGCCTTTACACTTTCGCTTATTTAAACATCTAATACGACCGATTAACCACTTTCGATTATTCTAACGGGGAACCACCATACATCCCACCGCATCGTTCTTTTTGAATCCAACGATCCTATGGGCTTCCGCACACTAACACCTAACGTATCTTTCCTACTAGTTGTTAAACAAAAACTACCGGTATCGCCATTGTGGATATAAGCAGATGTTTGTGGATGTGTACGAGAATATGTAACCATATACATTAATTAGTCTAAGCTATTTTATTTAGTCCAAGAAAATTATTATTTTCTAATCCACAACTAATAATCGCCTTTATAGGTTTAACATTTCTACCATTTCCCAATGACTGGTGCTACGTACATGGAAACTTTAATTTCTTATTAGAGAGAATTCTTATTATCCCACGCACTGCTGCGTAGTTGCATGCCCACCCCTTTTGGGAATATATGCTCGTTATAGGTTGTAGCACCCGCGGTTTTACTTAACTACACTTCGTGAGACCCTTTAATCTTTTTAATCGAATCTTTCTCGCTTACAATACACTCGGACTTAGCCCTACTACCAACAAATTCTAATACTAGACCCCCATTAAATTGGTCTTTAAATTTCCCTACAAGTTTTTATCGACAAGTGTTATATTGTATTTATTATACGCGGGGTAGTCACTCTTTTAAGATAAATATATTTTGCTAGGTATCAACTAATATTAAATTTTTCTAGGGACCCCAAATCTGTAAATAGATTTTAAATAGCTCCACCCCATACAAAGTTATGCCTTCTAAAGACTAATTTTTGCCCATCTTTATTTAACTCCATCTTTAAAACCCTTTTTTGCTACGCAAGGCATATGCTTTAGCCACCCATCTCCCGAGAAATCTAAAACCGATGTATCCCTCGAACACCACGTGGAGGTACACGTATACTCTGTCAACCAGGATAGAAGCAGGAAAGATTTGGAAGGTGGGCGAAGAACTTAAAAATTATGGAATTTAAAAACTAATATATACAATAGATTTACAAAATCTATACAAATATAAACAACTATCTTATATCTTTACGTCCCCATGCGTAGATTGTTGTACTATTAGGGTGACGTAACGCTTGTCATCTTCCCTCGATAAACTAATTTTATTAATAAGCTGCGTATGCAAATCGTATTCTTTTACTCCGGATACATACGCAGGCAAGTACTCCACACCAAATAAAGAATTGGATGCTTGGTGACTGTTAACATCTGCCTCCCTCGTGTACGCCTAAGCACGCCTGTGCCCATGCGCGCCCCCTGCGCGTGCACACCCCTGCCCATGCGCGCCCCCTGCGCGTACGCACCCTGCCCATGCGCGCTGCCCATGCGCACCCCTCTCTATGCGACTGCTATTTCGTGGTAACGTCACAGCCTTTTATAAATAAAGAACAATGTTATATACTATTATAAAATGTTTATTCTGACATTATACATAACAAATTTAAAAAAACAACTAATGCCAAGCATGGATCCATTTAAACTTAATTTTAATACAAAGTTATACACAGAAGACAGTCCTTTCTTTATGTTTGTTTGCGGTGGTTTTAATTTTATCTAATTTTATTCGCAGCTTAAAATTTAAATCGACACCCAAGTCTTCTATCTCCTTTTCTAGCCAATAGTTTGATACATAAAGACCGTCTAGGTTTTCGAATTGTAAAATGTACCGAAGTTTGCCTCTATATTTAAAGTCTTTGATTCCGCCGACAACCAGATCCATTCCTTCGTGTAATTCTTGCAGCTTGTGACAATCTTTTAATCGCAGCTTTCCCACTATATCCTGCATACGTATCTTGTTAGCTTGATCGACTTCTTCTTGTCGGTATTGGAGGAAATCCTTTTTCTCCCACACACCGTTGTGTAGTTGCATATCCACCACTTTTGGGAATATATGGTTGTTATAGGTTGTAAGACCCTCGGTTTAAATGATCCGAATGGTTCTTTACTAGGTAAATATACAATGTTTAGCGGAACCCCCTTGCGTGTGGTGTACGCCAAGGTTACGAAACCCGCATTCCTTAGTTCGTCTTTGTTATCTGCCATTTTGATAAATACGTTTTAGAATAACCTTTAAAAAGTATACGGATTTAGTACCATCCTTTTCTGCAAGAACACCTACATAACTAAAAGAGTCTTTCTTACTAACCGCAAATGCATACAGCTTGTACAACCCGGATGTATCTAAGTCAGTCCATCGACACATAAAATAATCTTTTAATTCTTCCTCATTTTCTCTAATAAGATGTTCTTTGTCTAACACATCTTTGTATTGTTCGCGTATTGTCGCAGTGTTTTCCATGTAGTCCAATTTTCGCCTTTTTGCATCCATTTCCTCTAATTCCAGTTGTCTTTTCCTTCCACTTACAGCGTATGGCATGCATAATGGGACAATTTCCTTTAGCGTAAACGGATAGAGTTTACTACCAATATTTGCGCGTTGTCGTACAACCTCTGGGCGAATGTTAGGTGTATTTATCAATCCCAATTCCGAAATGACTATTTCTTTTGGAATTGTAGAATATGGTGTTGCAGATTGTGTAAAATATGTACTACTTGCTTTAATGTAGCACTTGCGTAAGGTTTTTTATTTTATCTTGGCTGTCTTCCTCCTCTACTATCTCCAAATAATTTACGGGTAAATAGTTAAAACTAAAAGCCGAAAGCATATACTTTATCAATGTTTCCCTTTCTTTTGGTTTTTCGGGGCAACTTAATTTGCAAGCCCGTCAATTTCTTTGTATTACCATTACCCCAATACACGTACTGTAGCAGGTTATTATACACTAAACAGCAGCTATTTTGTAGCTTGTCCGATAGCTTACTCCACATTTTGGCAAGTGGTACCGAGTACATTGGCGCCTTTAGGAAGTATAACTTACTATCTTCCAATAACGTTAAACAGTCTTTTAAGGGATTATACGCCCGTTCCGCACTGACATTGCTTCCAATTGCACAATTGTATATTGTCGCTTCAATCGCGTAATACCATATTCTTTAGCCAAAGTAGACGCAAATGTTTCCCTTAAACGTACATCTGGACAGCGTAAAAATCTAGTATATGATTGCCAAGTTGTTTATTAACACCAGGACTTGTTATCTGACACACAAATTTGTTGTATATCTTAATTTTTGCATTGGTTGTTAGCCATGTTAAACAATCAATTCCTACAGTTTTATCGTTGTCAACTATAATATTACACTTTTCTTCGTATTCGCCCTTATAGCAAAAGTTATGGTTTGTAGTTAAATAATGACACATCTCCATCTTGCTAAATATACCCGCAAAATCTTGGGTTACATCCATGTCAAAAAGATAGAAATAATCTTTTTCGAGTTCGTCTAATATATCTGGTTGTTCCTCCAATAAAGTTTCCAACTTAGCATCTGCTAGTTCCACTTTGTATGGAACACATATAGGATTTTGGAATTTTTTATTAATGCATTCGAGGTCTTCTTTTCCGATAATTTCTTTTACTCTCTGACCCATCTTGTTAGTGCTTTCCAGAGAAAACGGGAGCTTAGCTTTAACACCATGCCTAGCGGAAACAAATCGGTCAAACTTTCTTCGTAGATAGCTGTTAAATGCACCACAAATTTCTTTTTAGGATAAACATCCTTTTGCTTGCAGATGTTTGCTCGGCGTCAGAAAAGTCGCAAATTTTAACCAACATTATATTGTCACAAAATGGTTCTGTAATTGGTGTGTGTAGTCCACCAGTCAGCATCTGTTCGCCTTCGACATAACAAATATTACCAATATCTGTTACCAGATTATTGTTGCACATATTTTCTGTCAACAGCCATAATCCAAATCGCTCATTTGTCGGTTTCACTTTATTCCCAAGAAGTTGAGAAACGTTAATCACCTTGGAGACGCTCATGTTTACCGTTCTAGCTACTATCGAATACTAAATTGAATACGAAAAAAATGTTCTCTCACGTATTCTACAGAGTGAGGACGTATATTGCCGAAGATAGTCGAATATGTTGTTATCCAACCTAAGCCGACAGGGATGCGCATCGACATATATCCGGATATATGTAGGATGTTAAGTTAGGGTGAAATTGCCCCATAGGGTGAAATTACCCCCACATGACCACATGGCCATATGACCACATGACCACATGACCACATGACCATATGACCACATGACCACATGACCATATGACCACATGACCATATGGCCTAATTGCTTTTTAATGAGTTTTCTCATTAAAAACCCATTAGCACTAATTGCATTTTAATGAGTTTTTCCATTAAAAACAAGTGTGGACCTAGGTTAGATAAAAGGAAAAATTAATAGGTTAGGTCAGCGCCGCGGCGCTGACCTAACCTATTAATTTTTCCTTTTATACGCGAACAATACAAAGATGTGTTAGACAAAGAACATCTTATTAGAGAAAATGAGGAAGAATTAAAAGATTATTTTATGTGTCGATGGACTGACTTAGATACATCCGGGTTGTACAAGCTGTATGCATTTGCGGTTAGTAAGAAAGACTCTTTTAGTTATGTAGGTGTTCTTGCAGAAAAGGATGGTACTAAATCCGTATACTTTTTTAAAGGTTATTCTAAAAACGTATTTATCAAAATGGCAGATAACAAAGACGAACTAAGGAATGCGGGTTTCGTAACCTTGGCGTACACCACACGCAAGGGAGTTCCGCTAAACATTGTATATTTACCTAGTAAAGAACCATTCGGATCATTTAAACCGAGGGTCTTACAACCTATAACAACCATATATTCCCAAAAGTGGTGGATATGCAACTACACAACGGTGTGTGGGAGAAAAAGGATTTCCTCCAATACCGACAAGAAGAAGTCGATCAAGCTAACAAGATACGTATGCAGAATATAGTGGGAAAGCTGCGATTAAAAGATTGTCACAAGCTGCAAGAATTACACGAAGGAATGGATCTGGTTGTCGGTGGAATCAAAGACTTTAAATATAGAGGCAAACTTCGGTACATTTTACAATTCGAAAACCTAGACGGTCTTTATGTATCAAACTATTGGTTAGAAAAGGAGATAGAAGACTTGGGTGTCGATTTAAATTTTAAGCTGCGAATAAAATTAGATAAAATTAAAACCAGTGCAAACAAACATAAAGTAATTGTATTAAAATTAAGTTAAATGACTCCATGCTTGGTATTAAATATTTTTAAAATTTGTTATGTATAATGTCAGAATAAACATTTTATAATAGTATATAACATTGTTCTTTATTTATAAAAGGCTGTAACGTTACCCCGAAATAGCAGTCGCACAGAAAGGGGTGCTCATGGGCAGGGGTGCGCACGCGCATGGGCGCGCATGGGCAGGGGTGTGCATGCGCAGGGGTGCGCATGGGTTGGGATATGTCTGGGCGTACACGAAGGAAGCGGATGTTAACAGTCACCAAGCATCCAATTCTTTATTTGGTGTGGAGTACTTGCCTGCGTATGTATCCGGAGTAAAAGAATACGATTTGCATACGCAGCTTATTAATAAAATTAGTTTATCGAGGGAAGATGACAAGCGTTACGTCACCCTAATAGTACAACAATCTACGCATGGGGGCGTAAAGATATAAGATAGTTGTTTATATTTGTATGGATTTGTAAATCTATTGTATATATTAGTTTTAAGATTCCATAATTTTAAGTTCTTCTCCCACCTTCCAAATTCTTCCGGCTTCTATCCTGGTTGACAGAGTATACGTGTTATCTCCACGTGGTATTCGCGGGATACTGCGGTTTTAGATTTCTAGGGAAACGGTTGGTTAAAGCATATGTCTTGCGTAGCAAAAAAAAAAGGGTTTTAAAGATGGAGTTAAATAAAGATGGGTAAAAATTAGAAGTTTGGGGTCATTAAAAGGCATAACTTTGTATGGGGTGGTTCTATTTAAAATTTATTTACAGATTTGGGATCCCTAGAAAAATTTAATATTAGTTGATACCTAGCAAAATATATTTATCTTAAAAGAGTGACTACCCGCGTATAATAAATACAATATAACACTTGTCAACAAAAAAAGTTGTAGGGGAAATTAAAGACATATTTAATGGGGGTCCAGTATTAGAATTTGTTGGTAGTAATGTTAAGTCCTACTGTATTGTAGGCGAGAAACATACGATTAAAAAGATTAAAGGGGTCTCACGAAGTGTAGTTAAGTAAAACCGAGGGTCTTACAACCTATAACGAGCATATACCTGCAAAAGAGGTAAGCATGCAACTACGCAGCAGTGCGTGGGAGAATAAGAATTCTCTCCAATAAGAAATTAAAGTCATTGGGTAATGGTCGAAATGTGGAACCTATAAAGACGATTATTAATTGTGGTTTAGAAAAATAGTAGTTTTCGTGGACTAAATAAAATAACTTAGACTGGTTAATGTATATGACATATTCTCGTACACATCCACAAACATCTGCTTACGTCCACAATGGCGATACCGGTAGTTTTTGTTTAACAACTAGTAGGAAAGATACGTCAGGTGTTAGTGAGTGGAAGCCCATAGGATCGTTGGATTCAAAAAGAACGGTGCGGTGGGATGTATGGTGGTTCCCCGTTAGAATAATCGCAAGTGGTTAATCGGTCGTATTAGATGTTTAAATAAGCGAAAGTGTAAAGGCCTACATAAACAAAAATTTAATTAACCGACAAAAAGTGTGCGATGTGCTACACTTATGAATAAAGTATGGAATGGTGCTTTTAGCGACCCTAGCAGTAAAAAGGGCGACTGACTTTTCCAAGCAACTACAAGAATAGCAGTAGCGCAGAGAAGGGGTATGCATGTATTATACAGTTGCTGCAAAATATGTTAGTTTACGCGTAGCTCGGATGTGTAATTGATCACGACTTAAAGATCCCTCGGAGGTTTAAAAATTCTCAGCCCATTGTCGTTCGAAAATGTTTGGAAATTATCAAAACGGTAGCGGGTCGAAGTTTAATGGATGATTGACCGAGTTTTTCTACCTTTACGAGGGAATTGGAAGTTGACAGACATCGAGCATCTAATTCTCTATTTGGAGGATATCGAGTACTTACCGGTTCTAGAAATCAATACGTGCGGCCGACCGCTATGCGAAAGTGTAAAAGCCTACAGAAGCAAAATTTAATTATCAGACGAAAAGTGTGCGATGTGCTATAGAAAGTATAAAAATGGTGCTTTGCATCGCTCCTAACAGTAAAAAGGAGAGTGACTTTTCTAGCAATTACAAGAATAGCAGTAGCGCGGCGAAGGGTATGCATGTATTATACAGCGCATTGTTGCTCTAAAATATGTTAGTTTACGAGAAGCTCGAACGTGCACAAATTAAATTTCAATCTATAATTAACCACGGTCGTAAAAATAGGAAATTAATGGGTAATTCTAATACCGTTAAGCATATACTTTCGCTTGGTGATTCATTTGGAAAATATTCAAGCCCCCATTTCCTAAAATATGACGTAGAAGTTATTTAAAATTAAATTGTTGTAAGTATCCTGTAGACAACAAGTTGGTATTTTCTTAGTAATGGTTTAAAGTGTTTTTGGTTATAGTAGCATTGCATCTTCTACAGCACGACTTGCACACAACTTGTGTGCGTGTGCTACCACCCTTTGGATTTTTAATATGCACGCGATCCGTATAACATGGAAGACGTTTTCCGGTGTTTCTACTAACGGCATTCGCACCATCGACGAAGCGAACCAGGTGCATGCATTAGCGCTAAATGTATTGGACGAGCAGCAAGGAATATGACATCATTTAGTTCCCCGCCGAATCCTCAACATCGTTCGGTCGTCTTCGGAAACCTTCGGTATGCATTCTATAAGGAACATAAATCAGGTACGCTCGAGTAAGCTTTTTAGTTAGTTCGATTACAAGTTTAACCAAAGTGCTATAGTGCGGGTTTTGTTTTGTACTAAAATGGTACCTGCAAACGTTTATAAGTGCAACCCTTGCGGTGCTTCCTATACCTGGAAAAATGCTCTCAAACGGCACCAGAACAAATGTCGTAGTGTAACATCGCCCAGGGTTAAGCCGTCCGCAGCAAAGTACTTAAACTGTGGGTCTTGCGGTATCGCTTTTACGAGAATAGCTCACAGCGACACAAGGAAAAACAGCACGGTATGTCATTAAGCAGTAAACGTTCAACGCCACCAGCTGTTAAAGGGTCTTGTACGAAACAACCACGAATTATGTGTACAGTATGCGATTTCAAAATGGAAAAACTACGTACGCCGCACACTTAAGGAGCAACAAACATAAAATGCATCAGTTACCGCTACTAACGAAGATGGCGTAGAAATGATTAGCACAGCGTTTAACAACTGCATGGCTAGCTATCGCATAAATAACGCCAGCGTCGACAATGGAGTGTCCGAGTTTCTTTGGAAGCAGAAGGAACGATTTATTCGATTACTTAATAAAAAAAGAATACAACATATAATCCGGAAAATACGTACGAAGTCTTAAACATCATTCCTAATAGCACAGCAACCTAATTAAGGTAGGTCAGTAAGCAATATTTAATTGCTGTTAATTGACTTGTATTTAGCGTACTTTCCTATTATAATAACCGCATTTGTTTGAAGAAGATATACACGTTTAAAATAAAATTATATACAGCTTTCTTAATTATTAACCACGCGATGATTACGTGAAAGTTGACCTCCCATTCTCATATTTAAAACCCATTACATTGAATGTGTTTACCTCCACGTGGTGTCGCTGGACGGTAAAACATATTGTTAGATTAACGATAATATGTCTTATTAACCGAAAACACGTCTCCTTTTTTTTTACATTAATCTCTTTTTATTACAGGTCTATTTAAACAACACATTAATCTTTTTTGTTACAGGTTAAACTTTCGGGTACGCACCGGAAATAATGTTATACTTTGTAAAATTGTAATTAGTTTATTAAACTGTAAATTGGATAAAATAAATTTTCGTATGCTTAATTTATGTTAATACTGCTACGTGTTTGTTTAAAGGATTGTAGATATTAAAAGGAGGGTGATTAGAAATTGATCTTGGTACAAAATCTTAAAATTGGGGTAGCTCCTTAGGGATGATGCAATCTGAAAAATTTAAAGAGATATGGGTAGCTGGAAAAATCTAATATTAATTAATACCAAACAAGGTAGGTTTATCTCGTGGGTGGAAATGTGAGAAAGATTTATCTCGCAGAGGGTATGTGTGTAATTTTGCAGGGCGTGGTCCTATATTAAATCTGTTTACAGATTCGGATTCTACATA
Organism: Platerodrilus igneus; assembly: GCA_036346225.1. Taxonomy (NCBI): domain Eukaryota; kingdom Metazoa; phylum Arthropoda; class Insecta; order Coleoptera; family Lycidae; genus Platerodrilus; species Platerodrilus igneus. Next base: position 5,122,461 of record JARFIW010000090.1, read on the forward strand.
AAATTCTAGACTAACAAGATGTATTGCATGTATAAAAATTTTATAAGAACGCTCAAAAGTCGCTACAGGTAAGAAATCTTAAAATTGGGTAGCTCCTTGGGGATGGTGCAATCTGAAAAATTCCTAGAGATTTGGGTAGCTGAGAAAATTCTAATATTGATTAATACCAAACAAGATAGGTTTATCTCGAAAGATGCAATGGCTAGACGAAGAAAACTATTTGTTAGGTTTGCTTATAGAGCAAATAGCAAAATTAGAAGATCAGGACTTTAAAGGGTATAACTTTGCAGGGCGTGGTCCGATTTCAAATCTGTTTACAGATTTGGATTCTACATAAAATTTTAGACTAACAAGATGTTTCGCATGACTAAAAAAATTTATAAGAACGCTCAAAAGTCGCTACAGGTAAGAAATCTTAAAATGGGGGTAGCTCCTGGGGATGATGCAATCTAAAAAATTCCTAGAGATTCGGGTAGCTAAGAAAATTCTAATATTAATCGATACCAAACAAGATAGGTTTATCTCGTGGGTGGAAATGTGGAGAAAGATTTATCTCGCGGGTGGAAAGAATGCGGGTGTGATGTAATCAAAATGGTTGTGGGGGTGTCCGAGCAAGGAGGAGAGCAAGGAGGAGTCAGGAGGAGATTCATCTCCCGCATTTCCTCCTTATGGGAATTTACATGTAAATTGGTCCAGATGTGTGTGGAAATGTGGATGCTGGTGGAAATGTGGCGGTAGAATCCTTGAAAATGGTCTACTGGTTTGTGATCCATAATTAAATAAAAGTCTGAACAGAATTCATTGTTAGTATTATATGCTTATCTTTAATGAGACATGCTTACCTTATTATGAGGACACTGGTGTTTTATAGCTCTGACACGAACTGTTTTGATACTAAATATAAAATTAACACAAATTAATAAGGCCGAACAAAATTTCAAAGGCAAACTAATAACAAAATACAATAAATAACAAAAACGAAAATATGAAAGGGCAATAGCAATGTCAAAATGCCAATTGACAATCTGCCTTATAATAAAAATGTTCAAACAACCAACACAAACATACGGGATATTTATACTTGTGTACACTTGGCTCATCCATCCACCAATGAGAATCGCTAAAATTCAGTCCTATCTTTTTCTTCAGTACCTTCTTAACTGGAATGGAGTATAGGATACATTTCCCTTACTTGCTATCTTTATTACACTCGTAATAAAATCGGAACATCTTGAATATAAATGCGTGTTTTCTACATTTAAGCAATAACCACGTGATTGTTTTCTTTCGTGATTTCGATTATACATGAAGAACAACATATCTAAAACATTAAATTATTTAATTCCTTTTTAAATGCACGAAGTGTAATTCATTAACTTTGTGTCCCCAACGGAGAGCTTTATTACTCTCTTAACATTTGCATCTTGCCATTATTCATCAATAGTGCCATCTTTGAAGAGCCATGTCGTATTTAAGAAAGCAAACTGTTAGAAGTCATCATAAGTAAGTAATTCTGATGTATACTCTTAATAAGGCCTTTTGTTTTATAGCAATGGTGGCTAATTCTATGAAGCCCCAACGAGGATAATATTTGCTATACACAAAACTAGGTCGCTTGGCCCTATGAACAATATCCAAAATATAACATTAAATAAATATAACTTTTGGCTAATCACTCACTTATACTAAAAATAAAGTCCAAAAAATGTAGCTAGTAAAATCAACTTATCAATCTAAACCCTTAATCAGTACCTTGTTTGAAAATATTCGTTGACAACCCACTATCTTTACGGTAATGTTTCACAAAACTAAACGTTTTTCTTATATATTTTGTAATAATGTACTATACGTGTTCTGATTATAAATATAAATAAATCGGAAATTTAGTCAACGTAGCCTCAGATATATTTCCATGAAAGCTTTTAGATTCTATTAAAATTGAAATTTTTGTATTTCCTAAAGTAGCTTGAAATGTAAATTGAAAAGGAAATTTAAAATATAGATTGATATCGTTCCCCTGACGGAAAGACTACGTCGGTGTGATACATTATGTTTTTAATGTACATTTTTGATTAAATACAACTAATCTGCATTTCTATTTTCAATGCTTCAGTGTCTAATAATAAAACTGTTTACAAATACAGTTACGCAATATTTGATTAATCACATCTATCTTAGACAACAGAAAAACGTTATGATATCAGTGTAATATCTTTTAAATAAAATCCCGTGATTAATTCATCAAAGCAGAAAATAAGTAATTTAATACTTTACAGTGGATTTAATTACGACGGGTTTAGATAAATCAAACAAGATTTTTAGAAACTATGAAAGTGGAATTCCTTTGGTTGTGTTTTATGGTAGAGTAAAGCTATATTTTAACTTAATATACGAATCGAGAAGGTTGTATGGAGTTCCACCTATATATACTTCAGACTTAAACTGACTACGTTATTCTTAGTATAGCATACTTAATAAAAACTAGCACCGTTTCATTTAAGCAAGAGTCAACATCTAATACCCGCTTTCATAAAATTATTACCTGTATTTTATAAACTGCTTGGTAAATTAAAGAGTTCCAAAAATTTATACTGTTTAATTTAGAGCGAATCTTCCAGTTTGCGCCGTCCTTTAAGTTACATAAAGTAGTAAGGACTCCAAAAAATGACAAATTGAAAGCGGTATCTGAGACATTACCAATACAAGACGTTGATCATTGCTTTCGAACGTGCACGCTCACGCCCAATTAAGTGTATTGCAGCAAAATATTGGTTGCAAAGAAAGTTAGTTCTGGACGAGCAGACTCACACGCACTATTAAGTAATCCTAGTTTATATAAGCGTACTTACTTGCAGCATGAGTAAACAAAGTAAGGTGATGTTGGAGTAAAAATTACAGTTTGCGCTTCGGAGAATGCAATGTCACCTTCCGCTTAGAGATGAACAAACACTTCAGAACTCTGAATCACAACAAAGACATGTAATTTACCACAGAAATTGAAAAAAAAATGGAACTTTGGTATTTCTTGAAGTTTATGTTGTGTGCCAAGTTATTGGTCAGGTAGGTTATTTTATTTACCAAAAAACACCCACATGTGGATAGATTCCTACACGCTTCTTCCCAACACCATCCAATGTCTTTCTTGTCCATAGTCAGATCAAGATTTCACAGCACACCATCTTATTTAAAATCCAGTGTTATGGGCAACGGAAACCACAATATAGGTATCAAAAGGACGGCGCAATTCCAATAAACAGTAATCTGCATTTTTTCTATATGCACATCGAGTAGCCAGTTATATAGGTGAAATCTTAGCACAACAGAACATGAAAGCCACTTATAAGCCCATTACTAAAATCGCATAAATGTTACCATTTCCTAAAGACTCCTAAAGTAACCTTAAAATCTCAGGTGTATATAGTATACATAGCAGATGTGGTATGCTATATATTGATGATACAAGGTGTCGACAAAGATCAGAATAACTGAACAAAAACTGTGCCCCAAAGCTAGTCATTTTTACTGAGCAATTTCTGAATGGCCGTGCGAAAAAATTCCGACCAAACGAAATTAATAGCTGAAATACCGTTTTTCTATAACAGAAAACTCTGAGAGACATTAGCAGAGATCAGGGTTTCTAACTTTCCTCTATATGGAAAGTGGCTATGAATGCATTCACATGCAAACTGTAGATCAGGTGTAATTATAACATACAACAGTTTGTATTTTTTACTCACGTTACAAGTGATTATGCTCATATCAACCACGACCTTTCCATTATTCTTCAGTCACTTTGTTGCACGAAATTTTGTAGCTTGGTAAAGCGAATGAGTGTGAAAGTTAGAAGTAACTTTCTTTTTAACCGCTATTTTGCTGCAACACACCTTTCGCTTTACTTGATCATATGAACCTGCACCTTTGGAAAAATATCCACATCCTGTTTTGATAATGCCCCTTGCAAAGGTGGGTGACGTCAAATTCGTTAGTATTTAATATGACACGGTCTAAATCCGATACGTATTATTAATCATAATTCAGACCATGAGAGCCTCCGACAATATCGTATACTGTTAGTGCCAAGCACTGACACTAGATAGAAGTTTCAATAGTAATGTTTCAGTTTGAGATTAGTTGAGTCGGCTTGAAATGTTGGTTTTTGGATGTTGACTGGTATTTTATGGCTTTTAAAACCCTTGAACATTATACCGTTAAAACCATGAAAGAGTGAGAATGATGATTGATGAGCAAAATAAGAAACAAAGCAGAAAAGTTCTCATTTAACGCCCTGGAAATACAAAACTTTAAGCTTTATGTGTACGTACAACTGTTTAGTGATTTATTGGGTGAATTCTGAAAAACAAAATATCTATTCTTTGAGAATAATTTGTATTAAAGGAATAGAAGGGCTACGAATCTTCCAATAAAAGTAGAAGGTCAACTACTGCTATTTAGTCTATGCCCATGAGGAAAAGAAGAAAGGAACAACGTATACACAGAACAATTATGTAATGAAACAAAAAAATTGGAAAAGTTCAAAGAACTATGAGCGAAGTCGATTATTTAACTCAACACATTGTTAGGTTTATTTTCAACATAATTAATAATAAACACGTTCTCGAATAAATTCCTCGAATCAAATCCTTTTTGCTTTTAAAACGAACATTTATTCGATAAATTAAATGGTATATGCCTTGTTTTAGGTATCCCGTAATCTCTTAAATTCTTCGATAACATCCTGTTTACAAGTACGCTTGCTACAAATTTTTATTTTGAACTCATTTATTTCGAAACGATAAGTTTATGCTACAATTAAATAGTTTATATCTTGTTTTAGGTACCTGTTACCTTGGTATACCTTACGACCGCCGTATAATGGTTTTCTCTATTATTCTAATGTAACGATTTGTTGAAATAAGGTCGCGCACTATCCGATATAAGCCGGGTTTTCCAGTTTTAACCGCGCTTCGATAAGCTAAGATTTGAGGTTCGACTCCGTGTTGTTTGAACCATTGTTGAATGTGAGTCTACAGCTTGTATGTCGAAATATTTTCTACATTTATTCGTCACCGTATTTCAAAAGCGATGCACCATTTTCTATTCGACAACTAGGAGGTGTCTTGCGTGTATTCGGTGAGTTTCCACGCGCATACCCATTCTAATCAGATTCTCTTTTTAGCTTTTTTTAGCTGGATGCCAAATGGGTTCTTTCTTTATGTAAAACAACTGCTTTTGTCTGTAGACCAACTGCTTTTGTCCGTAGACCGCGGCTGCCGTTACGATGGCAGGGTGAATAGATCCTGAATACCGCGGCGTTTCTGTGTTAACTTTCCCTCAACGGCTCGCGAGCTATTTATCTGGACACTTACAGGTATGCAACTCGTTTTCTTTTGTGTGTTTCAATGGCATATTCCGTATCAACGTTTGGTGTAGAAACGTGATATCGTAGAACTATTGTTTGTGGCCGCTAATCGATACTATCGCTCTACAGGTGCGATGTACGATCTTTAAAGATGCGTGTCAAAAGAACGCTTCCGTTTATTCACTTTACTAATTAGTTATTTTGCAAAAATTATTAGGTAAAGTTTTAAAAACGTTCGACAAAAGCTCTGACGCGTTAATTCTTTCCTACTAATTACTTATTTTACAAAAAGTATTAGGTGACATTTTAAAAACACTTGACAAAAGCTCTCACAGTTTTTATTTGCTACTGATTAATTTTATATTGTGTAAATACGAGATGCGCACTTCGTATCTAATGTACTAAATTGTTCATATCACCTAATTGTTTGCTTTGAAATAGTAACACTTAATTTATTTTCTTTTTGCTTGTTTGTATCAAATCCTTTATTTATTTTTATGTGTTAAATGATAATCGTGGGCGATGTAATTTATTTTTTTTTGTTTTTTTGGTATGTAGCCGAATCCCCTCATGCTAATGATTTTAAATTTGGTTTTTATTGAATAAGAAACGGTTGGAGCATAAGTAATTGAACTCGTATGCATATTTGTAAATTAGGCATTAAGATATTTTCTTGCGTAAGTGGTATGTGGGGTATCTGGTGTTTTTAGCCGAGAGTGCAGTTCGGCACAGTTGGTAAACGCTTTGTACGTGATGATACGACAACGGAAAGAGAATTGGGGATGACTAAAGAAAGGTGTAGCAGTGCTACTTTCTGTTGTTCATTTGTGATTGTGAATACAGAATTGTGATTGTTTAATTTGTAGTATAGCTTCGTGGGTACGTAGTTAATTGTGATAACTCTTAATGTGTTGTTATTAATAGCTAAAAGCAATCCATCATAGCACAAGCATGCTCTTGCAATTGCAACGCCAGCAATTTGAACCAGTGGTATAGAAATGAATTAGTCACTGTTTTGGTAGTTTTAGTAGTTTCGGTGTTCTGATGGTTTATCATTGTATTCAAAAAAAATTCCAGAGGTTTCATCGAATACGTGGAGAGTTAAGATGCATGTATAGGTTACATTAATATTGAAAGAGTTTATGTTCGTATTATGAAACACGCGATTAATGCTCATCATCATTAGGTCTTCAGTCCTGGAACTGGTTAGACGCGTACCATCATTGTTTCCTATTCTGAACTAACCTACACATTCTCCTGAAATTTGCACAGTCTGCATTTATCACTATCTGATCTAGGTCTACAGCGATTAATACTATTATTTATTTATTCCTAACATTATTAAGTTTTTGCTTTTACTCTGTAAGAAGGAACATGAAGTACAAATATAAATTAGGGGCGGGAAAACAAAGAGAAAGGTTGCAGATGGAAAAGGAATAAAATAAAATCAAACAAGGCTAGATAAATTAGGTTTTTCATTAATTTCAAAATTACTGCAAAAGTAATTACCGAAAGAGAAACTACTGAAGAAGATAAACAAGACGATGCTAGCGAAGAAAGCAAATATACAAATCATGACGATTTTGTAAAACTGTATTCTAATTAATATTTATTACTTTCATAGATGTCCAAAATGTGGAAGATGCCATTCGTCAATGTCACAAAATACACACTTACCACATTTCCACAGGAAATAATGGTTAACAATTTCCGTAAGCCTTCTAAAAGCCGCATTAACAAATGGTATACCATTCCTAGTGATTGGCTAGTTTGAAGTTGCAGTAAGCAAGCATTATTTTGCTTTCCTTGCAGGCCCTTTAATAAAGTTTCGACCTGTTACACGTCCAGTTTTGCATTGAAATCTGAATATTAATTAAATCAAAATTGGAAAAAATTGTACGAAAAAGTTTCAGACCACCAAAATAGTATTAACTACAAAACTAGAACGGCAAAATTTAGATGAAAGACTTGGGATCGCAACCACTGTAGAGTCATATCTTTGAAATTCTATTTTATTGCTTTCGTACTGCGATATTTGCAAATTAATGATGAGAAATACTTTGATATCAAAGATAGTTGTTTAAAATTCATCTATTGCAACCAAAAACCAGGTGAAGCTATCGTAAGGTTATTTTGACCACCCTGGAACAACATAACATCCCAATCTATGATTGCCGTAACCAGGGTTATGACAACGGGGTTATTTTGAAATAAAGTTCTTTTGCCATTTTTCTCCATGCACCTGCTATTCACTGAATCTCGGTGGAGTACATGCGGCATAAGCATGTATCGAAGCAAATACATTCAAAGAGTGTATAATATTTTCAGCTCAAGTAAAGATGAAAAATTTCAAAAACAAATATCGGGTGCTTTGTCTTTATCTGATACGTCTCGGGCGGACCGAATAGATGCTGTAAAACCTTTTTCAAATAATTTAGGTTTGCGAAAAGCAATTGAAGAAATTTCTGTTTTAAATTTAACTGCATAAACTAGAGCAGATTTAAGTGACAATTTAATGTATTTAAACTATCTTGAGTGCTTAGTTTTGCCTAATGTGGTTTAAAATATTATAGGCAATCCATTTCAGTAACAAAATTCAGCAAAATGTAAGTGCAACTCTTGATGTTGAAGATTGTAATATCAACAGTTTAATTTCGGCTTTGAAAGATTTAAGAAGAAAGTTGACCGTCATTATAAATGAATATTTAAACTTGTTGCTGAAAATGTTAATATCACACTCTCTATAGGTTCTTCTTCTAAAAGGCGTTACTATTAGCAGATTAAAAGTTCATGATTACGATAACACAAAAATGTCACTCGAAACTCGTTTTTGGATTGAAGTGCTTTATAAAATTATAGATTTAGTATTCGGAAATTTTATTTGGTTATATCGCGCTTTGATAAAATTCGTAGTTTGTTCGGTTTTTGTGATCTAATAATGGTTAATTCTATTTTAAAGATTTAAGTGACAAATATAATGCCGATACTGTACAAGGAATTGCTAATGAAATTATTCATTTGAAAACCGTCCACCAAGCAACTTTCAATGAAAAACAATTATTTCCCTTACATTTGTTAAACAAAAATATTTGAAAAAAAATTCTAATCTGTTTTTCGAACATTTACATCGAGTTGAGAAAATTCAGTACAATGGCTGTCACTGTAGCTTAAGTGGAACTATCATTTAGTGTATTGGCAAGAATAAAAAATGTCTTACGCTCCACGTTGTACTAAAACCGGATAAATAGTTTAGGCACTTTGGTTGTAGAGACAACGTTAGCAAGGCAGTTAAAATTTTATAAAATAGTTAAATAAAAAGGTTAAAAACGTGTTATAATAAAATATTGTTAAAATTATCTTTCCTCCCTTTTTGGACTACGCATTAGAAACATTATTAAGAAGATTGTTCCTTCAAGAAGGAATTTAAACTTTGTTGACAAGTATAGTTACCGACTAACAAAATAGTATGGGACTTGGATCACATATTTTCCCTGGGCCCGGCGTTTGCTCTCGAGTACCATGAGCCCACGTACAATTAAAATGCTCCCCAAAAAACCTAATGGTCAAAACAGACAAAAACTTGGAAAAACAATACTGGAGGACTGCAGCCGGCGCGAAGGACCTACTGATATCAATCGTGTTATGTTTATAGACTAGCAGCGAATCATGTTTTTGCCTATCCATACGCAAAGTCCAATCTTTTTCTTACGGCAGTTTAAAAACAGTATGAAAATAATAATGCACCTGTCATAAGCTTGAACAATGTTAGGCGAGCATTTTTCACAAAAATACGTCCTCGTTCGGATTAGAGGTAAAATGGAGGCCCCGTGTGTGAGTGTTGTCACGCACGTTAAAGATCCCTACCTTGCTTGAAACAGCAAGGGTTCGGCAAAATTCAAAATTTTCCAGGTAAAAAAAACTCGCTTCAGTCTCAGAAGTCATTGTTGGCCTCACTTTTCTGGATCTGAATGTGGAGGAAATAGTACTGAGGGCAGCACTAAGGTTGCAGTTCAAGGGTATGTGGATTGATAAGGGTTGCGGGGCAGACACCACGAGATCCTACGGGAAACGGTGCGTACTATGCCACTCTTGGGTGGACTGGTGTATTCGATCACCCTTTATGATATTCAGTAAACGCTGTACTGACCTGGAAAACGTCACCCCAGCGGAGATCTCCATCTTCACATATGGATCCAACACAAACGAAGGCACAGAGTAGGTTTCTTTTCAAACGTCTGGGCACGCTGTCTACTGTCGTTCAAGCGAAAGTCATAGCTATTATGCATGGTGCAAATGCTATACTGAAATGTAGAATCCATAATAAAACCATGCGTATTCTGAGTGACAGCAGGGCGGCAACACTAAACAGCCCTAAGCTAGTGCGAGCTCCTCTCAAAGGTGGTACTACAGTGCCATCGGACTCTTGAGCTTGCTTATAGTACTAATGTTCTTGAACTAGTCTGAATGAAAGGGTATTCAGAGGTAGATGGCAACTATCCAGCTGATGCATGAGCGAATAAAGAATCGGCTTTGAGGTTTGTAAATACTGAGTTGTCCGTTTCCGTATTGTCATCGGCAATGTTCACTATGACAAGACAAACTATCCACTGTCGCCGTAAGGACAGGTGGGATTGTGTGACAGGCTGCTGGCAGGCAAAAATGTTTATCAAGCCTCCTGTAACAAAAATTATAGTTCACTTGCCGAGACAGAAGCTACAAAAGCACATGCACAGGGCGGGGCCGCCAGACGACTCTATCTGTCGTGGTTGTCTACACTATATTTGATTTTCCAATGCTACACCCGAAGGTATTACTTTGGTCAGGAAACGAGTTTATTTTTACCTGGAAATTTTGAATTTTGCCGACCCCTTGCTAGTCTAAGCAAACCTTCTATAACGCGCGTGACAACTTTCACATACGGGATCTGCATTTTACCTCTCATCCAAAGCAGGGCACATTTTTGTAAAAATGCTGGTTTAACATTTTTCAAGCGGACCGTGTTGGTATTTGAACTCGAGACCTTGGGCTCATATCAACTGAGCCATGGAGACGCCCGCGGCTGTTAAAAGCAGGCTGAGATGGCGGAGCACACCCTGTGTAACTGTCCAGCACTCGCCAGAGTCGGGGAATCCATGCTGTGGTACATATGACCGGACCTGGCCAGAATCAACGGCACTCCCCGGTCCAACATCTTCAGGTTCGTCTGCAAAGTCGGGTGGCTGAGCAAGGAACAACCAAGCAAGTGCAAATGAGGCAGCACAACGGGTCAACTTTGTGGCCTAAGTGCGTGTGGCGGTAGCAGCTCTTTCTAACTCAATACATACATACATACATAACATTTATCTTCACGATCTCTGATAAGGTGACCTACAACATAGCTCGTTGAATTGTGCTAAAAGACATTAACGCAAATCTATAACTTGTTTATATGTTTGAATTATTTTTTAAGATATCAAGTCTTTCGTTGACTGTTTGTGGGGAAAGAATTTACAAATCCGATGAGCTGCAAATATAAAACGGATCATGGCGTGCCTTCAGATTAAAATAGCCCACATACAAAGGTAATATTTTTAGAAAATGTAATACCTAAACAGGTGCTTTAAAGCCCATCTTTTGGTGCTTACGATGAATGCAGATGTACGTGACAGATATCGATTCTTATAGTTCTCACCAAAAAATTAAGTCTGTCCATGGCGCAGAGCTACTGTTTAGTAAGACACGCAAGACTGTCTTTTTTTTGTTTGTACAAGAATAGATTTTACCAAGCTTAACTTGTAAATTTCCGGTTTTTTAAAAACACGTATAAAAGTATTGCTATTAATTATTAATAGTCTTCGATTTAAAAGCAGCATTATTAGAAACGTCCAAAGCCTGATCGAATAACTTTCAGGGCGTGTATATTAAAATTATTAGATATTCTGCGTGGGATGTGCTTTTCCTGTCAATTAAGTGTTCGTTCATTCAAAGTTTATTTTATTTATATTCCAAAGGTTCATTTGAGTTGAATGTTTTAAAACTAACATCTGATGAATAATGAATGCTAACGTTATACAAATTAGTTGATGAATGTTTATAAAATTGATGGAATGAACCTGATAGATTTATAGATTTAAGATTGAATTGATATGAGTTTATTATTAAAAATATTTGGCAGCAATTTGTTCGATAACTTTTTTACATCATTCATGCGCTTGTATTATGCAAATCCTTTACAGCTTAGGAATTCCATTCATTGGTCCTAATCTATTTATTACTTTTCAAGATATTCGAAATAGAGTGTTGTATGCAGTCGAAGTTCTTGAGTAAAATTTGTTAATGACTTGATTTCAACCTAGAAACTTTACTAAAATTTTTTTCTAACACAAAGCGAGTTGGACAGAGATGCGTTTTGTCTCCTGCTATATTCAATTTGTACAAAGAGCAGGTAAGAACAAGATTAAAAACGATTTTAAAGTAGGGATTACGATATAGGAAGAAACGATCTAAATGCACATAACATGGTAATCCTAGTCGAAAACGGAGCGATTAAAAAATAATGTTAAGTGGTACAAACAAAATGCCCATTAAACACCACTACAATATAAATTACTAAAAGCAAAAGAAAATTAATAAAACATGAGAAAAAAGACAATATAATGAGGATAGGCCATCAGTACGTAAGGTAAAACTGATCTGATATGTAGGGAGCATAATAATAAAAGATTATCGCAAGATAGATATCGAACCTTCTCAAAAAAGGTGCACAAGTTAAAATTTTGTAATTATCTCGTTTTTAGGTGTTACCGTTTGCAAACAGTGCTTTTTTATGAGTAAATATGTCGCAATTAATACTTGAATAGTTTCACTTAGATTGCGCTGGTGTCACTTTTCCATTAGTTTGAACTCGATAACCACCTGAACGACACTTCTTAGTTGTGCTTTTACTATTGTGCGGGTTTGATTATACCACCTTAAGAGATACTCCCTGTATGTTTGTTGTGGTTTGTTTAGCATTCTTCTTAATCTTCTTTGGGAATTAAACCACTCATAGTTTTTAAAATAATCTTTATTTACGTTTCGATCCATGACCTAGGATCGTTGTCAAAATAATAAAAACTTCAAGTTTGATATTTATGACATAAATTAAAGGTGACTTTGATATACTGATGTTCGAAATATTTGGTTTGAGTACACTAAGCAAAAAGTTTTAAAGTTTAAAAGAACGATTGCCTTCAATTTGTGTTGCGGCCTGGGACCGACTTTTTTTAGGTAGCCAATACGCTTAACGTGAAATCAGCTGATTAATTTTTATTGGCGAATTTTATATAAATTCAATAACTTGGAAATTGGAAAACATTTTTTAACATGTTTCTATTTATATAATTGAGAGGATGGTTATTAAAGAAGTGTGCGATTGCATTACTGAAAGGCTTAAGCAGTCGTTTTTTTATATTTATTTTGAAGGGCTACCTCTTTGGTAGATTTTAACATGGTTCTGAAGCGACCCTATGGCGGGTTTACACTTGTCAGATACAAATGTTGTTCTATGAAGGTTGTATATGGATCTGAGGCGACCCTATGGCGGGTTTACACTTGTTAGATACCAATACTGTTCAACGGAGATTGTATATGGTTGTGAGGTAACCCTATTGCGGGTTTACACTTGTCAGATACCAATGCTGTTTTACAGGGGTTGTTAATATGCTTGATCATCATCATCATTAGGTCTTCATCTCAAAACTGGTTGGACACGTACCTGCACTTATTTATATTTTGAGCTAGCCTACATAGTTCTTTGAAATTCTCACACAGTATGTATATAGCTCGTTTCCCTTCTATTGTTTTCTAATTTTATGCCTTATTTCACCGAGATTCAGTGAAGGGGGTTAAGCAACCTGTGGCTACCAAGATCCCCCAACACTTAGACATTTGCCGAAATAATGGTTTTTCAGTTAATATGCTTATTGTTATGTAATTAGTTATTGTATGTATAAATAGAAATTATGTATGTGGGCTGTATTTCATGTTAATATCGCAAGTAAAACCCAAAAAAAACTTTCAATGCTACCTAGATATTGTGGGCATTTGATCTTCATTTGTTATTTCTTTTGTTATTTCTTTTAGTAATGGAATCCATTGTTTACTGAAAGTCACGGATTCGTTTGCAACGCAGTTATTTTTATGTAGGGTTATATAGGCAGCTTCTTTGATTTTGCGTTTTTGGTGTTTTTTTTTGGTCGATAATTTTTGCGTCCTCCTATTTTATTTTATGACTGGAGTCCCATGCATGTTGGCATATCATAGATTTTTCAAATTTTCTATTTTTTATATATGATTTATGTTCTTTTAATCAAAGTGCAAATGGTCCGGAACTTTCCCCTATATTGTACAGTCAATTAACGAAATAGAACCAACTATTAAATTCACATATGAATTAAAACAACATGGAAAACTTCCGTTTATAGATATTCTAGTTAGCAAAAACGATACAACAATTAATACATCGGTATATAGAAAACCAACGCACACAAACAGATACTTAAACTTTGATTCAAATCACCCACACTGTATCAAACGAGGAATTTTCAAAACCATGTATGATAGAGCAAAATTAATATCATCAAACGAAGAAATTTTATAGAAAGAGAAAGACCTAATCAGATGTACACTAATAGAAAACAAATATCCTAAAAGAATAATAGAGAAAGACATGAATAAAAACACCAAAAGTAAAGAAAAAGAAAACAAAAACAACGATACACACCAAAAAATGCTCTCAATACCATACATAAAAGGATTTTCCGAAAAAATCCAAAGAATAGGAAACAAATTTAGAATTAAAACAGTATTTAGAACCAACAATACACTAAGAGCACAATTAACAAAAACAAAACCCAAAAACGCAATACAAAGTTCAAAAAACTGCATCTACAAAATCCCGTGCGAATGTAACAAGTTTTATATAGGGGAAAGTTCCAGACCATTTGAAGTTCGATTAAAAAAACATAAATCATATATAAAAAATAGAAAATTTGAAAAATCCATGATTTGCCATCATGCATGGGACTCCAGTCACAAAATAAAATGGGAGGACGCAAAAATTATCGACAAAGAAGAAAACCACCAAAAACGCAAAATAAAAGAAGCTGCTTATATAACCCTACATAAAAATAACTGCGTTGCAAACAAATCCGTGACTTTCAGTAAACAATGGATTCCATTACTAATAGAAATAACAAAAGAAATAACAAATAAAAATCAAATGCCCACAATATCTAGGTAGCGTTGCAAGTTTTTCCTGGGTTTTCCTTGCGATATTAACATGAAATACAGCCCACATACATGATTTCTATTTCTACATACAATAACTAATTACATAACAATAAGCGTATTAACAACCCCTATAAAACAGCATTGGAATCTGACAAGTGTAAACCCACAATAGGGTTACCTCAATACCATATACAATCTCCGTTGAACAGTATTGGTATGTGACAAGAGTAAACCCGTCATAGGGTCGCTCAGATCCATATACAATCTTCATTGAACAATATTGGTATCTGACAAGTGTAAATCCGTCTTAGGGTCGCCTCAGAACCATATACAATCTTCATAGAACAACATTGGTATCTGACAAGTGTAAACCCGCCATAGGGTCACCTTAGAACCATGTTAAAATCCATCAAAGAGGTAGCCTAAATCATAATGAATTTTTTCCCCTCAAAATAAATATAAAAAACGACTGCTTAAGCCTTACGGTAACGCAATCACACACTTCTTTAATAACCATCCTGTCAATTGCATAAATAGAAACATGTTAAAAATGTTTTCCAATCCCCAAGTTATTGAATTTATATAAAATTCACCAATAAAAATTAATCAGCTGATTTCACGTAAAGCGTATTGGCTACCTAAAAAAAGTCGGTCTCAGGCCGCAACACAAACTGAAGGCAATCGTTCGTTTAAACTTTAAAAAATTTTGCTTAGTGTACTCGAACCAAATATTTCGAACATCAATATATCAAAGTCACCTTCAATTTATGTCATAAATGTCAAACTTGAAGTTCTTATTATTTTGACAACGATCCTAGGTCATGGATCGAAACGTAAATAAAGATTATTTTAAAAACTGTGAGTGGTTTAATTCCCAAAGAAGATTAAGAAGAACCTTAAGAGAGATACACCTAATCGAAGTCGAGTAATTCCAATGAAACGAGTAGCCCAGAGTAAAAAGTGGATAGAGATGGTAGCTAAAATAGATGTAAAACTCTAAGAAGATAAACTAGATGGGGATGAACCTTGCGGGGTGACAAGACTGGGGTGGGTAAGGATAAACAGAGAGTAAGGGGGTTCCACTTCACCTGGAAGAAAAACAAACAGACGGAAACGAACGAGTGACGGTTGGCGACGACGCTATTAAACAAAAAAAAACAAAGAAAAAATCACGAAATACTCGAAAGCTAAGACACATACAAGGAAAATAACTGGCAACTGTAAGCGCCTGGAATACTCAACATAAGCAGGTAAGTAGACTCAACGCTGTGCACCTAAAGATTAATCTAAACACTTGAACATCAATTGCTCCGACCTGCACCTATAATAAAAAGAGATAATTTGCAAAAATTATAAAGCACATATAAATCAAAACACTAAATATTTTTATATTTTCTTAGTCCATTTTGAAATTTAAACTTAGAGACATTTAGATTACCTGTATAACTTGTATAATTTCATACCTTACTCAAATGATACTAATATAACCTGTGACGCAGTAAAACAAATTAGTTTTCATGAAGACTTCGTATAATTTCAAAAACAGAATTACCTGTCGTCTTCGTTCTATATTATTAGTTCTTTTTGAGTTTTGTTTTAAATAAATAATAATTACAGTTTCAAAAATATACAGTTAAGCGTTTCGTATACGAAAGTAGTTTGGTATAGCCCATTCGCTTTAACTTTAGGATGACGTCACAACTGGATGACATGCTACATTGCCAATGTTAGTTTATATTATAATATATTTAATGAAAGATATAGGAATATTCCCACTGGCAAGAAGAATTGGTGGCATCACCGTACAAAACTGCCAACCTTTAGTATGTATAATGAAAGTATCCTTCATGCGCAATTCTAGGTATTTATTTGTATACAGTTGCTAACACTTTTTTATTATATTTGACACCATCCTAAAGTTATTCGGAATGGACTATACAAAAAAATTTATAACTCAGTAATACGCCCGTGACATTGAACTAAGCTAAAAATGTACTGGAGTGTATAAAAGTTTTGACAGAATAAGCAAAATTTTAAGATTTTTTTAAAGAGCTTATAAAAATTTAAACTTTGACGCCAACCGAACTGTAGTTTAACAGACAAATTGCTCTTAAACAAGCTGTAATAATCTAATTCAAATGCATATGGTTTAAGGAGTTTTCATAAAATATACGCGCTACAAGATGCATGTAAATCATCAACGTACTCATGTCCTCAAAAAGAGTTATTTGCAAAGCTGTACGGTATAAAGGTTTACTAAATTTATTCTGATTAATTAGTAATGAGCTGTTACAAATTTATAAGCGAAATGTAAAGTTTAACTTTTTAAGGACACATATAGTATTATTATACCATTAAAGAAGAAGCCCAACTTTAGAGAAAGAAAACGTTATCTTATTACATTAATGAAACATAAGTACAGAGCCCTCTTTAATTTTATTAATCTATTTTCAGTCAGGTATAAATAATTATTCTGTTCTCCTGAAAAATACCGTTTAAAAACAACGTTTAATTGCATTTATCGTAAAATGTGTTTAAAAATACCAAAATCCATACTTTGTTAGAATGTAAATTAATCATCAGGAATGCCATAATATGCGTTATAACAAATTTTCATAAAGTAATGCATCCTCGTTAAAATATTACTTTTATGAGTTTTTAATAAAAAACAGCTTCCTTTCAAAGAAGTCAATTTCGAGTTAATTCAAATCAAATTATATCATTTAATCCAAAACGAAAACACCATATTTATTTGCATAAATAAACTACGATTTCGTACAAGAAAATTTGATAAAGTCATAAATCATATGTAAATACGATAGGAATAGCTAACTGTTTCCCGTAAATGAACTAACGCTCCAATTCGAAGAAACGCTACTATCAAGAAAGTAATAGAATAAAATGAATAACGATTTTAATACCTCTTTAAAATTGAACCAGGAAGCATTTAATGCTTTGAAAGCCTGACATAAAAATTTGGTGGAAATTATCCCTTGACAAATAATTTTTACAAAATAAAGAATTTATTCTAGCTTGGTTTACTAATCTTTAAATATCCTTTTAAGTTACAAAAATCAAAAGTATACTTGCTGATGTTATAGTCAAATAGCGCTTATCAAAATCTCATTTCCATTGTAAATAACGGCATTGACTATTTTGTAAGATATACGAGACATTGATTAGCTCAGAAAAATTACAAAGTATCAATTTTTTCTTGTCTGTAATTAGTCATTCATAATACATAATTTTGAAGCAATGCTAATAAAATAAGCTTAAAATGAATATTCTATAAAATTACCCGTTTAAATAGGTTCCAACAAACAACTTACTAGTGCTGCACAATGCCTTAACAAAGAAAATCTTTTCCAAAATAATTAACAATAACCCAGTATTTAAAGTTTTGCTTACATAAAGAAACTATTAATTGAAATTAAACTTAGCTGCCAACATTTCGAGCATTAGTTAGAGGATTGTAGGCTTTACTTTTACTTTAGTAGCTGCGATTTTTCTACATACATTCGGAAAGAAAAATATCCAAGTGCAATTACATAAAATTCAAGCTTTTGTTATACAAGATACCTAGAAACTAATACTTTTAACACACTAAACAACAAACCAATTATATAAAAGTCCAATTAAAATAAAAGTATATCCAAAACAATGCTTTATTTAAAATAAGGAAGATGGTCATAATATCCGGTACAACAGGAGCCAATACATCTTGAAATCATTTCTCTGAAATCAAATTCAAAGTTAGTTCTGTTGGCCGCTATTAAAATATTAAAAGCTCCCAATTAAAATCACCAATTCGTTTAACGAACTTTGCTTGCGAAATGCTATGCACATTTAAAAACTTAATAAATACTTCCTTATGTTTATTATGCCAAACATCTAAAAATAAGACGAGGAGGTTATCAATAACTTGGCAGTGAATACTTCCTATTATTTATTATCAAAGAACTCAATTAAATTATAATGAACTGAATCGCAAACAGATACAAAGTTGCAAAAATATCTACTTTAAAATAACAAATATACTTTAGAAATCAAGCATTCTCTTGTCTTTAAATAAATTCGTCCAAAAACTTTAGTTGGCGCCTTAATTTGTTATCTGGTTACTTTTATATGGGCCTGAAAGATAATTGCTTTGTATTAAGTAAACTTTGTTTAAACAAGTTTATGACCTTTCATATCCATGTTATGGTATTTTTGAAGCCATGTATAAAAATAGACGCGCCAAACATAAGTAACTTGTTAATATTTAAATTCAACGCGAACTTACGTATTTGTTTGTTTTCAATTATCACTGATCCAACAGTCCAAATTGTATGTTATAGTTAAAGTATAAAATCCTGTTACTGGAGACATCTAACAGTTAGCATATATCTCTATGTATATTCTTAGAGAATGTTGAACTACAAAGTGTATACGAATTACTTGACGCAACCTTACTAGCGTGATGCATGGAACAAAGGCGTAACAAAGTTCCTGTAAACATGAGTCAAAAATGCTTCTTTTGTCATGTTCTAAATTGCATCCCTATAACTTGTCTGGGTAAAATTTAACTATGTTCTCTAAACCCCTGAAATATAGTCTTTTGCAATCTACCGCAGCCACAAACGGTCGACGCTAGTCCCGCCAGAGCTTTATTTAGACTCTGTTGTACACCCATTCCTACCTGTAAAAAGGAAGGGTACACATGGCGCCCAACGCGTTTTTCTACATTTCTTTACCTTAAAGTTCAATACTTTAGCAACCAACCATACAATTTTTTCTAAAACTTTTCTCTACATGCCAATACTTTGGTGTCCAATATTTTTTCATTACGTATTTTCCGTTAAACGACGTCCCTTACTAAACAACCACTATAGTTTTAAACTCACTACAATAATGGACTATATTATCTTATAGAACGCTTTCTACAATACAAAGTCACAATATACCTTTACCGATTTATGAAAATATTTTTTCGTTTAGATAAAAATGATATATACATAAAATAAAATATTACTCATTACTTAAAGATACGTTCAAAATTTTCTTAACTTTTTGTTTCAATATGAAACTGGAGCTCAACAAAACAAATAAATTAAAAACACAACATAACTTATAAGTTCCTCAAAATAAATTTCACTAAAACAATTTCTTTTTCTCAAAAATATTTTTCTTAAACTTTTAAAATGGAAGATAATTTTACTGCAGTACATTTATTATCTGATGAGCTTGAATATGAACTTTGCATAAGGTCAGTAGTTTCAAAAAAAACCTATGGAAGAAAAAAGAAAACTTTTAGCTCGTCTATTACGTAAAGAAATTTCTAAACCACCTCCTCATAAAGATCTTTTAAATTACAATATAACTTTTGAACAAGATAGTGAACAAATAACTAATACAATAAAGTCGGTTACTATTTTGTTAAATGATTACGAAAGGCACAATAATGACTCTATCTTTAAAAGAATAAAGTCACGCCTGGCACATGTTTGTGGCAGAAAAAAGCGTTTATTTATACCTGAAATTAATAATGAAGAAGCAACAACTTTCAAAAATGAAAGTTATGCAACAGTACTACTGTTAGAAGCTGATCTTCATGAAAAAGTAGAAAATTATGAATTATCTGCAAGCATAAATGAAGTTTCTTTAATAAATCCAACCTCTACTATAAATGTTCATTCTCCTACCGTAACATATATATATATATATATATATATATATATATATATATATATATATATATATATATAATCTTACACCAATTTCTTCCTGGTCAATTAAATTTTTATAAACCAAATACTTCCTACATAAAAACATTTAATTTTATTTCTAAACCCTTAGACAACAGACCCTACACAAAAGTTAAATTACTTGATATTGATGTCACTGCACTTTTGGATACTGGAAGTAACATTTCTGTCATAGGCTCACGTGGTATTCCTATAATAAATAACTTGAATTTAGAAATCTTTCCTTTACGTGAACATAAATTATTTACTGCAGATGGCACCCCTCAAAAAATATCTGGTACCGTAGACTTGTTCATTTTTGTAGGAAAATTTTGTCGTTTTATTACCTGCTTAGGTGTTCCCTCACTCTAGCATTAATTTATTTTTGGCACTGAATTCGCGCAAAAATTTGAACTTACCTTAGACTTTAAAAATAGTTCCTGGGATGTTTTTTCGTCAACAGGTGAAACAGTCCCTTTAACATATCTTAACTCTAATACAAAAATCCCTCAATTACATAATAATCTTTGCTCATTATAAAATTTGTCTTCAACTGAATTTTCTCAAGCTAAAAAACTTATCGATTCCTTTCCTAGTATTGCTAGTACAGACAAAAAATTAGGTCGCACTGATAAAATATCTATGCATATCGATACTGGTGATCATAAACCAGTACGAAAACGTCCCTATCCCTTATCGTCGTATATGTCTAAAATATTAAATAAAAAGTTAGACGAAATGTTAACTTTAAAAGTCATAGAAAAATGTACAAGTCCCTGGTGTTCACCTATCTTACTTGTAAAAAGCTTCCGGAGAATATAGAGTTTGTTTTGATGGCAGAGATTTAAATGAATTAACTGTCCATGATAGCTATCCCATGCCTTTTTCTATTAATTTTTTTGTTATCCGATTTGTATAACCTAAGCTTTATTTTCTTCTCTACATTTTTTTCTTTCCATCTTTTCTCTTAAACATGTCACCAGTGAGTAGATAGTCCTTATCGATTATGACCTTACCGATTAGGACTTCCCAGATTTTTTTTACTCCACCGATTAGGTATCCCTTTGGGACGTTTGATACGCGTTAGTTATCACACCACTCATTGTTGTTCTTTTTCAACTTTCTTCATGATGAAACTCTTTTTTCTACCAACACATTTAATTTTTTTATTCTCCCTCTCTTTTCATTAATTTTTTTACCGTATTACCTTACTACAAAAAAAATATTTCCTAATGATATACTTTTTTTTCTCTTTGGCCCGGGGCAGTGTAACATGTCAATTCACAGTTACCTTGCCATGTTACATTGTGGTCCAATGTCCTTCAACATAAAAGCATTATTCGTCTTAATTTTATACTAATACCGGTTACGATCACAAATTAGTTTTGATTTGTGTAACATTTCCCTTTAGTATTACTAAATAATAAACTATATACATCGATCTTTAGTCTACATTTAATATTCTTTTTTTTGTATAAATAATATAAATAATTAAGATCACGTGTAATTTTCCTATTGGTTAACCTTTGAATAATGTCAATAAAATACATAACTGATGTATATATGAATCTGTTATTTAGGATAGTTTTCTTGTTTTGTGTAATTATCTGTAAACCAGAACAAATTTTCGTTTGTCTTGATGTCTAACGCTCTTTTGAGCACATGCCGCCTTCCGATAAAGATGTCCTTTCTAAGGCCATTGTGTCGTACCTGGTATGTAAAAGATGTCTTTACTTTTATTCTTCCTAACATACATAAATATCATTTTAGAATATAAGCGAAATGCTTATGAAGAAAGCCTACCTGAATAACCCGTTCAAAATATTAATGGATGGTAAGCTGTTTATAGATAAATTTTTAGACTGTTCCTCGTGGCGTATTGCAATATTTCGTTTTTGTAACACGTTAATTTTCTAGGGTCCTCGAGTAGCATATTCTTGGATGGCGTGTCCTCCAGTAGCATATCCTCTGGTAGCAAATCCTCCCGTAGCATATCCTTGGATGGCGTGTCCTCCCGTAGCACATCCTCTGGTAGCAAATTCCTTTGGTGAAGTATCTAATTATATGTGCTAAGCTATCTAAGCCTATGCATTAAGTTTACTACCTACAAATATTATCTTTTATCGTTCAAGAATGTTATGTTGACGGTTTATGTACCTTCTAAAATAAATTAAATGTCCGTTGATGAAACATATGGCTGTGGAACAAACAAGGACTGGCTCTTACAAAATTAGAAGTTTGAGGTTAACAACCAAAATAATTAACGATGGTGTTTGTCTCAACAAACCATAAGAAGATCCTATAGTTCTGAACAAGCCGTAAGCTCAACATTTAAGTATACGTTTCCTTTCATATATCTGGAATACAGGTAGGAGTTTATCTTCTTTATTTTTGTGACGGAACGACGTGCATGCGCTACATTTTTAAATCTGTACTTTCATTCCATTCCCCACGTCGACATTCAATATGTCATAGCATCTTCTTAGAATTTCCAAATATCCATTGCAATTTTGTCACGTATTCATTATTTGTGTCGTTTATAGTTCAATGCTTATCGTATAGCGTACCGCTTGTTATTTATTGTTTGTTATTTGAAATCTGTTGGATTTTCATGTAAATATAATTCCTAGTCGCGAATTCATTTTCTAATAATGACGAATTAGAATGCGTTTACTTATTCATGCGTTAACATTTTTGGTGAAATTATTAAATATCTAGAATGGTAGTTTATCTATCTTTCCCCATAATGTGTTTATATTGATGCAATTTGTTGCGTTTAGAACCTTATCTTTTACTCGTTTCTATTTAATTTTGAACTTATAAATTTAACTTAAAACATATTATACGATGTACACATTCTTATTTTAGATAAATATTATCTAATTATTGAAAATGAGTTTCTTTCTTTTGCATTAAATTAAATACAATTTATACACAGTGCGCTCGCTATTGACCTTTTGTAAAATCGTCGATTTACTCCTATAATTGGTGGAATTATTTGTTTTTCTTAAACTTAAAATTATTTACATTTATTTTATAACCCCTATGACTTATTCTACCCTTGAACTACCCTCTTATCATAGCAATATATATGTCAAAAGTATTTTATATTTTGACATTTTCTAAATTAGTTTTAAATTAATAACTTTTAAATTATTTTGTTACTAATATTTAATCATTTTGCCACTGAATTTAATTATTATATAAGCTAGTTATTGTGTTTGGAATGTTTTCATCAATTTTGGCAGCGTATTCTAATATCTATTATGACCACTTATTTATTAAATAGACTGTATAATCTTTTTCTGATGAAGAAAATTAATTTTTTGAAAGCTTGATCGATTAAAAGAGTTTACTAATTGCCCAAATTGACTACTACCCGATATTTACTTTACAATATATATATATATATATATATATATATATATATATAATACCGTGTAATTAAAAGGGTCAATAGAAGACATAAGGACATAAGTGAACTCATAGGGTTGAGAGCGATTGGATACAGTAAAATAAATTTATTTAGTTAAAAGATTTTCAACAATTATTTTCTCTCTTAAATAGTGGATAATATGGGAATATCGATTTAGTTTAACGCGTGATTAATGTAGGAATAATTTATCTTAATTAGATTTAGTTAGGGACTATGTATTTATTATAGCATGTATGTAAATAAAGAGAATAAGAGATGATAATTTGGGGTAAACTTATAGCATATTGGATTGATAATGAAGTACTATGGAACCGTTTTAAAAGCGTTGAGCATGTTAAAAATAACGATTTCTAGGTTTCAAACGTAAAAAGCAACACGTTTCAAATAATAAGGGGGAAGATATATTTCTTAGTAGAGTTGCTACAAACAAACTTAATAGCTTATTGGAAAGAAAAGTCCGTTGGAATTAAACCAGCCAAGGAGGTAAACAAAATAACACAGAATTGATGTAAACACAGTATACGTTAGTTAAAATATTGATTTTTAATCTTAGATATAGAGTCGTAAGGAGCAATGAGAAGACCAAGATTGAATAAAAGGCCATGAGTACAAAAGAGAAACATAAAGTATATCTAGAAGAAAGGAATTAAAAATCGATACTTTCAAGGATAGTTGTAAGCAAGCACGCGTCGCTCAAAAAAATGGGAAATGGAGCCAAGCGAGATGATTGGTAAAAATTAAACGAGAAGGGCTACAGTTGACGGTTTTAAGTGGATTACCACGTACTGTTGTGTTGTGTTATTAAAAATTACGAGAAATCGACGGTCGTTGGTGATTTTCGGGGAAAATAAAGTATCGGTTAAACAAGTATACGTGCTATTTTGTAAACAGGGGAGGACAGTTTGCATTATATAATCAGTAACAGAGAGGGGTCTCGCTCTTTTTATTCCATCTGTGATACAGTTAGTTTACATCCAAGTGAATTAGTGCAGTCTAATTAAATAAAGTTTATGTAAAAGCTGATAAAGCGTTATTATTAAATAGTGAAGTTGAGATGTCAGTACAAAGATTTTTGTTTGGATGCACGAGAAGTAGTGGAATTTGAAAATTGTTTGGATGAGGATATAAGCGAGGTTTGTGTAGTAGAATTTATTTGCAATAAAAAGAACGAAATTTGGAGATTGGATATTTTGATTGGAATTTATAAAAGAAGAGTTCTTGGAGTAGAGGCATGTATGGTACATATGGGGATTCGACCATGGAATTAATGGATAGACGGAGGACCTACTAGACGGCAACATCTAAAAGGGGCTAGTTGGTGGACCGCAGTACAAAGACAACTACAAGGTAGGAGATAGAATAAGACATTTCATGGTGAATATTTTCATAGTGTTTGTGGTGTTTTAATGTGTTTTATTATTATTTGCTTTGATTTTTATTTGAACAGACATTTATAGGACTGTTAAAACGAAATTGATTTTTAAGCATTATTCATTAATTTACAGATAACCAAAAGTTGTAAAGAGGTATAGAGGGCTTTTTGATATTTGGTCGTGCAAAGAATTTATATGCACATCTATAAAGTTTTAAGATGAGCTCATGCTAAGACGAAGGGTAACGTAAGGTATGAGGAATGCCCTCTTACTTTAATAAAAAGTAATGCGTTGAAAGGGTTATCAATGTGCAAAATGATTGTTATAAAATTTATTTATACACATGAAAGTATATAAAGCGATGGTATTTTAAATTTGAAACAATTGTAATTTGGATTTCAGATAAATAGAGTGTAATATTTTGGTTAATTGAGTTATTTTCGAATGCATGATTGATGTGGATTTCTATAAGTTGTAAGGCATGAAAAATAGACAAGTGTTGTTTCTGCAGATGCAGATTCAATTAGACTTGTATTAAATCAAAGAAACAAGTTACATTCAGTGATATTCCGAACGTTACAATATTAAGAGAGCACAGTTTACGGTTGATATTTACAGAACTTCTAATATAGTTAGCTACAGAAATAAATATTGTTCTGAGCAGCATTACTTACAGTAGTTGTACGTTAAAAACGAAGGTTGGGGGGCTAACTAATATTAGGTAAAAGTAGGCGCTACATTTGATGCAGATTTGTAGAATATGGATGACTAGTTGAAGGAACTGGCAATTCGTTGCCACTTCTAGCCTCCAATGTCATCACGTTAGAAAAGGCATTGTGCGATCATACCTAAAACACATCTCCTAAAGGAAAAAAGGAAATCCGGCAGCTGATACCCAGTATAGAGCGCTTATTTTTTAAAATTCATTTTGTTTCAGACGCTACTGATTTCAGTTTGTGAGCATACGAAGGCGCATTTGGGCGAAAGAAAATAACAAAAATATCTGAAATAAAGTATCTTAATTAAGGTACTCGGTGCTGGTTAAATGCGTAGTTGGCTCCAACCAATTTAAATTATTACATTTCTTTTTCGTTCTGGACGCTAATTATCGAATAAATTTGGGGCTATTTCGGCAAAAGCAAATTTATATTTTATTTATTTTGGTATTGACAGTGAAGTTGACGCCAAGTACGTTCATTTGTTTATAATTTCAAGGTTATGAACATATGATAATTTAATTCTAGGGCGCAGTTTTGGCGTAATAAATCAACTAGTTTAAAATTTGCACAATATGCTGAGATGCTAAATTCACGCACTTAATTGAGTTTGCTGCTTAAACGATAACTAACCGCAATGGCAAAATGAAGGACACCTATTCGAAAAATGCATAATTGAAAGTTTTAATATCTTAATACCTCATTTTAAAAAATTTGCATCGGAAATTCATTCCTTTGTAATGATAGTTTATTCGGGAAAACGTTTTGGTTGTATCGAATACAGTTTACAAATATGGTATGGTAACGAATAAAGTGTCAACTTCTTAAACTGTAAATAAAGGGGAATTTTTATATCGAATACGAATAAAGAACAGATAAGATTTGAGATTAAAGTAAGGTGACTTCGGTTCATGAGAAGTATAAATAGACATTTTAAACAAAGCATCATTGTTTCAGACGTTTCATTGCACTTTGAGGCAACTCGTCCGGTTGTCGTTTTGACTGGTTCGTACTGATTACAAATTACTTTATCTTCAATGCAGGTGGCTGAGAGTGCTAACACGACACACGTGCTCATTAATAAATATAATTCTTCCGGTTTCATATAAACTTAAATAAATACTACAATTCAAAACAATAAACGCTAAATTTTTATACTTTAGTTAGTATTCAAATCTTTATTTAGGAAATAAACTATGACCAAAGAAGCCAATCAGGTTTAGCCTATGACATACCCCTAAATATTGTAACGTTCGGAATATAACTGAATATAACTTGTTTCTTTGATTTAATACAAGTCTAATTGAATCTGCATCTGCAGAAACAATACTTGTCCATTTTTGGCTGAAATGAGATTATTGCAACCAAGGAATCTACGAGACTATTTACATCGTGCTGCGCACGAACGATTTATATCCCTAGTAGACGCTTTGCAAGGATTGAGGCATAAGGAGGCTTTTTGCTCCTACACTTCAACCGCTACCTTCACCTCTACATTCACCTGCACCTCAACCTCCACTTTCATCTCCATCTCCATCTCCGCTTCCAATTCTACCTCTAGCTCCCCTCCACACACAACCTCCACACACCAAATCCACCCCCACACAACACCTTCACCTCCACACAACACCTTCACCTCCATACAACACCACCACCACAGATTATCTCCACCTCCACACTTAAACTCCACACAACACCTCCACCTCTCTACATCACATCCACCTCCACATCATCTCCAACTTCACTCATTATCATCTCCACACCTCACCTCAATTAAATTCTCTACAATTTGTGTTCTTGGATTATATGCATTTGTTAGTCATGTAATGAAATTATAGCGCCTCAAACGTAAAAAACGTGTTTTTAACAGTAAATTTTTGCATTTTAAGCAAGTTATTTTACAAACTATAGGACTTACAGTTCTGGGACCTAGTTCATTCAATCTTTCGGGTCAAAATTCATATGAAACGATCAAACGTTTGTCTTAATAACCGTTCTAATGGTTTCAGTCCGGTTTCATTTAATCCCCGCAGTAGGAATCTGGGCAAAATCTTTCGCTACCCTATCTCGCTAACGAAGCATTTCCAGACATATGTTTATATTAATTTTTCGCCTTGTTTTCAGGTCTACAATCACCTGTTAAAATGTTTTGCTTTCCTCCCGGTCCACCCTGTATATATGTTAATCTTGATGTTTCTGCGAAAGTTGACTGCTTCGTCAATTTTTCAGGTATTATTCCGCATAGCTGGCTGTTTTTGGAGTAAACCACTGTCAATTCGGCGACGTATCGGTAAAATCACATCCGCCATCTTCAGGTTCTGTAGGGCGAGCAGTGAATTAACTGCTCAACTTACAAAGCTAGCTATGCGGAATAATACATAGAAAATTGACAAAGCATATATACACATATTTATAGAGATAATAAGATGTATCTGTAAATAAACTCTTACGAAAACAATAAAAGCTGATACTTGTACCGCGGTTAACAAAAACAATAACTTTATTGCTTCACAAGGGAAGAAAAACATCCATTGACTGGGCTTTCTTAAGCTTCGTCAGAATGGAATAGTTTCTAAGAAGGGTGTTTCTAACAAGGTTGTTAGAACTAGTTCATTCTGACGAGACTCACGAAAGCCGAAACCGGTCAATGGGTGCTTCTTTTCTGTGAAGCAATAACTGTTAATGGCCATACAACTATAGATACAACAACCATATAATATGCTGTGATACGACCTCGCGTTAGAGCGTCGCTAAAAGAGTACTATGGTACGGTACGAAATTTGAAATTATTATGTTCTTCCTTCCTTTCCTTTAACTTTGCCTGGCTAGCTCAATGGAAGCTTTTACTGAGGAAGTTACCAAATGAAATAAAACAGCAATCACCAGAAACATATATACATTCAAAAACATTTTTCTTTCATACAAAACAGTTTATAGAACAATTCACAGTTCCAGTTTATACCGAAAATAATCAAAATTCTTACCTAATATTTACTCACAGATACACAAATGGGCGGATAATCTACCAATTCTTCATTCCATGGCTTGGAAGAAACTTTGGCCAAAAATCCTTAACAGATGGTCTATAGTAAAGGTCAAAATATCTCAAACTTCGACCTCAAAATTCAATTCAAATTATCCCCTCCACAAATAATAAAATGAGAACTAATTCTAAACTTAAATTACAAAATATTCAATTAATTTTATAACTAACAAACACAGAACCAAAGTTTTATACTTGCAAGTGTAAAATAGCGGTTATTCAACTCGTAAATAGCTATTACATACCACCTGATTCTATTTTATATTGACGTTAAATCATAGTCTAGCAGTTTGTCCATATTATGTAAAATCTCTATTTAGAACATCGGTTACCAAAAGTGCATTTTTGTTTATTTTTAATTAATTAACTTCAGAGTAGTTCTTGCATCAGAACTATCTATGTTGAAGATTGTTCAATTCTCGTATCGCGTTCTTTAATCAAAGTTATATCTCAAATGTTAAATACTGTGTGCACGCCTGATACTTAATAAAATGGCTTTTCTCAAAGTAACATGTTCGGAGTCTTAAAATGAATTGTGAATTTACGAATGACACATTTTGCTAGGTGAAAGAATGCAACGCGAGTTAAATCTTGAATGAATCGTTCTAATCAAGTTCCGGCTTTTATATTAAAATTTTAACTAAGTAATTTTTTTCAATAATGTTCTAAACTTAATTGGATGAATTACTCATTTGGATGATTTAATTTTAACAAGAATTGTGCGCTTTATGGTTTGATTAGTGTTCAGTTGCGTGATTTACGAGCATCACGGAGTTAATTTGCTGTTTGCCTTTTTCTTATAGTGACACGAAAAGATAATAAATAATTATTGTGGATTTTATGCGTTTTTAATCGTTGCGAGAGTTTCTTGAATACGGATATATTCATTATTAGCTATTTCATGGTTTTTAAAAATATTTCTTAGGATTTGACGTATTTTTGTTTATTAATCCCAAAATTGAGAAAAACTTTATTTAATTTTTAAAGTAGGCGTTTGCTTTTTGTTTATGGTTGATTGGTAAACTAATAAAGTTACCGATTTCAGTAATTAAAGCTTCAATTCCTTGCAAATGCAAAAGAATTGGCATCTTAATAATTGTTACAACAAAGATTGGTGTTTTAGGGTAAATGATGCAACTGTTTTATACCGGATGGTGTATTTTTAAATTAAATGATTGGCTTTATATCTTAGAGATTGTAACATACACTGGAAGTGGGTTTTTATGATAAATGAAATGAATGGCTAAGTTATTTACAATACGCTTATATTTATACAGGGTAGCGACATTACATATTTAAAAATTTTAACTTTTTTCTGATTACTTCTATTTACGGAATTTAGGTTTCAATGATCTCTCGTGATCTCTTTATCACAAATATATATATATATATATATATATATATATATATATATATATAATTACGTGATAAGCGTTCACGGGAGGTCATTTAAACATTAATTCTAAAAATAAATCCCAATAGAATATCATAGTAATTTGGAAAAAATGGAATTTTTCGTAAATTTATGATTACACCTTGTATAATACAAGCGTACCTTTATTCATTGAAGTACAAGCGGAAAAGCAGATTGCGCGTGTTTAAATAATCGCCCTTTATGATATAAGCATATTGTAAATAAACAACAAGAAATGTAAGTCGTATATATAACAATAATTAACAATAAGATACCGCAAAAATGCATTTAAATGCAAACGTAAAAATCCATCGTTTTAATACAAAGCAGTTTATTTTACTTATTGATTATCAATACAGTTTAAATAAAAATGCATTTGATTTGTTGTAAATAGTATAAAAGAGTACAGCTTTAGGCATTTAGTTTGAGAAAATAAATCAACATGTATTTAAAAACCCCAAAAGTAATAAATAATTTTGTGTACTGAAAGCAAATATTTCCTATAAAGTGCAAATCCTTTTGCATTAAAATCCAATTAAAGTTTAAATTAGTTACCCCGTAGATATTGCAATTTATTCTAAACATAGAATTTTCTAGAATATAAAAACATGAGTCATCTGGATTTAGGAATATGTCAAATTTGTATAAACTCATTAAATAAACATTTTCATTCAAAGAAGCAGCTTAAACATTGAAAATAACTGTAAAATCCCTAGAACAACTGATAAGAAATAATTTATGACCTTCGGATTCACTATTGGAGAGAAGGGATACGCAACAATAATAGCATATGATAAACAAGGACAAAAGCAAGCGTCACGAACACCTAGAACAGAAAAGAAGGTAATAAAATGTCGAAATTTTATACGCTAATTGGGTATTCCTCGAACCCTTACATCATAAAGTTCGAAATTATACTAGTAAAATTCTAAAAAAAGGTAAATTTATAAATAAAGAAGCGCTCATCAAAGAGGGATTCATTCATTCGATTTCATTCCTTAGAGCACGAAATGTTATTTTAATTGAAAAGCGTGACCTGGTGCTATGCGAAGATAGTAATAAAAATATGTAGAAGACATATTGCAGTTTGATAGTTGCGAGACTGCAATGAATATTGAAGTGATGTTTTTAAACCCAAATTACATACAAAAATGGAATAATTAACTACGAAGAAAGGGCAAAATTCCTCAATCTAAAGCTATTTTTAAAGATGTATTAAATGACTAAAAAAAGATTTAACCCAAAAAGGCACTTTAGTAATTGCTATTGGAAATAAGGAATTTTAATTTGGAAAAATTTGTAAGCCGATTTGGAGATCAATTTAAAATAAGAAGATTTTTAATTACGTGAAGCATTTTGTGGATTCTGCAAGTATCACTGTTAGATTTATTTTTAACTGATATTAGAGTATTTAAATCTAGTTCAAGATAATCCTAATAATTTTTTTTTATGTGAGAAATTTTTTCTACCACGAATTTGTGTTCAGAGTTCAATATACTCTGACCTTCAATAGATTATATGTCAAGGATTTTTCTGGCCAAAACAAATCTTACCAGCGTGGAAATAATTTTTAACCAGGTGAAAGATCCTCAAAAGAATAAGTTTAATTCTGTAAATGTAAAATAAGATAAGCAACAATGATTTTGTTTGTAACAAAGACTTCTTAGAAATTATTTTATGTTCGAAAGAAACGATGTTGTAAATGGTTTTGTATGAAAGAAGATATTTCATATTGATAAGCGCTTTGTGATATTGCTGCGTTTTATTTTATTTTCATAACTCCGTAAATTTCGTTGAGCTAGCCAGGCAAAGTAAAAAAGAAATTAGAAACGAAGGTAAGTGAACAAGTTCAAGTTTACAAACCACAAGTATCTGTTTCATAGCACTTTTTCAACGACGCTCCCAACGCGAGACCATTTTCATATCACTCTTTCAGTGACTCTCAGTGCGGCCGTGTCACAACACTCTTGTAGTGGCACTAGAACGTGCGGTCTTACCACAGCACTCTTTTAGTGGCTCCCAACACGGCGCCTGGTCACATCACCCTATTAATGACTCCCAACGCGAGACCTTTTTTACAGCACCCTTTTAGCAGCGAGCGCATTTCAGCGAGGCATTATCACAGCAATATATATATATATATATATATATATATATATATAAACACCACAGGTTGTTGAATAAAAATATTGGGAACTATTTAGTTCGAAAAAAATGCTTGAAGTAGGGCGTATTTATTTACCTTCTTCGAAGGATATAAATTTACACTAACATTCTAATTTCAACTAGCAAAATCTTAAATAATTTAAACTTTAACTATTAAGATAATAAATTTTGGTTGAAAATAAGTTTCAACCAAAATTTTTATATTAATAGTTAATATTTAGTTTTAATCTTTTTTTATAGTTTTAATGCTATTAAAAGTTAAATTATTTAAGATTTTGCTAGTTGAAATTAGACTGCTAGTGTAAATTTATAACCTTTGAAAAAGGACCAAAAACAGGTTCGAAACGCCAGGAATAAATAAATACACCCTACTTCAAGCATTTCCTTTCGAACGAAATAGTTCCCAATATTTTTGACACAAATATTCATAGGTCACTGATGAATTTACTTGATAAAAAAAATGTCTCTTTCAATAAATTTAAATGAATCTTTAACATTAATCATCGTTAAATTTTGCGTGCGAATAATGCAATTTTTGCCCCGCTTTGTTGTACTATAACCCTGCAACCAGTTGAGCCTGAGTCGCCAAACTTTTATCAAATGTTTATATCATAAAAATGTATTAATTTCATTATTTTTCGCTCGACCTTTTTGAGATATTCTACTTTAAATATTGGCAAATTATGCTTTTTGGACATTTTAAAAAATTGTATAAAAGAAAAGCAAAGTTCTCAAGATTAAAACTCCTCAAATAATTTTCTTAAGCATTTTAAAGATAAAATTGTCCTTAGTGTCATCAGCATTAAGCAGCAAGTAGTCCTATGATAAATCTATACAAGAAAAAAATGTAAGACGTCTTTTCACCCTTTAAGAATTTTGCAGCACTAAACTCTCGTTTTAAATAAATGTTCACTTTATAGTTGTGTATTTTGTATTCACTTTCCCCACTACTTAGGTAATATTATGTATGAACAAAAATATAGAGCATATCATGCTAATAATTTTGTTTTATATTTTGTCTTGATATCTGTAAAATATTAATAGGAGTTGGATGCATTTGCGCAAAACTGGTTTTCGATCGAAAAACGGATGTGAAGCAAACTTAAAATCCTTGGGGGGAGGGGGGATTGATAAATCAAAAGTGTCGAGCATCAAATTTTATTTTATCTGGGTGATTTCAAATAGATTGGACCCTATTATAGTTCATTCGTTTTAACTTTAGGATGACGTCAAATGTAGTATTAAAGTGTTGCCAACTGTATGCAAATGAATACCTAAAATTCCACTTGAAAAATACTATCATTTAACACGTAAAGATTGGCAGTTCTGTACGATGTTGCCACCAATTCCTCTTGTCAAAGGGAATATTCATGCATCTTTCATTAGATGAATTACAATTTAAACTACCATTGGCAATATAGCATTTTATCCAGTTGTAGCGTCATCCTAAAGTTAAAGCGAATGGACTATATTAATTAATTATTTTTAACAAAAAGAGGAATAAACGACTATTTAAAAAATAGCTATATCAATCTATACATTTTTTAAAAAACTCAAAAGAGCTTTGAAGTAAGGTGGTTGTCAACTCCGGCTCCCATTAAAAAAATGCGAATTTATATTGTAACTAAAAATTCTTGTAAGTACTAAACATTCAAGTACATCACCTCAGTCTACTTAAAAATTGTACAAAATATTTTAACACTATTTTGTGATATACATATTTACAAAAAAACGAGTTATACGAATTAATAGAATTGTTAAAAATATCAATATTTGGTTGTAATTTGAAAACAAGAAAATCGTTCATCTGATCTTAGGTCATTCCATACCAAATCAGCCAGTCAGTCAACTTGACCACATTCGATCTCTTTGAAACTTTCGGAAACCATTCTCCCAAAATGTCTAAATTAAAATATATTTTGACAAAAAATACATCTTGTTAGGTTTAGATGTAATTCATTATTAAAATTTGTATAAAAACAAATTTTTTCGTTTGCGGTGACATTTTCAATCTTCAGAAACTTCTGAAGTTGTAAAGAGCGGCTTGATCCCCTCATTTTAAAGGTTTAATTTAATATACCCATTGAGTATCTTGGGTAAAGAATAAAAATTATTGAAGAAATAAAAAAATTTTAAAAAATTTTTTAGATGTTTTTAAAAATTTTGAAAAAATGTATGTTTTCAGTCTTGTTACAAACTATAAAACCCGAAATTTATGAAATGAGATCTCAATGGGATAAGAAATTCTGGCAAAAAATTTAAAGCTACGGTGAACAAATTCTCGTTTTAGTGTGTTTACATGATAACAGAGTGAGTTTTTAAATCTTATCCAACATGCTAAATACTAGTAACAACGATGAACAGTTCCCAAATAGCTAAGTTTTACCTGTTAAAAATTAATAAAAGTTTTTTTAAAGTTAGCAGTCAGAGAAGTAGTTCTGCCAAAATAGCTACAGGTTACTTCTTTTTTAATTTAACAAATAATTTTTTGTTTGCCTTTTTGATCTCTGAGTCTGTAAGTCGATAAATTCCTCCGGTATCTGTTGTAGGATCAACCTTTGTCAAAAGTTCACTTTTATTGATAACTAGTATATCGTTATATTGTGGGTATTTGAAAGGCGGAGAAAGGCCATGTTGTTAAAAAAACTCATTTATACTTCATCCCCTTCTATTCTAACACACAACCTAACAACCACTTGTCCGAGTATTGACATGTTACAAAGCCAACAATGTCTTTAATGTCTAGATCATCATCAGTGTCATCAGCTGACACTATTTTTACACTGGATTCCTGAAAATAGTAGCGTTTCACTAAATCGTTGTCTCATTAATAGGACTGCAAGTATGAAATTGTTGAGTACTTCTACTGGTGTTACTGTTGCAACCCTACTTTTCAATTTTTTCCCTCTGCTTCATATTCATACATAGTGAAATACGAAAAACAGATATTGACAATATTGTTTTTTGCTCAATTATAAAGTTAGCGAGAGGTCAGAGAATACCTGTGTTTTGGTAACCAGTTTATTTACATGCTATTCCTAAATTTACCTGTAAGTTTAGTAAATTTTTATCTGTAACAGACAAGAATGTAAATTATTTATTTTATAGGTACCTAATGTATTTTATTATTTTTACTTTACACTTAAGTTAAATGTAGCAGCTCTAACGATACTTAATTAAAATTATACCTTTTGGACTACAACTCTTGATCCGTTGAGGTCCCACTTCAAAATTTTCAGAATCAAAAGCTTATGATATTACCAAAAAAGATATTCTTTTTTTAATTAAAAACACACTTAACATCAAAATTTATATAATTTTTGTTTCAGAATTTAAAATAAAAATTTTGTTTTATCAAGTATAATCAAATTAAAGCTTATCAAACACCTTTTTAAAATGAGGGAGTAGGGTCAAGCAGCTCTCTAGCCCTTTAGAACCTGAGAAATTCAACTAGAAAATGTTTATACAAGCTAAAAAAACATGATTTTTCAAAAATTTGAAAATTAGTTACATAAAAATCCAATTGGATAAAAACATTTTAAAAATATATTCTCATTTATGTCATTAGGGTAAGTGGTCCCTGAAAGTTTCCTTATATTCTGAAATGGTCAAGTTCAATATTGAAATTTTTTGGTTGGCCATTGAATTGATCTCAAAAAAGTGGCCCGTAAACGCGCAAACAGTTTTTCGTATGTTTAATAATAACAGTTACTCAATACAATACTTTATTTTTACACTGTCTAGAATTTTCATAAATTTTACTAACTCCAAATGGTGCCCAGTAGCTTGTTTGTTTAAGGCCATAGTTATCTTACGGTGGCCCTGCCTAAGTCACCAAAACACTGTTTACCTATAATTTCCAAAACCTCAAGCCAAATATAAGAAATCATATTTGAATTCCAAGGAAAAAGCGTCTCGTAACAATAAATGCGTACATATGCAGTAAACATGGACACAAAAGAATGCTCAGAACTCAAACCGACATAAAACTTTAGCCCTTCGATATACATCCCCTTGTGCTAAAATATTACCCTCAAAAGCGACCTCTGGAGAAATGAAAACCGTTGTTTTCAATAGCAGTTTTCAAGTATTGGACTTCAAAATAGTTTAATAGTGAAGAGGACATAAAAGAGAGCAGACTGTAAGGAAAACAATGGTGTTTTAATTATTAGTTTATGACTTACCAGTCTTGAGAAAATGAGTTTTCTGTAGGAGCTTACAGACTCAAAAATCAGCATGCGCCGTGAAACAAAGATGGCTGCCATTTTCAAACGGTTGACTCTAAAAAATTTTTAAAAATTGTTTTGAACTACTGATTCCATATGTAATTGATGGCAAAAATATCAATTTTTCTAAAATGGTCAAGCAACCACCTTTGGACCACTTGATATGGATTGACCCCTGTGTGCATGCTGTATACTTAATTAAATGACTTTTCTCAAAGTAGCATTCTTGATGTTTTAAAATGAATTGTGAATTTATGAATGATTAACATTTTCCTAGGGTTATAAAGGAATGCAACGCGAATTAAATCTTGAATGAATCGTTCTAATCAGGTTCCGACTTTTATATAAAAATTTTAACTACTTCATTTTTTTCCATAATATAATAAACTTAATTGGATGAATTACTCATTTGGATGATGTGATAATTTTAACAACAATGGTGCGCTTTATGGTTTGATTAGTGTCCAGCTGCGTGGTTTACGAGCATCACGGAGTTAATTTGGCGTTTCCCCTTTTTCTTATAGTGACACAGAAAGATAATAAATAATTATTATCAATTTTATGAGTTTTTAATCGTTGCGAGAGTTCCTTGAATACGGGTTTATTTATTATTAGCTATTTCGTGGTTTTAAAAAATATTTCTTAGGATTTGACGTATTTTTCTTTATTAATCCCAAAAATTTATCTAATTTCATTTATTTATTTTTTAAAATACACACACGAGGTAGTTATTAAAGTACGCGTTTGCTTTTTGTTTATGGTTGATTGGTAAACTAATAAAGTTACCGATTTCAGTTATTAAAAATGCAAAAGGATTTGCTACTTAATAATTGTTACAAAAAAGATTTGTTTTTAAGGTAAATGATGCAAATGTTTTATACACAGAAGGTGTATTTTTATAATAAATAAATGACTTTATATCCTAAAGATTGTAACATACATGGAAAGTGTGTTTTTATGGTAAATGAAATGATTGAGTAAGTTATTTACAATATACTTATATTTATACAGGATAGCGACATTAAATATTTGAAAATTTTAACTTTTTCTGATTAATTCTATTTGGGTGGGTTTTATTTATGGAATTTAGGTTACAATAATCTTTCGAGACCTCTTTATCACATTATATATATATATATATATATATATATATATATATATATATAAACACCACAGGTTGTTGAATAAAATTATTGGGAATTATTTAATTCGAAAAGAAATGCTTAAAGTAAGGTGTATTTATTTAGATTCCTCACGTTTGGAACCTTTTTTTTGGTTCTTTTTCGAAGTACATAAATTTTCACTAGCATTCTAATTTAAACTAGCAAAATCTTAAATAATTTAAACTTTAACTATTAACATAAAAAATGTTTTCTGTTAATAGATAATATTTAGTTTCAATCTTTTTTCTTTAGAGTTTTAGTGCTATTAAAGTTTAAAATATTTAGGATTTTGTTAGTTGAAATTAGAAAGCTTAGTGTAAATGTATGGCCTTCGAAAAAGTACCAAGGACAGGATCGAAACGGCAGAAATGTAAATAAATACACACTACTTCCAGCATTTCTTTTCGAACTAAATAGTTCTCAATATTTTTTACACAAGTATTCATATGTCATTGATGAATTTACTTGATAAAAAAAATTGTCCCTTTCAAATAAATTAAAATGGACCTTTAACATTAATCATTGTTAAATTTTGTGTGCGAATGAATAATGCAATTTTTGTCCGGCTTTGTTGCACCATAACCCTGCAGCCAGTTCAACCTGAGTCTTCGGTCGAAACACTTAAAATCCTCTCTAAAAGAAGTATAAGCCTAAAAATGTTTCTTGACATAGTTTTGAACTTTGTGGGTAAGTACGGGGGGATAGAGCAAAAAAAGCGAGCAACAAATTTTATTCTAGCTGGGCGATTTCAAATAGATTGGACCTTATTATAGTTCATTTGTTTTAACTTTAGAATGACGTCAAATGCAGTTATAAAGTGTTGCCAATTGTATGAAAATGAATACTTACAATTCTGCTTGAAATATACTATCATTTAACACAAAGGTTAGTAGTTCTGTACGATGTTGCCACCAATTCCTTTTGCCAATGGGAATATTCGTGCATCTTTCATTAAATATTCTTGTAAGTACTAAACATTCAAGTACTTCACCTTAGTCTACTTAAAAATTGTATAAAATATTTTAACACTATTTTGTGATATACATATTTACAAAAAAACGAGTTATACGAATTAATAGAATTGTTAAAAATATCAATATTTGGTTGTAATTTGAAAACAAGAAAATCGTTCATCTGATTTTAGGTCATTCCATAGCAAATCAGCCAAACAGTCAACTTGACCACATTCGATCTCTTTGAATCTTTCGGAAACCATTCTCCCAAAATGTCTAAATTGTAATATATTTTTAGAAAAATACATCTTATTAGGTTTTGATGTAATTCATTTTTAA
The DNA here is from genome assembly GCA_036346225.1 of Platerodrilus igneus. Taxonomy (NCBI): domain Eukaryota; kingdom Metazoa; phylum Arthropoda; class Insecta; order Coleoptera; family Lycidae; genus Platerodrilus; species Platerodrilus igneus. The sequence continues at coordinate 5,161,624 of JARFIW010000090.1, forward strand.
AATTTTTATAAAAACAAGTTTTTTCGTTTGCGGTGACATTTTTAAACTTCAGCAACTTCTTAAGTTATAAAGAGCGGCTTTATTCCTATATTTTAAAAAGAATTCCATGAGGTTTAATATAAAATACCCATTGAATATCTTGGGTAAAGAATAAAAATTATTGAAGAAATAAAAAAAAATTTCAAAATTTTTTTTAGATGTTTTCAAAAATTTTGAAAAATGTATGTTTTCAGTCTTGTTACAAACTATAAAACCTGAAATTCATAGAATGAGATCTCAATGGGATAAGGAATTATGGCAAAAAATTTAAAGCTAGGTGAAAAAATTCTCGTTTTAGTGTGTTTACTTGATAACAGACTGAGTTGCTAAATCTTATTACATTATCCATCATGCTAAATGCTAGTACATAGTCCTTAAACAAGAAGAACAGTTCCCTGTTAAAAATTAATGAGCGTTTTTTAGAGTTAGCAGTCAGAGAAGTAATTATGCCAAAACAGCTACAGGTTACTTCTTCTTTAATTTAACAAATAATTTTTTTGTTTGTCTTATTTGTCTCTGAGTCTGTAAGTGGATAAATTCCTCCTGTATGTGTTGTAGGATTAATCTTTGTCAAAACCTCACTTTTATTCACAACTGGTATATCATTTTCATTATATTGTGGGTAGTTGAAAGACGGAGAAGGGTCATGTTGTACAAAAAAATTATTTTTACTTCATCTCCTTCTATTCCTAACGTACTACCTAACAACCACTTGTCCGAGTATTGACATGTTACAAAGCCAACAATGTCATTAATGTCTAGATCATTATCAGTGTCATTAGCTGACACTATTTCTACACTGGATTCTTGAAAATAGTAACGTTTCACTAAGTCCTTGTCTCATCAATAGGACTGCAAGTATGAAATTGTTAAATACTTCTACTGGTGTTACTGTTGCAACCCTACCCTTCAATTTTTTCCCTCTGCTTCATATTCATACATAGTGGAATACGAAAAACAGATATTGACAATATTGTTCTTTGCTCAATTATAAAGTTAGCGAGAGGTCAGAGAATACCTGTGTTTTGGCAACCAGTTTATTTACATGCTATTTCTAAATTTATCCGTAAGTTTAGTAAATTTTTATCTGTAACAGACAAGAATGTAAATTATTTATTTTATAGGTACCTAATGTATTTTATTATTTTTACATTACACTTAAGTTAAATGTAGCTCTAACAATACTTAATTAAAACTACACCATTTGGACCACAACTCTTGATCCCGTTGAGGTCTCACTGTAAAATTTTCAGGATCTAAAGCTTATAATATAACTAAAAAAGGATATTTTTTCAAAATTTAAAAAACACTAACACTAAAATTTATATAATTTTTTATTTCAGAATTTAAATAAAAGCTCTGTTTCATCAAGTATAATCAAATTAAAGTTTATTAAATTCCCTTTAAAATGAGAGGTCAAGCGGTGCTCTAGTCCTTACACAACCCAAGAAATTCAACATAGAAAATGTTTATGCAAGCCAAAAGCCATGATTTTTCAAAAATTTAAAAATTAATTACATGGATAAAAAAAATTTTAAAAATATATTCTCATTTGTGTCATGAGGGTAAATGATATTAAATACTCGAATTAAAAGCTGTTCTTTTGTAAAAAAAAGTTGGCTCTTTATCCAACTCTGTCTACTGCTCTCCCTATATCTCGTCTGCGAATCGATGCAAATGTATTAACAATCGTAAGTTTTAGATCTTTAATATTATTAGTTTTTGATAGTACTGCGTTGTGCCTTCGATTCATCAGGTACAAGTACTCATACAACGCACTAAAACACTTCACAGCAGGTCGCTGTTAGACAAGATAATAATTTTTTACTCTTGCAAACGAGATATACAAAGAGCAGTAAACAGAGTTGAATTCAGAGCCAACCTTTGTTTACATGCAAAAAGAATGGCTTTTAATTTGCGTATTTAATTTATTGTAAATATTTTGTTGCAGTTTTGATTTTGGTATTGTTGAGCTTTTAGGGCTTTTACCCCGGCTTTTACTCTTCGTGGTTTTGTTTATTAATATCAGATATGTTCTAATTTTAATTTTATTAGCCTAAAATTGAATATAATATTACAACCTCGTTTTAATTGTTTGCAAACCATATTCCGTTTTTTTATCAATAATAGATGTTTTCACAAATAAAAGTATATCGTGTGGTACCTAGTTGAATGTTTAAATCGCCAAAAAACAATCTACATAAATGTAAAATAATCTAATATGACGTCCATAAGAGAAAACGAAGCTGATGATGGTTATGAAGAATCGAAACGGATTAAGATTTCAATTTTACCATCGTTTTTAGCATAAAAGACTGCTCCAGAAAAATTTATATAGATATCAAAAATTTTTGGACAAAAAACAAAAAATGCTTTTTTGAAATTTTTTACCATAACTACAAAACAAAAACGGTTACGATAAATTTCTTTTGTGAATATTGACAAGAATCCAAATCTTCAACTTTGCCCCAATTTAACCAACTCTTTATCTCTTACCAGTTCTAAGATTCCAATGATGAGCTTCCAAATTGAATAACCCTGTACACAGTGCGTTTCACTTTTCATGAGGACACCCAAATAATTTTTTTATTTTGAAAGCAATCGATACAAAATTTTTATCAGTTGTGTTTACCAAGATAAGGCATCTTTATGAATGAATGGGGTTTTTATAAAGTCAAAACCTAGTCAACTATGATTAAAATAAAAAAATAACGTTTCAAGTAAAGTCATAGTAACGATTAAGATAGATCAAAAAAGTATTACTTAAGAAAAGTTGATGCAAATCATTCAAAAACCCAAAATGTTAAATTTCGCTGAAAAATTTTCACTTTGTTTTAATTGAAAAAATTATTCATCTTCAAGGAATTTAGTAGAAAAAAAATTCTATTTAAAATATTGTTCGTTAAATTGTTGTTATTTTGTAGTTTATTAATGCGGAATAAAATTTGCAAATTTTTTCTTGTTTCATGACACTCTCATTATTATTATTATTATTGTCCTTATTTAAACCTTACATGTGATTTTCCAATGTTCCGCCCGAAGGTACTACATTGGCCAAAAAGCGAGTTCTTTTTTTACCTGAAAAATTTGGAATTTTGCCGAACCCTTGCTGTTCCAAGCAAGGTAAGGATCTTTAACGTGCGTGACAACACTTACACACGGTATCTCCATTTCACCTCACATCCGAACGAGACGTATTTTTGTGAAAACCCGGGACCTTGGGCGTAGTAGTCACACGCATACTAACTACGCCATGGAGCCGCCCTTATTTTAAACCACAAGTAATTCACAACAATGATAATAATATGTAAACATAAAATACAAAATATGATTGTAGTAAAAATGAGCGTAGTTCAGAGTTGAGCTGAAGTTGCAAGCAACTGAGCTCGTTATGCTCTTCCACTTAACCCTATCTACTAAATAGGTTTAAATTAAACCACTCATAGTTTTTAAAATTATCTTTATTTACGTTTCGATCCATGACCTAGGATCGTTGTCAAATTATTGAATTTATATAAAATTGAATTTATATAAAATTCACCAATAAAAATTAATCAGCTGATTTCAAGTTAAGCGTATTGGCTATCTAAGGCAAGTCAATCCCAGGTCGCAACACAAATTGAAGGCAATCATTCGTTTAAACTTTAAAAATTTTTGCTTAGTGTACTCAAACCAAATATTTCAAACATCAATAAATCAAAGTAACCTTCAATTTATGTCATAAATGTCAAACTTGAAGTTTTTATTTTTTTGACAACGATCCTAGGTCATGGATCGAAACGTAAATAAAGATAATTTTAAAAACTATGAGTGGTTTAATTCCCAAAGAAGATTAAGAAGAATGCTAAACAAACCACAACAAACATACAGGGAGGTTTAAATTAAATATGGCTAAATTGAACTGAATAAAATATAATGCAAGTGACAATCAGCAAGATTTTACATAACATAACTATATAGACGAATGGAATCAACTTGACAGTGCTCTGTATGGAATCACAGTTTATTTGTTTGTGTGGAATAGTTGAAATTTTAACAAATTAATATCTATTGACTACATAAAAATTTTGAAAATTAAGAATGAAAAGTTGTCGAAAATTTTTGTTATTTGGAAAGTTTGAATGATTTATAACAACTTTTCTTAATACTTCTTTGTTGTATCTTAATCGTTACTTTTCATTTTAATCATAGTTGGCCAGATTTTGACTTTAGAAAAACAGTATTCACTCATAAAGATGCCCTGTCGTGGTCTACACAACTAATAAAAATTTTGAATTGATTACTTTAAAAATAAAAAAGTTATTTGGGTGTCCTCATGGGCAGCGTCATATATACGACGTAAGTAATGTAAAATGGATTTCCGTATCTTTTTTAAATTACTAATATAAACTAAGTATACTGTTTTTGGTTCAATAGAGCAGACGCAATATTGTGTCAAACTTATCATAGATAATCTGTAGATACAATAATTTTACTTCTCTGTAATCAATTTATATTATGTGATTTATATAATATGATTTGTTATCCGCCTTCCAAAGAGATTGTAGTTAAAATCAATTGTGATTTTTTTTCGGACATTAACTAAGGAACGTCCAAGTTGTAGTCCAAGTAGTAGTATTTTATTAAGTTTTTTGATCAATGGACTAGATAAAAAACTTAATAATCGATTAAATTTTGTAAAAAGTGAGCTAACTTTGAAGAGCCTTGCAGACCTGATAAATTCGCTTATCTATGACACATACATGTTATAGGTTGCAAAATTTGACTTAGTTACTTAACTTTAAGATTACTTTTAATGAAATCTTGGCAAAAATAACATAATTTTAAAGCAATATATCATCGCCGAGGTAAAACCTATTTTACTTTTGAAGAGCTTTACGTTATAGGTTTATTTGTTGGATACATACAGAACTATCATATTTGATTTAGGGATCCTACATCAGCAAAATATGCAGAATGTACGGGAAGTATGGAAAGTAACAAGGAAGTATAGAAAGTATGGGAAGTATAGAGGAAGTACGGAAAGCACATATGAAATATGGGAAGTATCAAGGAAGTACGGAAAGTATCAAGGAAGTATGGGAAGTATAGAGGAAGTACGGGAAGTATCAAGGAAGTACACAATATTTCCTAGGAAGTACAGGAAGTATATACTTTTTGGGAAGTAGTGTACAACATTTTGGTCAGCGGTTTTCCCCTCAACGACCGCACTGTATATAAATCAACAAATGTGTGATTCCGACTAATGCTTTGTGGTTCTGACCGTTTCATTTTTTCTGTTTAAATACCGTTTTATTTTGCTTGTGTGCTTTAGAAATTTCAGTTAAAACTATATATAAGTCAAAATTATTAATTTTATTATAAAACTACAATCAATATTAAATGTTTATTCGGGCTAAATAAAATCATTAATGTGACCATGATGAGTCATTAAATTTGAAATCAGTGTAAGCTCATGCGTATTCGTGCAATCTCTCTAACCAATTTATTCCGTGAAATCTGTGTAATCCCATATGTAGTCCGTGATCTCTGTGCAATCCCATGTGTATTCCGTAAAATCTGTGTAATCTTAGTGTTTTGTGTAGTCTGGTGCACAAAATTTGGTCTGCGGTTTACCCTTGGATCAACCTTTGTCAAAACTTCACTTGTATTCACAACTGGTATATCGTTATATTGTGGGTATTTGAAAGGCGAAGAAGGGCCATGTTGTACAAAAAAACTTATTTTTACTTCATCTTCTTCTATTCCTAACATATAACCTAACAACCACTTGTCCGAGTATTGACATGTTACAAAGCCAACAATGTCATTAATGTCTAGATCATCATCAGTGTCATCAGCTGACACTATTTGTACACTGGATTTCTGAAAATGGCAACGTTTCACAAAGTCCTTGTTTCATCAATAGGACTGTAAGTATGAAATTGTTGAGTACCTTCTATTGGGTGTACAGTAGCATACCTATACCCTTCAATTTTTTTCCTATGCTTCATATTCATATATAGTGGAATACAAAAAACAAATGTTGACAATATTGCCCTTCGCCCAATTATAAAGTTAGCGAGGGGTCAGAGAATACCTGTGTTTTGGCAACCAGTTTGTTTACATGCTATTTCTAAATTTATCTGAAAGTTTAGTAAATTTTTATCTGTAACAGACAAGAATGTAAATTATTTATTCTATAGGTACCTAATGTATTTTATTATTTTTACTTTACACTTAAGTTAAATGTAGCTCTAACGATACTTAATTAAAACTATACCATTTGGAGCACAACTCCTGATCCCGTTGAGGCCCCACTGTAACACTTTCAGGATCTAAAGCTTATAATATAAGCAAAAAAGAATATTTTTTCAAAATTTAAAAAAACACCAACATTAAAATTTATATAATTTTTTATTTCAGAATTTAAATAAAAGCTTTGTTTCAACAAGTATAATCAAATTAAAGTTTATTAAATTCTCTTTAAAATGAGAGGTCAAGCAGTGCTCTACCCCTTATACAACCCAAGAAATTCAACATAGAAAATGTTTATGCAAGCCAAAAGCCATGATTTTTCAAAAATTTAAAAATTAATTACATAGAAACGCAATTGGATAAAAAAATTTTAAAAATATATTCTCATTTATGTGATGAGGGTAAATGATTCCTGAAAGTTTCATTGTAATCTGAAATTGTCAGGATCAATATTAAAATTTTTTGGTTGGTTTGGCATGGAAATGTTGGTCATCGAATTGATCTCAAAAAAGTGGCCCGTTAACGCGCAAACAGTTTTTCGTATGTTTAATAATAACAGAGTTACTCAATAACCGCATCCAATTAGAGACACCCTGTACAGAAAATTCAATTTCCTTGTCACAATACTTTATTTTTTACATGTCTAGAATTTTCATAAATTTTACTAACTCCAAATGGTGCCCAGTAGGTTGTTTGTATAAGGCCACAGTTATCTTACGGTGGCCCTGCCTAAGTCACCAAAACACTTAACCTATAATTTCAAAAGTTGACTTTAAGCCAAATCTAGAAAATCATACTTGAATTTTCAGGAAAAAGCGTCTCGCAACAATAAATGCGTACATATGCTGTAAACATGGGAACAAAAGAATGCTCAGAACTCAGACCGACATAAACCTTTAGCCCTAAGTAATTGGGGTCGATTTTATTTTACATTCACGTAAAAGTTGACTTAATGCGTCTTTTTAATCAATGTAACACATTGCTCATGGTCACGTAAGTGGTGATATACAAAAGCTTGGTAGCCGTGTGTAAACAATAACGATAAGACTTTTTGAGCGTGTTACGACTTGCAATTTCTTAAAACCTGATTACAGTATTGCGATTCAATCGTATCATTTATAAAGGGTAAATATAAGGGGCCGGGAATGACTTATACATAAGGCTACCCTACTACATAAACTGAATTATCGGCATTAATAATAAAAAATCCACGTAATATTAGTAGTAAGTAACCACGCGCTGCATCAATTTTGTATTCATTCCACATCACTTTTATTAATTATTAATGTTAATTAAATTTGAAACATACCAAAACTTCCTTGCATTGGGAAAGAGACCATCCGAACTGTTAATCCTTATAATTAAAAAACACTAATAAATCAATCACTAAAATACTAGATAATTTATTTAAAAAACGTTTGTGTTAAAGAAATACGCGTGTTATGGTACCGTTGAGCGTCGCGTAACAACCTACTCGGCGTATAATTTTGAACTGAAGCTTGCGCTTGCTCAACTTTGTTTCCCCTACAGTCGGGTTCGATCAGCCCCACTACACAGGATTATGAATAACTTTATTTCATATTTCATATTGCCAATTTTAACTAGCAGCAGCAAAACAATTATTGATATTGTATATATTCGGGTCAACCATAAACTAATTAATTTATAGGGTTATCAACCAAAAATAGGAAATATTATATGTAAGAGTTATAAAATAACAATTCGGTTCGTCATTGTTCTTGCCATGCGTATTTATTTTAAACGATTCAACGGTTGTTGGTTTGTAGATCGTATGAGCCACTGAATTCTTTCAATTCGCGAAAAATTACTCTCCTGGAGAACTCCACATTTTCTGGTGTTGTCCGATTGCTGAAATTTTTCGTATTAATATTATGATTAATATTTTGCAAAGTTAAATAAACTTGTCTAGAAAAAGTATTGCTTAGAATAAACATTAAATAAAAATAAATAGGTCTGTGATTTAAATCCAGACACTGTGTAAATAAATCCTTGTTACCCAATGTTTTTAACTACTTAATAAGTTTCAGCACTATTGGAATGTCCACTTTCTTACCTCGCAAATAAATGAGGCGTTGCTGTGAAAAACGTTATTAGTTCAAATATTGAATTTTCAGTACTTAAAAATTTATGTATCTTTGTCACTTCTGAAAATCTTTACGACTGTAAAAATGGAAACGTTATATAAGTTATCCAAATTTTAGCTAAATATGATCCGGTTATGAAACAACATGTGAGACGGACTCTGTACGGGTCAACGACCGTCTTATCTCCATCATCATCAGTAGGTCTTCCGTCCTGGAACTGGTTTCCTATTCTGTGTTAACCTACACATTTCCCTGAAATTTGCACAGTCTGCATCTATTACTAGCTGACCAAGGTATACATCTACCTACTTTTTCCTATCTCTGCTTTTAATATATCCCATACTATTCCCTAAAAATGCTTTAGAACGTATTCTGCCCATATATTTCTTTTATTTTTTCCACAAATATCTTTGTTCCCCTACTATTTCTATAACCTATTTGTTATTAACTTTGTCTGTCCATGCTATCATCCTCATACATCTTAAGCACAGCATTCCAAAAAGCACCTTCCATTTTTCTAGCTGCTTTAACTACAGCCCGTTTGTGAGTGTTGTACGCACGTTAAAGATCCCTACCTTGCTTGGAACAACAAGGGTTCGGCAAAGTTCCAAATTTTCCAGGTAGAAAAACTCGCTTCCTGGCTAATATAGTACCTCCGGGTGGAGCATTGGAAAATTACATGTAAGGTATATGAAGTGGAGGAGGCTCCGTAGCGTAGTTAGCACGTTTGTGACTACTACGCCCAAAGTCCCGAGTTCGTATACCGACACGGTCTGCTTGAAAAATGTTAGGCGAGCATTTTTCACAAAAATACACCCTCGTTCGGAAGAGAAGTAAAATGGAGGTCCCGTGTGTGAGTGTTGTCACGCACGTTAAAGATACCTACCTTGCTTGGAACAGCAAGGGTTCGGCAAAATTCGAAATTTTCCAGATAAAAAACTTGTTTCCTGGCCAATGTAGTACATTCGAGTGGGGCATTGGAAAATCACATGTAAGTTTGTGAAGAGAGGTAAGCAGCCTGTGGCTGCCAAGTTCCTTCAGCACTTGAATATTCGCACAGTCAACATTACTTGCAGGTATTTCACAACCAACACCCGTAGTGGTTTATAATAATCATCAGATTTATCTGCGCTTATTTTTTCGTCATTAAGTTTTCTGTCTCAAAACTTGTTGGACACGTACCTGCACGTATTTAAATTCTGAACTAGCTTACACAGTTCCCTGAAATTCCTACACAACCTATATACAATTCGGTTCCCCTTCTATTGTTTTATAATTTTATGCCCTATTTCACCGAGATACAGTTAAGGGATTAAGCAGCTTGAGGCTGCTAGGATCCACCAGAGATTTACCAAATTAATAGTTTTCCAGTAAATCCTTACACACATTTAACATTATTCGAAAATATTGCCCAGCCAATACTTGTAGTTGCTTAAAATTATCATCATGTTTAAGTACAGTTACTTTTTGCGTCATTAGTTTATCCATCTTGGGACTGGTTGGATGCGTACCTCCATTGATTTCTATTCTGAACTAGCCTACACATTTCCCTGAAATTCTTACAGCTTACATCTTTCACTATCTGTGTGCAGTAGTCTAACCTAGGTCTACATCTACTTCTCTTTTTTCCTATCTCTGTTTCTAATATATTATGCACCACTTCCTCATGCCATAGTATGTGACCTATCATCCTATCTCTCCTATTTTTTTACCGTCTTCCACATATTTCTTTCTTCCCCTACCATTTTTAGTACATCTTTGTTCTTAACTTTGTCTGTCCATGATATCTTCATCATACGTCTGTAGCACCACATTTGAAAGGCTTTTACCCTTTTCTTGTCCGCTTCTCCTACTGTCCAAGCTTCACAGCCGTACAGTGCTGTGCTCCACGCATATGTTTTAAGCAATCTTTTCCTTGTTTCTATGTTTGTTGTCTTTAAACGCAGTAGTTGCTTTTTCTTGTTAAATGCAGCACGATTTTGTACTAATCTTTGTTTTATATCTATTGCGCTTTTCCCATTATTACGTTCATTTTCGACAATAATTGGTTGTTTTGAAACGACAAGTTTATGCTACAATTAATTAGTCAAGATCTTGTTAAGTATTCGTGAGCGTGTTATACCTTCCAAATAACGTATAATTGCGTTCTAGTTAGTTTTCCATCTAAAGATTTGTCGAAATAATATATCCTACTATTCTCCAGTAAAACCGTGTTTTCCAGGTTCAATCGCGTTTTGAGAACACGGATGTTTGCTTTTCGAGTTCGTGTTATTTTGAACTCCTTTTAAACTTTTATTTTGCAGCTTGTGTGTTGATGCACTTGTAAAAAACTACTCGTTTTGTTACTTCAAAAACCATGCACGTTTCTCCTCTATCAAATGTGTAGATTTGCTCTTAACTGGAGGCTAAATTGATTGTTGCGTAGTCCGATTATTCCTTGATGTAGATCAACTGTCTTGCATGTAACCCGCCGTTGCAATTACGGCAGTAGCATGGTTGTTGCTGACTACCGCGGCGATGCTGTGTCAATTCGCTTCCGAGGGTTGACATGATAAGTATCCCGACACATGTATGTGACTCGTTTTCCTTTGCTAACATACCCAGGGATAAACCCAATTTGAAATTAGATACGCCAATTTTTTTTCTGGTATAAGAAAAGTTTCGAACTTTAATGCCTTTGCTTTTTGTACTTAACCCATCTGCTTATACGATAGTACAGCAGTATTCTTTTTTTATTGATTAGAGTTATAACAAATGCTTCGTATGGTAAAATCCTTACTAGAAAGGTTTCTAAATTCAATGTTTTTTTTTAATTAACCCATCCGCTTATACGTAAGTATCAGCGTTATTCTTTTTGGTGCTGATTATATTTATTGCTTGTTAGCTACGAATTGCGCATTTCGTGGAACAATTAGTGAATTTGTCCATAGAGTAAAGTTGTTTTAGTAAATAGTAACTTTAGTTAATTTTGTTTTGCTGTTTCGATAGAAATTTCTATATTTGTGTTTCTTGTTATTGTAAATAGGAAATCGCTGCCGATGTATTATTTCAGAGTTGCTATGAACCCCTTCCCTTTCCGCATTGGTAGTCAACCTGGTATATTTACGTTTTCTTCCGACTACGTCATTGTACGTAGCACCATCTTGCGTTATTTGATTTCCTAGGTAGCAGAAATTCTTAACCTTTTGTAAGTTCTTCTTACCTATTTGTGTTCTTGCTTTTGATTTATTTTCCACTCCTTTGCATACCAGTTTTATTTTTGTTAATTTTCATACCATATCCCTCTGTTAGAACCGTTTCCATTTTAGCAGCTTCTAACTTTTCTTTGCTAGATGCTAATACTGCTATATCATCTGCAAATCTAAGCATATCAATTTTTTGTGCCTGCATATTAATTCCAAATGTTTTTCTGCTTTTGACAGTATTCATTGCCCTATCAATGTACAAGTAAAAAATTAATGGGGATAGGGCACATCTCTGTCTCACCCTTTTCCTAATGTTTACTTCTCTACATTCCCGCTCTAATTCTATTACTGCTGTTTGCTCTTTGTATAAGCTATGTACTATTTGTCTATCCCTATAACTCATTCCAATCTTTTTGAGTATTTCAAACATTTTTTCCAATTTACATTGTCGAATGCCGTTTCCAGATCTACAAACCCTATATACACGCTTTCCCCTTTTGCTATTGTTTTCTCTATTATCACTCTCAGAGCTAAAATAGCCTCCCGTATTTCCCTCTTTCGCCTAAACCTAAATTGATCTTTTCCTAGTATCTCTTCAGCTCGTTTTTCCATTGGTTATTGTACAATTTAGTTAATATTTATGACACGTATGCTATCAAACTTCTTGTTTGAAAATTTTTACGTCTACCCGCGCCTTTCTTTTTTTTGGTAAAGTTACTATGATGTTGCGTTTGAACTCTTTGGGTATCTCGCCTGTCTCGTACATATAGCTTACAAGTTGGAAGAAACGTCCTGTTACTGCTTGTTCAGCGACTTTTAGAGTTTCTACTTGCATCTTATCTGTACCCGGCGTCTTGCCCCTTTAATGCTAATTCGAACTCATCTCTAAGTATAGGATATCCCGAGTCATCATTTTCAATATCTGATTTCTGTTCTAATGCTGTTAGTTCCTCTCCTGCATATAAATTCCCTATCTATTCTTGCAATCTACCCACTTTCTCTACATTTTCTATAATGACGTTTCTTCCCGCGTCCCTTATATTTTTGCTATACGGTTTTATATCCCTAAAATTGATTCTAATTAGTTTGTATGCCTCATCTGTCTTTCCTACTTCCATCTTAGTTTATATCTTTTTGCATTTTTCATCAATCCATTGTTCTTTAGCTTTCATGCATTTGCGAATAATTTCCCATTTTATGGCTTTGTATCTCTGTTTTCCTGTATCGTCTGATTTATTTTTGTATTTCTTCGTGAACTGTATTCCAAAAAAAACCATTAAAACTTCGGGCGGCCGTTTCATTTTCGTAATTGTCTACGTAACACTTGATGCCACCGAATCAACCGGATAATAAAATAGTAATATACCATTTTGTTGACCATACGAGAAAACCGATCTACACATGCATTAGGTTCCATAGCTTATATACTCGCTGTTTAAAGAAAGAAATATGGAAACGTAGAAATTAAGTTTGATGATAATGAGGCATAAGGGAATGCGCTTACATACCGCCCACCGAAATGAGAATGAAAGAACTTATTTAATAACTTAATAGTAATATACAGGGTGTGGCTTTATTCTGACAAAGAAAGATCTCTCTTATTTAATGGAGTAGAAAAACAAAATATTGAGTAGTAATTGAAAGGTTTGTGGTGCATATTTTTTAATTATTTTAGAATATATGGGGTGTCTCTTATACAGGGTGAGTTGATTATCATTTTTTACTATGGGCATCTTGGAAACTGAGAGATTGAGAGGTGGTTAAATAGGAAATGTAATACGGTTTTGTCTGTTGATCTTACAGGTTCTTTTCTGTTTCAGATAAAATTCACTGATATCTAGATATTTTGAAAACTTTTCGACCTCTACGTGCGACACGCGCTGCACTTTGAACGCCAAAACTAGGTGCACAATCGGAATGGTTTTCTGCTACACTGGTTTGACCATCCTTGAAGATGCATTTACCATCGTTCATGACTACATTTTCATCAACGCCGGTATTTTCACTAGAGTCTAATCTGTTCTGTATATTGTAATTTGGTTCCAGAGAGTAACATACCGAAGAATGTGGATTCTATTTCTTCTATATATTGCATTGTTTGTTTTCACTATAAAATCATTTGGACAATCTTTACTTAGAATTTTTGCATGTGTCCAGTCGCTAATGCCCTTTTGTATGAGAATAGGGCGTTGCTCTTTCAACTTAGGTAAAATCTTTTTGTCTCTATCATAATATATTATTTGTTGTTGGTTTTGCAACAATTGATGTCTAATTTCTTTGATTGAATAGTTAGGTTTCAAAGCAAGTTTTGTCATGGAAAGTTTAGTTCTCAAAATACGACCCATAAGTAAATCGCAAGGAGCAGGTAATTTTGTTTTTAGTGTGATGTTGTAAGTCAATACGGTCAAAAATACATCTCCTTTATCCTTATGAGTTTTTATCATTAAATTTTTTATAGTCTGAATGTATCGTTTGATCATCCCATTAGACTTAGGATTCATGGGGCTGGAAGTTGAGAGCTATGCATTATATTGATTTGTAAATGCTTTAAATTCTTTGAAGTTATATGGTGGACCATTGTCACTGAAGATTTCAAGGGGTAGTCCATGACTTGAAAACACACTTTTTAGGCAACTTATAACAGAAACAACAGTTTTATCATACAAATTATTGACCGCTAAAAATTTATTAAAATAGTCGACTGTTATTAAGAATTGTAGATCGTTAAGTTCAACAAAATCAATACTAATCTTTTACCATGGCAAAGTAGGAATATTGTTAGGTCGAAGTAGTTCATCTTGATTGCTTCTTGCATTGGTTTGACAAATACCACATGATAAGGTTATTTTTTCATCAGTTTGAAGACCATGCTAATAGATACATTGTCTGCTAACTTTTTGCAAGATATTACACCTTGATGCGAAGAATGTGTAACATTCAGCAACTCAGGTATTAACTGTTTAGGAATAATTAATCTATTTTTATATAGTAAAACATTATCATTCACGTAGATTTAATTATGTATTAACCAAAATTCCTTAGCTGCAGGAGATATATTTTTGTGATTAGGCCAACCACTCATGACATAAGTTTTGATTTCTTTTCATACTGGATCTTCCTTTATATACTTTTCTAAACGTTCAGAATTAGTTTTCGTTGTCTTTATTACAGAATTCACTTTAAGATCAATATCAAGGTTATTAGTGTTAAACGTTTTGTTTTCAGGGTCTCAGCTCAGTTGATCAGCAACCAAAAGCTTTTTCGCTGGGACAGATTTTAAATCAAAATTGTATTGAATTAATTCCATCATCAAGCGTTGCAAACGAGGTGATAGATCATCTAATAGTTTTTTCAGTAGCCCCAGTAAAGGTCTATGATTATAGTCAATATCAAATGTTTCCTGCCCTAGAATGTAGTAATTAAAACGTTGACAATCGTACACTATTGCCAATAACTCTTTCTCGATTTGACTATAGTTTTGTTGAGATTTGCTAAGAGAAATTGGGGCAAACTCTATCGGATGTTCTTCTTGGGAAATACAACACCTCCAATCATGCTGGCTTGCATCGCAGGACAATTTAATCTTAAGTTCAGGATTGAAAAATGATAATATGCGTGCTATTGATACCAATTTCTTAAGATGTTCAAAACATCGTTGTTCAACCAGTCCCCATATCTATTGTACTTTAACACTTAGTAATTTTCTTGACGTAGGTGTATCGTTTGAAAGATTAGGCAAGAATCGGCACAAATACGTAACGATACCAAGAAACCATTGAAGTTTTTTTTGTTGGTAGGAGCTTTCATCAATGTAATTGCATTAGTTTTTTCGGCTGATGCCTTTATATCAAATTTGTTAATGTGATATCCAAGAAACTTAACCTCTTTTAACGCAAATTGAGATTTTTTCTTATTTAAAGTTAAACCAGCACCAGATATTTTTTGCAAAACAGTTTTCAGATTTGTTTTATGCTCTTTCAGAGTTGAACCAAACACAAGTAAAGTATATCGTCAAAATATGCGACTGCTCCTTCAACCCCTTCAATTCATTCATAATTCTTTGGAATATTTCTGGTGATGCAGACAAACCATATGAAAGAGGTTAATAGCGAAATCTGCCAAACGGTGTTCCAATGGTGCATAATAAAGAACTCTCATAATTTACAGGACATTGCAAAAAAACTGATGATGCATCTAATAATAAAAAATATTTTGCAAAATAAATTTTCAAAAGTAGGTAGATAGAAATAGTCACGCCTAATAAATTTATTAAGATACCTTGGATTCATACAGAGTCGAATATCATTCCCTGGTTTAGATACTACTACCACGGGGTTGACCCATTTACTTGGTTCCATGACTGGAGCTAATATATCCTCACGAACCATTTCGTCGATTTTCTGTTTCACGTTTGCTTTAAGTGTAATAGGAATTTTTTTGATGGCTGCGGCTTCAAGTAAAGCACTATCAACAAGACTAATTTTGCAAGTATTGTCTACTAGACCAATACCATTAAACACAGCTAATATTTTTCAATAATACTTTGGTTTGAATTATTACATTGTTTTACTGCAAGTACGTTTTGTGTAGGAACATTTATATGCCTAATTGCAGGGTACTTTTCAGTCTCAGTAAAGACTGAAAAATTTTATTTTTGAGCACATGAAGCTTTATGACTTTACTGTGACTTTTGAATTTACAGTTCAAATTAACAACACGGAAAGTTTCAGATTGATGACCACTGTATGATTTTAACTTGACCGAATTGTTATCAATTACTAAATTACCAATTTAAAATCATAGTCTAAAATATAAGCTTATGAGACACTATCAATTTTTAAGGTTAAGGTTACATCACCAATTGCAATATTTTCTACCCATTCTAAATTATTTGATTGTTTAGATGGTTTATTCATTAAAGTCTAAACTACTAATTAATGTACAAAAGATTCTTCAGGACTTGATTCATCTTCCTGAATGTCAAGCACTTTATTTTTCTCTGAATTACACATTTTATTATAATGTCTACGTTTTTTGCACTTAGTGCAAATTTTAAAAAATGCTGGACACTTATTTGGTTAAAAACAATATCTGCGCTTCCGTTGCTTTACAAGATTAGCTTAACAATTTTTGCGTGATCTAAAGCTTTTGCTAGATCAAGAGATTTTTCTTGATGAAACATAAACAATGGTAGGCAAGCTAAATGTATTCTCACAAACAAGTAGGCACTTTTCTCAACTACAGCTAATAAAGATGAGGCGGTAGAAATTATTCTCTATGATTTCTTAGAAATTTTTTTCAAGCCGTCGCAAATGGGTTGGAATAGTTCCACAAATGTAATGAAACTGTTATGTCTTTCAATGAATATCGTTTCACATAGACGGAAGAGTTTCTTTTTTCTGCTGCTTGGAGTATATGATAAAACAGCATCTTGAAGAGTTTTACTCGCATTAGGATGAGTTAGCTATTTCCACTCCATCGAGACAGTTTCTGACCGAGGCAAATGTTATGGTATTTGTTAGTGCAATATTTAATCGATGGCTAACACAATGAACATATCTTGCATTTGCTTATGTTTGTCTGATTCTAGATTTAACACCAGAGGTGTGTCCCGACATATCAGCTGCACCATTATAACATAGCCCAACGCATTTAGTCATGTCAAGTTCAAGCTCTTTACATCTCTGTAAAATGACCCGATTCAAGTTATCTGCAGACTGATTATGAATGGGAATAAATCCCAAAAAATCTTCACGCATTATCTGAGTTTCCGAATTTTTTTCATATGCTAGTTGGTCTACATAACGAACACATAGAGATAATTGTTCGCTGCTTGAAATGTTTATTGTTTTGTCGACAAACAGACTGAAACAACTTGTTTTATTTATTTTAGAAGCAACTTCTTCGCAAACTAAAGTTAAACATATTTGAATAATCTTGTTCTGTATTTCTGAGCTGAAATTTGTAGCGTTTCCAAGGCTATTAATAATAGGTTTTTCAAATTTTCATCAATAGCACTTGTCCTGAATCGCGAAAATGCTCGAAATTTCCCATCCTTTCTTTAATGTTTTTCCAGTAATTGTATTCGCCACTGTGAGGTAATTATTGTAGTGCACAAAATAAAATCGTTTTAATAAGAGGTTTGATGGTTACTTTATTTTCTGCTTTTCTCTAGCCCGCTGAAAATTTATTTCTGACACAATGTTAAGAAGTTTTCCACAGTAAACTTTTAAAAAATTGTCTGCCTGAAGAATACATTTTTTGTGATATTCCTTCTTAGAATTTCTGAAGCCAGTTCTTACCAGAAGTAGTTAGAAAATTTTAATTACACTTTACACTTTACACTTTAAATTTACTATCACAGTCGTAAATTTTACGACTCATTACTACATTACAGTATTAAGCTTTAATGTTTTGTTACTGCTTTCTTTATAGATCTGCTACAATTGGTTTGGACAAGTAAATGTTTGCTATTTTAGATAAATATGGGTGACAACACACTGACGAAACAGACAGTATTACCTACACAATGTAGTAGCATTAGCTAGCATATTTCTTAAGATTAGTGATAGTATGAAAATTGTTTATTGTTACAAAAACAAAACTTTTGATAATAATAACTTTTTATGTAAAGTAAAAAAATTTATTATTCGTTAATAAGCACGTTTGCGTAAACAACGTTAGTATTCTAGCTTAAAGCAATTCATTTTTTAAAAATTCAATTTTACTTAAAATCGTTTCATTCAAATTTTAAATGAAAACTATTGACCTCATGAGAAGAGTTCTCTGGAATAATTTTTACCTAAAATTACCCCACTTTTAGAAACACAATTATTTCAACAATTTTTCAATTGTATATACAAATGTTTATACAAAAATTATTAGCTCTATGCAAAAATAGGAAGCATTTGGATTCTACATTTAAAAATTAAAAAAAAATCAAACATACAATGGATCTTTAATTAATGCGTAGAAAAAACAGATTTTGATCAATTATCTATGTTTTCGGGGGAATCAACCCCTTCAACTCTTCTTCTGATTAGGTGCCGAGTTTAATGTAGAACATTTTCGGCGAACAAAATTACTTTCTAAATTCTTAAACCAATAACAGCAATCAGTAGGTTTATAAATTTATGCAATTAAACAAAAAATGTTCATTTGGTTACAGTTACTGTAGGTTATAGTTTCAGAAGTTTTATTATTTATACATGATGAGTGATTTTTGACTCGGAAATAACTAAAGGTTATTGTCTCAGGTAATCAATTCGTTTCAATCAGATCCTGATACTTCAAAAAGATAATTGTATGTTCTTAATTAACAAGATCTTTTCCAATATGGAGCTGTACACTATAGGAACAATTTCCCTAAAATTAAAAGTAACCAACGTGGTACAGTGTTATTCTTAACTTTAATGACTAATCACATTAATCATGATACTTTGTTTTTCAAAGGTTAACTGTACCTACTCAGATTTTGCTTGTTATCTGTTTCGATGGTAATGACAAAAGTGCTCAACAAAAAAAATTTTTCTTCCATACACGACGGCAGAATGCAGACAAATAATATAAGATTGCAAATTGAAATTACTTGTGTAGTTTTATCACTATCCAACATATGTAATATTAACTTATTAAATCATTAACTTGAACAAGAAAAATGAAGTTTTTTCATTTTCTAGATCAGCATAATTTTGGGTGTAAACTTCTCCATTTCAAGATAATGAAGTCATGGACTATAACGTTATTCATTATTAATCATAGCAAATAAATCATATAACTACTAATTTACAACGCAAAGTAGTCAAGATGTCATTTCTGACCTTAAAAACCGCCATAATGAATATGACAGTTTTTGAATATGAACAATGTAAGATACAACAATAATCCTTTATTAGATCAAGAATGCATGTAATCTACAAATTATACTGCTTAAAGGAAATAACCCTAACCTTATTGGGGGGCATTTATCAATACAGAAACTATTAAAATGATTGTAACCATTTTAAATGAATACTACAAAGTGTATTTTACAGTTCAAAATTTCTTATTTTGGAAGTATGGATCTAATTTCCAGGATAAAAGCAGTTCCTCGCTTGTTTCCTTGATTTCTTCAAATGAATCCTTTAGTTGCTTTAATTCGACATACAGGTTAGTAAAGTACGTTTCAGCGTCTTTCATATCAATTGATTTTGACTAAAGATACTTACTAAGCTGGTTAATAAAATTTTTTAAGTTTCTTGTCGTCTGCTTGTTCACCACGAGCATTTGATTTTAAAACTTAGAGTTCGCGAAGAGATATCATTTTCATGAGAGTACTTGTAAAGATGTTCTTTGGTGTCAAAGAACGAGTCACCTTAGAAATACCCTATACCGCAGCAGGTTTAAAATTTGTGCTTGTAGACCGTTATAAACACCTGACTTGCATCATAATAAACTTGGGTACTGCATTTACTTAAGTCTATACCATGAATTGCTAAAAAATCGATTACACCATCTTTTGACCCAGTGTCGAATGGTTAAATATAGGAAAAAGTCCGGAAAATAATTCTTTTACCACCAGCACACAAGGAGTTCCGCTTTGATGATTAATAACTTCGACATAACGAAAAACAATGCTCAACTGATTTATTTTGTAGATATATGACATTGTGTCCAAAAACGGAGCTTCTTTGAGTTTATCTATTAATGTGTTTTTAACCTGCTCAGAAATTAAATTAATGATTTAATTTTGAATTGCGCGACGTCAGAACTGAATTTTGCCTTCAGGTTTATCTATTTTTTTTTTTAGAACATTTAATGACAAAGATTAGAAGTCGCGTCTCACGCTTTCCGTCCCCAACATGTTCAGAATGACCTCTTAACGCCAAATTCTGCTGAACAAGATAAAGAGAGACGTTTGTTAATAGGCGTAGAACTTGTCTCCAAAAATTTACTTTTTTTCTAATTTATTACTCCAGGGAATTATCGATGGTACTTTTTTTTTCCACGTATCATAAACAACACATAACTCTAAATGTGGTGTTGAAGATTCGCGGACACTTACTTTTTTACTCAATCTTTTCCTATCATTAATGCCTTCGATTCAAGTATACGAAGTCAATTTTCTTCTATTCGCAAATATCCAGCGAGGTTCACAATAGCATGTATTCAGTTGTGGAGAATGGCCAGAATCATATCCTTTGAAATTCAATCCGATTTAGATTTAATTGTGTAATAGTATTCACTAAATGCACGTTTCTCTTTATTATTGATTTTGTCAGCAGGAAATGGGTCCGCGCTAAAAAAAAGTATTATAAAATCTACTACAATTGTAGTGCATTATATTACAACTTGTGGTTCCATATGAACTAGAAACAAATTATTGCAATATTCACTAAGTTTGTAGTATCAACATTCACCATGGCAAACAGCAGATACGCTTTCTCGTGTGTGGAATGAGTTTACCTACCACGTAGATGTTAGCCGTGCAGCAAACGGTGAACACGTTAAACACTTATATAATGTATTAAAAAAAACTTTGAAACTTCCTCTTTGCATTGGTATAACGATTGTTTATTTTGGATTTGTACTTTAATAAATACAAATTTTTAAAAATGTGTCCATTATTTAGAATAACCATGTATTATTGAAGAAGATTCAACAGCAAGTATCAGGGAAGTTTCACACTAGACCGGAGTAGTTGACATGAATGTGTGGACAATATTGCATGAGAACCAATTTTCATCCTTTTCAAGTTCAGCGCGTTCAAGCACTACAACCTGGAGACTATTTCCAGAGAGTTCAATTGTGTTCCTACAACAACAAATGAATGAGCCTAATTTTAGCAGAAACATTTTAGTTATGGACGAAGTATTGTTTACTCGAAATGGGATTATTAATTATCGGAATACGCACGTTTGGGCTGTTGAAAATCCACATTGTATTCAGCAATCGAAATTTCAACACAGATTTTCGGTAAACATGTAGGGAGCAATTGTAAATAGGATACTCGTGAGACCTTATATACTTCCAGAACGTTTGACTGGTGAAAGCTATCAACACTTCCTGCAAAACCATCTTCCTAGACTGGTTGAAGATATGCCGTTAAATATTTGCCAAAGTATGTGGATTTTGCAAGACGGGGCACTTCCTCTTTAGTCAGCCATTGCGAGCGTTTTTCGATAATAGATTTTCCAACAGGTGGCTAGGGTGGGGAGGACCAGTTTCGTGGACACCGAGGCTACTAAACCCGAATCTGTATGATTTCTGTTTATGAGGTTCCATGAAGAGCTTAGTTTATAAAACTTCCGTAAACCCTCTAGAGGATTTAGTTGCACGGTTGGAGGCAGCTGCAACAACTTGGGTTTAGTGATGGATTCGAACCGAACCGAACCGAACCTTGCCCTAGGTTCGGTTCGGTTTGAAAACTTTTTAGTCCGGTTCGGTTCGAAGTTCGGTTCGAAAAAATATATTCCGGTTTGATTCGGTTCGGTTCGAAAAAAACAAACCGAACCGAACCGGTTCGACATTTTGATATTTTAAACAACTTGTGCGTTCATCTACAACAATTTAAATGTTTAATGTAGTTTTTATATTTAGTAGTTTCAAATAAACCCAACATTAATTTGCTTTAGATTTTAGTAGCATAAATCATATTTATACTATTTGTCCAGGTTTGATTTTTCAATACGTACTATCTTTAACAAAGCGTAATTACAATTAGGTTAATAGTGAAAGTCACTTCTAAAATATAGAATGTGTTAATAATTAATGATTTTTACTAATGACATTTTACCGTGAAAGGACGATATCACACGATTTTTGCGATTACTTTTATTGTAGTTTTAGTTCGTATAAAAAGAGTATCAAAACAATAAGGTGTTGTTGATTTCTTATACAGTACAAACAAAAAGCTGTTTGTCAGTTTATCTTTATTATTAATATTATTTCTTTTAAAAGACAATTTTAGATGGTTCTCGGAAAGAATCGTAAATCTACCTCAAACAGCGTTTACGTTTTCCATAATAAAATATAACAATATTTATGGCACGGGAATTATGTCTGCTTATTATTTGCATTATACTGTGTTATTTTATGTCGGCATTGATTGAAAAGTTTATGCCGCCATGAGTCATAAACTTCAACCCTTGGTTTTGAGAAAAAGTTTGGGATCATCCTTCTAAAGACGTTGGTGGTAATGGCCACACTAAATAAACAGTAAATAGTATGGTACCATGCAGTTTGTAACACCATTTGTTGAGCAATTTTTGTACAAAAGAAAAGGAGATTAGTTTTTGTTACAAGTCACATTTTTTAATATTAATAGAGAGCTGGTTTTCATACAAAAGTAAAAAATTCAAAATGATGGATTAGTAATGCATACTTAATTAAGAATTAAATTGTTTCGTTTATTCTGAAAACTTCTGTAGTCTCTAGACCGTGATGTCGGCTTGTATATGTTTAAGATGGTTTTCAACACGACGTCTGTTCATTAAATAAAATAAACTTGTTTTGAAAACCAAATTTTCAAAATCATTTCGAGTTTCTTTAATATCTGATACTAGTTATAAACAAACACTAATGTGAAATAAGGGGCATTAAACAAATCGAACTAATCTAAAAATTTTTGATCTACAAACGTGCCTCGATGACAAAATTTATTAGTTATGTAACACTAATTAATATCTATTACGTTTTTACCTATTGGCCTAAAACTCGAAACCATGTACATTAGAAAATCGTTGTATTTCTTATATGCTTGCGACTAGAAATTTTTTAAATGTGCATTTGGGAGAAATAACATGTTTTTATTGAAAACTACATTTTTAAACTAAATTTTTATTTAAAAAATTGAACCTTTCGAACCGAACCGGACCGAACCTTGAGCTAGGTTCGGTTCGGTTCGAAAAATTTGCCGGTCCGGTTCGAGGTTCGGTTCGAAAATAAAATGTCCGGTTCGGTTCGAAAAATCGAACCAAACCTCGAACCTGTTCGGTTCGTGTCCATCCCTACTTGGGTTAAACGTGTATCAGTATTAAGTGCTGCTACTGAATCGTGGATTCGCTGCGCGCGCACAGCTTTGGGTTGTTAGCAACGTCGAGAACATTGAGCAGTTCTTATAGTTGAGCCCACTCGCTTATTTTTAAGGTATACCTAAAAAATTATTTAATTTTTTTTTTATTTTAACGAATGCCATTCTGAGTTGAAAATAAAGTATCAACCTAAGATACACCCTGTATATGTTTGATAAAAAATTCCCTCAAAATTTTATGTTATAGTATTTTTTATAAGTTATTATTCATTTTACTCATTCACTGATAAATATCCGATACTAATAAAAAATTTCAATTTTTTTATATTTTTCATTACTTAAAAACACTTTAAAATAAAAAAATTTTAAGTTAATCCATATTCAAATTTTCTTCCACAATATGGTCCCCTGATCTAATGCAACCTGAATAATATCTTGCTTTGAAAAATATAGTGTCGTAAGTAAAAAGGCGACACGGTAAGGTTAATGCTTTTAATATAAACGTGGCGCTTTTGCTTTGATCTCAACGTAATAGACTGACCATTACTTCCCGTTAGTTACTAGTCTATTAAACTTCAAAATGACCATAGGATCTTTCAAGTAGCTTTCACAGAAACATCCATTACACAGAAACCTTTACGGAGACATAACTTCATTTGTGGTTTTATTGATACGAATGAATTCAGTGCTGCTGTAATTAGTTTAGGGTTATCAAAGAGATTGTGTAAAGCTTAATAAGATTCCTTCTAATTGAATTTAAATGAATAACCCTAAGCTAAATCTTTCATTTTGTAATTTGATGCTGCTTTACAGACTCATTAGTAAATAAAGATCTCAAGTTTAAGGCTAACTATCGGTTGGTAGATGTTGGTTGAATAATTTATTCTGCGAACCATATGTGATGTGTGCACATTCTCGAATTCGCATGGAAGCATTTCAAATATTTCTCTAATCATACGAGAGCCACTCGTCCAAATGCTGGATGAGTTGGCGTGTGGAACACAGAAGTGCCACTTGTAAGTTAATTACTGTTTTATATATAGAGTGAGCACTGCGAGTGGCAGTTTAACGAGTTATTTATTTCTAATTAATCTGGATATGTAATAATGCCATTATGTGAAAAGATATACATTATCAAATTACGGCATTCTAGAGAAATATTTTGCATTTAGAAACTTAAGTTTAGCTCTACAAAGTTGTTATGGTCTAATGCAAATACTCACATTGACCAACTTGTTGAAAACTATTCAGTTGTCGACTAGAAATGGCTTTTATAAATATAAAATACTAATTTAATAATTGCATTACCCGTGGTTGGTCGATAAATTCCTGGCAATGTTTTCTTTAAGAGCCATTAAAGTAGTATTTGCAAAAAAACGTTTTTTTTGTAGAGGATGAACACAATAAAAAGTATTATAAGGTGTGCGAGTTACCTGTGCGTGAACTAGAACTACACGTAAGCGACAAAAAGAGTCTTCGTACGTTTAGAACTACCGCACCCATAAATATTACACATTGTTATTGTACGAGTGGGCGGTATCTGAAAGTATGTAGACTTAGCACTGTTATGTTTAATATTCACAAGCAAACCAATAAAAGAATGTTCATAAGTACACAAATATATAAGTAAAAAGTCAAAATGAACAGTTTACGCAGTTTGAAGCACTTCAGAAGTCTTCGGCAATCTTCGGTAATATTCAGAACGCTTCGTGGTTGCTCGCGGAACCAAATAGAAACTTAAATACTAAGGCTTCGTGTTTTACTTATAGGACAACGTGAAGTTACAGAGAATTATAATCTGAACACAAAAACTATACATTGAACATATATACAATATTTGGGAATTCGGAAGTCTTCGGTAGGCTTCGTAATTCTTCGGAAGGCCTCGGGATTTACTTGTGAGGCTAAGTAAAAGCTTGAGTAACGATAATAAAAAAGTATTTATAGTTTGAAGAGGTCCAGACGTCTTCGGCGGTCTTCGGGACTCTTCGTGGTTTACTTGTGAGACAACGTGTAGT
Organism: Platerodrilus igneus; assembly: GCA_036346225.1. Lineage (NCBI taxonomy): Eukaryota > Metazoa > Arthropoda > Insecta > Coleoptera > Lycidae > Platerodrilus > Platerodrilus igneus. Next base: position 5,187,218 of record JARFIW010000090.1, read on the forward strand.
TATAAAGAATAATGATATAAACACAAGAACTATACATTGAATATATATATATATATATATATATATATATATATATATACAATATTAAGGGGTTCAGGAATTCGGAATTCTTCGGAAGGCCTCGGGATCTACTTGTGAGGCCGAGTAGAACTTGAATAACAATAATTAGAAAGTATTTATAGCTTGAAGAGGTCCAGACGTCTTCGGCGGTCCTCGGCACTCTTCGAAAGGCTTCGTGTTCTACTTGTGAGACAACGTGGAGTTATAAAGAATTATATATGTACAGAAGAACCATACATGGAATATAAACATACAATATTAAGAGGTTCAAAAATCTTCGGTAGGCTTCGGAATTCTTCGGAAGGCCTCGGGATTTACTTGTGAAGCTCAGTAGAACTTCAATAACGATAATTAAAAAGTATTTATAGTTTGAAGAGGTCCAGACGTCTTCGTCGGTCTTCGAGACTCTTCAAAAGGCTTCGTGTTCTGCTTTGGCACATCGTGGAGTTATAAAGAATTAATGCGGCGTGCCCCAGGTACGGAGTCGGGTAGCATAACTGGTCAAAATTAAGCAGGCTATGGAGAGCACTGCTATACGTGGTTTACTGAATTATAGCGACGTGCCCCAGGTACGGCGGCGGCAGCGAAACTGGTCAAAATTAAGCAGGCTATGGAGAGCACTGCTATACGTGGTTTACTGAGTTATAGCGACGTGCCCCAGGTGCGGCGGCGGGCAGCGTAAATGGTCGGAAATTAAGCAGGCTATGAGGAGCACTGCTTGCTGAGGTGGTTTACAGGCTATGGTGAGCACTGTATTTGAGTTCTTAAGCTATGGAGAGCACTAAGTGTACTGAATTCTGCTGGGTTCGCAATCGTATTTATATGCGTTCTTCCGAAAAAAGGTTAGCGGAATGAGCATCCAATACATTTGGTACTTTTAGAGTAGCATAAAAAAAAAGTTGGAAATCCTGATTTCCTAGACCTTTGTCTATGTTTAGCACGTGTACTTTGATATAGGGTAACAGCATCCCGTTACCATCGCCCATTCCTCTGGATAACGTAAACTAAGACGACAAGCACTTTCCACACGTGACTCCACTAGAGCGGGAGGAATCTGATCAGACGAAGAAAGACCAGGAAGGCTCTAGGTCCTAACGGCATCTCTGACTACGCCGTCAACCTTCTTGCACTAAGACCGAAAGCCATGTTACTGGCCAAACTTAACGCCACGTTACCGCTGCGTTATTTTCCTACACGCTGGAGATGTTCAGACGTAATAATGATATACAAGACTGGCAAGACTGGCGACGTTTCCGCATAACTACCTACCCAGCCTCATACCGATTCTTTGTAAGATAGCAGAATGTGTCTTACTTCGACGCCTTCGCAGCGAAGCCGAACAATAGAGGGTATCCCAACGATCAGTTCGTCTTCAGTGTAGATCACTCCACCGTCCACCAGATTCTGCGTCTCGTCAAGTTTGCCACGGATGGGTTTAATAGGAAGTAGTCAACTGGGGTCATATTCCTAGATGTCTTTAAAGTATTCGACAGAGAGTAGTCCCTGGTTCCGCATTGTGTCGAAATCTAGTAGCTTGAAAGCTACTAGATTTCGATATCCCCCTTGACATGGTGAGGCTCATCGCGTCGCTCTTGGACCAGCGAAGATTCCAGATGTAAATTGGCAGCTGTCGTTCATGAGTCCGACAGATAGAAGCTGGTGTGCCACAAAGATCCCTACTCCCGCCGATGCTCTACTTGCTGTTTACTCGCGACTTGCCGAAGGCAAAAGACACCCACCTGTCTCTTTACACCGATGACGTCTTGGTAGATGCCAGGTGACTAGCTCCTGCTCTGCTACGCCGATTAAATAAATATGCTACGTAGATAGTCATTTCCAGTTATAACAACACTGAGTATTTAGTATTACCGATTCTTGGTAAGCGATTCAATAAAGTAAACGGTTTACTTTAATGTCGCATGGAACTACTCTTCGTAAGCGGAATCCTTTAGCCTAATACATCTGTAAAATAAAGTACTAAAGATACATTGTGGAACTTTGTTAATGTTGACCCAATGCATATAATAACAAAAATTAATTTTGAATAAGTAAAACGAAAATTTTAAGTATCAGAACAAAAACGTGCGAGGGTGAATATGCATGCAGCTTGCACATTAATTAATTAAAACAACTTACCCAATCTTAAAACTTAAACATTTTCTTAATTCGCTTTCTCTTCGTAGTGGCTATTAACTTAGGAGCATCAGCTTCTCGAAAAAACAGGCTGTTAATTGCTGCTGCCAAGACTTGAAAACAAATTTCAGTTACAGTGATTTTGCTCGCACAGGAATACGTTGAACCAGTTACTGGGGTTGTTAACCCTATTTTCAAGGAGGATCCAATACTGCTGTTTGTAAAAGTAGAAGATACTCAATCTGATCTTGTAAATTTATCTAGAAAAATTGCTACACAACATTTCAACCACCAGTGTTTCAGAACCACAATTATAATACAAAAAAACAAATACCAAGTAAACAGTACATATAAAAATAAAATAAGAAGAAAAGGGATGCCTGAAATACATAACTTTAATTGAATAACCAATAAATCCTATTTTAAATACTCACAGGCTTCTCTCATGAAAAAGACAGTGGTGTAGTAAAAATCAGGCGATCTGCCAATAACTCGAAGTAGCCATCAAATCAAGTTTTAAAAAGCTTTAACTATTAAAATACCAAACTTCTAATGACGGATCTATTATATTCATCATTATTAAGTCTTCAGTCCTAGTGCTGTTTGAAGTCGTACCTCCATTGTGTCTCTGTAACTGTCAATCCATCCATCATTAGTTGAATGGCACTGCCTTTTCTGATTCTAAATTTTTTGCCGTCTTCGTTACATTATTTTAAAGGTATTTAAAGTAGTTTTGATACTTCAAGTAGCTCAAAACGTCTTGCTTGATACATATATATATATATATATATATATATATATATATATATATGCTGTGATAAGAGGTTGTTTAGAGGTGTATTGAGTAGCAAGGGTCGTGTAGTAACCATAAATTGCAACAGGAATCAGAAAACTGCATTTATTTAGCAGAAAATTAAGTAATTCGTATATTATGTAAATAGCAAGCATTTAACACCTTGTATATAGACCATAATTAGCTTTAAACGATGCAAGTAAGCATATCTTACAACTATAGAACGCGTATTTAACAGAAAATTAGATGTTCATACATTACGCAAATAGCAAGCACTTAACACTCTATATATAGACCTTTATTAATTTTAAGTTATGCCAGCGAGCATACTTTTCAACAATAGAACGCGTATTCAGAAGAAATGATAGTACATGTAATTAAACACGTGTTGAGAAGTGTTCTAATTAGTTATAAAATAAAGACGCCGAAGATAAAAGATAAAACCTAACAAAGCTTTATGCAATTACGCTGAAACAGTAAACATTTTTGATAAAAACACGCAGTTTCAAACACGCATAAAAATACATAAACGAAAACAGCATTGAAGTTACATCATTTATTTTGTTGAATTATCCAAAAGGCGATATCTATACAAAACAACATACTTAAAGTTGAACATCTGGCAAAGATAACAAGGTATCAATAGCAAATAAAGATTACACGGAAAACCGAATAAATTGCATCAGAAAATGCAGGGAATATCAAAGACAAGACCTGGTTGGTTGAGATATCTGCAAAACTGCTTGAAAACCCATCCAACATGTAAGTGGGAAATGCCTATATAACACAGAGCAATGATAAGACGAGTCAGTTTACAACTTATGCAGGACGAAGCTGCGTCACTGTTAACCAGAAAGTCACGCGTAATTTAAACATAATAGAATATCAAGTGTATGTTACAGTGATAAAAGTGCTACGATTACGAAACTTCTTTTGCCGTTTAACGTGAGTAGAATTTGGGGTGGTTTGTTTAAACTAAATATTTATAATAATAGGGCTTCGAATGTGTGGTGTATTTCTGGATACTTCAAGTTGCAACAATTCAAATTTGGGTAGATATAATATTTCGAATGTGTGGTGTAGTTCTGAATACTTTAATTTGTAATAATTCAAGTTGCGTCGATAATAATATTTCAAGTATGTGTCAACAAGAATAATTCAAATCTGAGTCAATATAATATTTCAAATCAGCGTCGACAATTATATGTTGGTACAATTCTGGTACAATTTTGAGTTGTGAGATTCAAAACATATAAAATACAGAAGCACGAAGTAATCTTTGGAGAACGTGGGGTAACTGTACTCAAATACTGGTTCAACCAAGCAGAGCAGTGATAGACGAATGAGGACAACAAAGGGGTGTTGATCCACAACCCGAACAAACATATCGTAGGTAAGATCTATTTAATTTTAAGATATTTTTCTATTTAAATTTTAATACTGAATTTATTCAATTTATATAAAACGTGTAATGAAGTCAACAACAAACATTGCATACGTTAAACTTACGTAATATATTATAGAGAGGTCTAGAACGTTCCAGGTTTCTTTGATAAAAAGGTAGTTTTTGGTGACTTTAGATTAAATTCAAAGTATATAAGTTTTGGGATAAATGATACATATGATACTGATTGATTGAAGGGTGTATTTAAATATTTTTTAAAAATTGTAAATAATATTTCTTTTCATTATATGAAACTAATTGACTTCGTTTTATCAATTTAAAAAAATAATCATAAAGGGGTGGAAAAAAGAAAAATTGATCATCGTAACGTTATGCACTCTGTGTAGATTAAAAAGGACTAGCCGTGGCATAATAATAAAATTAGTAAGATTGAGAAGTGAGAACACAGAGCGGTGTATTGTAATTCCAACTGAATGAGCTTCGGTTGATTATTTGAAAATTTCATGTTAACTGTTTGATGGATACTCTATTTTATTAATTAATTAATGTACCATAATACCTGTGAAAGAATTTATTTTAGCATGTTTAGTTAGCATAAAGTAATTGTAAAATTTGTGGAATGTCAAGCAATGATAATTGGTATAAGTGTAACAAGTATCTGTTCCAAAATAGGAATTATACATAATAATAAGGGATCAATGAATGTACTTTTTAGACATTTTGTAAATAGGTGGGAAGTTATAATTATAATCCTAGGTGATAAGTGTTTAGATAATAAGTGAGCTGATTTTGAAAAATTTTGTAAAAAGTTGTTTTGGTTTTGAGCTTGTTATTGAATTTGAGAAAAATAATATATCTACTTAAAATTTATCTTTTTTATTTAATCATCGTGTTACTGGAGCAATATTATAAATAATTTAATGTTTGTGGAAGAATATGAGTGTATCGTATAATAATTAATAAGGTTTATACAACCGAATGCAGTTAAGAAGAGTGATTCCAGTTATAGCAAACAGAGGGTCATCGTAAGTATTGGTGAAGAATAGCACCAGTGAGCTTCGAATATTTTGCAGTGGTTTCCCAGTATAACAAGACTACGTTTTATCATATGTGGTCGAGTATTGCAAGAATTCATATTAATAGAGCCGAATCTAAGTATACTGTTTCAGAATTATTATTTTTTTAGTCGTAGAACTTAAAATAGAGTGAATGTAATAAGAACATAAAATTAAAACTTACTTTCTACAGGTATTAACTGCAAGCGCCCGCAATACGATTTTGTTTTATCCTGTAACGAGGTCCATTTAAACAACTTAAGCACCTTCGGTGGAATTACAGGTATTTGAAATTAATCCTTGTATAAGCACCATTTAAAAATATTTCTTAGTAATTTGAATCTCAAACGTTTATCTAAATTATACATTTGCGGTTATATTTATCAATCTTTAAAAATAATAACGCCATATCTGCACTGCGAGAGGTTAAGTAATCTTAACTAGACGACGCTTTATGCGAAAGTGTTTAATGTGCCTGTAAGACGACCTAAACCCACGTTTTCTTACAGAGTAGAATTATCTAGATATAATAGTCCCTGAGTAAGTTTCAAAAGCCGTGGCATAAATAAACAAAATTTTTCCTTTATTTAATTTTACAGAAATACAAAACGTTAGTAGAGTATTTTGCATCGTGGTTAAATATATGCATGTAGGTCAGGTTGCGGTACTATCAGGAAGAATTACCGCTATTTCTAAATATTTGAAAGGCCGGCACCACTTTTATCTGTACAATCATTTATTCTTTAACTCTTTGATTTTAATTAGATTCTTCATACACAATACGATATATATATATATATATATATATATATATATATATATCTCGCCTTCCACCAGATGTACAACGATCAATTGCCTGCTAATTGCCACCTCTCTGTGCTTTTAAAATAATTTAAAATTAATATTATTAAATTTATGCCTCGATTAGCTCAGTGATACCACGCACAGGGTGAACGACGGTATGATAACAGAGAATTTTTGCTCACTCCTCTCCAACACTCAATATCTCCGCATAAAACAAATTAAATTCGCCAAAAAATTGTATAATAAACTAAATAAAATTACTATTTACAAATTTGCGCCTTTTTTAATATCATTTACTTTTAAAATTTTTAAATCAAATTTTAAATAAATATTCTTATCAAATTTGCTCTTTACGAATATTATAGCTTTTACACCTTTTATAGCAATTAAAGCCAGCAAAAAATATTGTATTTTACCACCAATAGTTTTGTTGAACGTTGAAAGAGATATCCCCTTTCCTTTTAAACGTACTTTTACGTGCTAATCAGGTTTTCGTTGATCTTGTACACAAATATTTAAATTACATGCAACTTTTAAGCTCACTTCTGAAACACATACTATAAATAAAAAAACAGCTATGACCTTATATTTCTCCCATTGTTCTTGCTGGAGCTTCCTAACCCAAATCGTTCGATCACCATCTTAGCGTGTTGACGCAGTACTTTCAAAAATTTAGCACCGACTCGGAGTCGTTTGCCCAATGATTTAAAGTATTAACCTTAGGGTTTTAATCCAGTAGCTTGGTCTTTTATACCAGTGACTTAGAATATTAACTCCGTGATTTTGAATATATTATTGGAATATTATTAACGTCAGGATATGGATTATTACTTGGAGCTCTTATTTGGAAAATTATTTGGAGTATTATTTGGATGTGTTACTTGGAGTATTATTTGGAGCCCTTAAATCAATAAATTGCAGGGATTTTACTTCTTAATTAATTCTAGACTTACGTTTGTCTCAACGGCATAATTTTATACACACTTATTTTAACGCACTTTACTGTTTCACTTGAAATTATTAATTTATGTTACTTTCAATTTAACGTTCATTAAATTTACGTAATAATCTTCTTTCAACTACTACAATCGGCGCGTCGATTATGGAATAAATGTCGTTTATCTGCTTTGGTTAGCTTAATAGACAAATTCCATCCCTATGTTGCCCGCGTTCTTATTGGTTGACAGCCCGCTATCAGTTATTTGTTCGTGGAAAGGCGTTTCAATTATGTATTATATCTGCAACCTGTTGGCTTTATGAAATATTGCATTCTATATACGTTTGAATTTGCACATACATCAAAACTTTGTATGGGATTCGTTAATAAATGGCATATCATGTACGTTTTAAGCTGCACGTACCCCGTCGCCTCTAATATCTTTATTTACATATGCTTGTTTTATCAAACCTGGCATTTTACATACGTTTGAATTTGCACGTGTTTCTTCGCTTCTAATATGCTTGTTTAAAATGTTTGCGTATACAAAATTACATGTGTTTATTGACTTGTTTACCCAAATGCGTTTAGATTGAAAGAGATTTCATTTCACGGTTATTTTTCTGCAAATTTGTTAAATTTATAATTTGGTTTTAAGTTTACGAATGTTTTAATGTTCTAAAGATGATTGTATTGCTTCCGCAATTATCTATTGTTATGAACGTAGTGAATTTATTACGGATTGAGTTTTCTTTAATTAATTGTAGCTTGTTATTGATTTTATATAGGGTGATTTGTATTTGCTTTTTGCATAATGAATCAATTATGTACATTTTATTATTTAAATGTTTGGTTTTCGTGGTTTTTATGATATTTACATGAAGTATTCCTCCCTTGTGGCCGTATATAACCTTAAATAACCCCATTTTCATAGAAAGATATATAATGCTATAATAAAAGGGTAGTTTAAGGGTAGATTAAGTTATAGGGGTTGTAGGATAGATATAAATAACTTTAATTTTAGGAAAATCAAATAATTCTATCAATTATAGGAGTAAATCGACTATTCTACAAAAAGTCAATTGCGAGGACACTGTATATCTAACATATTTGATTAAATGCATGAGAAAGAAGCTTCATTAGTAATAATCCGATATCATTTAATTAGAATAGTAATGGGTGCGTCGTATAATATGTTTAAGTATAATTTATGAGTAAAGATAAGATTTTAGAAGCAACTAATTGCAGCAAATAAAATTATCGGGAAACATAGATAAATTGGCATTCCAAATATTTAATAATTACGTCGAAAATATCAACGCTTCTATATGCAAACTCATCTTAATACGTCACTAAATACGTGACTAGAAAGAATACATTTGTTCAGAAAACCAACATTCTGTAACAAACAAATAAACACCAGGCGGTTCAATTATATGATAAATTGTGGACTTTTAAAGTGACAAACATTGAATACGTAACTGGATAAAAGCAATAATCGGAAATCCTAACAAAATACTGTAATTTAGCAGAACGCTTACGTGACTGAGAAAGCATTTCGTGGAAGAATTAGACCAGGGAATTTGAGAAAATACCGAATTCTGCCAGATAAGGCAAAGTACAAGCCTTGATCGATAAACACGTCAATGAAAACGATTGGTGGGAAGGGCTTATAAAAACAATAAATAATGAATAAACATTTACTTCATATTCGATCAGGTACAAACTATGCTTAAAATGCAGTAGAAAGTTGTGTAATTGATTAATGAAACAAAATTCAGAATAAGTAAAATTTGAAAGCGAAAAATTGTGCGACGAAAATAAGCCCATCTACAAATAGACGTAAGTTAAACAATTAATTAAATTAATTTTTAATATTTAACAAAATAGGGCTTCTTTTATTGGGACGGTTTTTGTTGAGGCTTCTTTTATTGGGATGGCTTTTAGTGGAGGCGATTTTTTATTGGGGCGACTTTTGTTGATGCCATTTTGGTTGTGACGGCTTTTGTTGAGTCGATGTTCATGTCGAGATCTAAGCCTTAACGCAAATCCAAAAATACGTCTGAAAGTGAGATCTAAAGGGTATTCAAAGTTAATTCAAGGAAAAATACCAGAGATTATAAGTGGTTAATTCTGGCCAATAATTAAAGCGGATACAACAAGGGATGCAGACCACAGACTATGAGGGAACTCCAATGACCATTCCAGGTTAGCGACTTATAAACATTTTATTATTTAAAAACTGTTCCAAATTTAATATTCGTTATAAATTATGTATTTGTAAGAGTCATCAAAAAGGTTATTTAAAAATATGAAAACAGGGAAATGAATCTTAGAACGTTCGAAGGTACTTGAGAGCAATTAAAAGAAATTTTTGCTGGCTTTCATGAAAGCATAAATTTAGTAACTGTAAATATTCTATACAGGGGAAAATTTTTGAGGTTACACAACATTGTACATATTATCAATTATTATATTGTGTGATTTTGAACTGACTTATTTGAATCCCTTTAAAGGGTAAAATAAGATTTATTAGGAAGTCGAATATTCAGTGAGCTAGTAGTGGTAAACAAACAAATAAAATATAACGTACAACATTGAGGCTTAAAGAAAATAAAATCACAGCAATAAAAATGATACGCTCATCGTAGGGGCTTAAAATCCCAAAAGGCTAAACCACAGCAATTTAATGACACGCCCAATCGTGGGGCAAAGCACAGCAATATATATATATATATATATATATATATATATATATATATATATTACTCATATTTAGACCAGGGTAGAAAATTAAATAATCACATCAAATAATTTTAATCACCGTGTATAAGGAATTTTATTAGATAATACGCTTTAGTAAAACACCGTGGAGAATAAAAATTTATTAGTTTCATTAAACATAAGAGATTTAAATCATGTACAAGACGCTTTATATCAAAAGAAGCAGTATTAAAAAGCTCTGCGTGTAATGTAATTATTCCTAAACAAATGGAAATTACGTGCAAAATTTATCTTAATTAACTCTATTTCAAGTAACCGGTATTGAACAAAACGTACAGATAATATCTATAGAAACTTGTAAAAACCCAATAAAATGCAAATCCTAGAAGTGCTAGTTAGAAGTAGGATGTTTGAACACACCTGCGTATTTTAAAAGGCAATTTCAGTTTAATTTGTTTAGATAAACATGTCGATTCTAAGGATATTGGAAACGGTCAGATGCTTTAGCACGAAATACAAAACAGGGTTTATTTAAAAAGCTCTGAGAATTAATATTATTTTGAACACCTGCGTAGTTTAAATATCACGTACGGCGAAAATTGTGTAGATAACAAATGGTTTCAAAGAATCTTGGAGAAACCGGGGCTTAATATTCACGAGAATGTGCGATACGGGGTTATTTAACCCAGATAGTCCACATGGACTAAAATATAATCGATAATAAAGAATATCAATTTGCACCAATACGAACAGGTTAGAAAAGGAAAGAGAAAATGCGTCAAGCAAAGACACATATAGTAAAAGACGTGATTTAAGCAACGTCACGAGGGTCACAATTGGTTGAAAATAGGATGCAAATATCAGAGGTAGAAACAACAATTTCTGTACAAAATTAATTAGTTTTACTCGGACATGTTTGCGTGCCGTGTGAGAATTTCTGAGATTTAAATGGGCGAGTGAAAAATTCGTAAAAACCGACACGCGAGCGACGGACTGGGAACATAGAATGAGAAATTCTTAAGAATTGTCTGTTTTGGGGAACAGACCGACAGACAGGCTTTTTGCTATATATACCGGTGGTAATATGAATTTCGGCCTCTTAGACTTTTGACTATTCGATGCGTTAAAAGCTCTTACATCCGCGACTTGATTCAAGATGTTAAACAGTGCATTTTAGTTTGATAAAATAATTTAAAGTTTGCTCGTATATTTTGGTGATTCAAAATAGTTTGTTATTTACGTGCTAACATGAATGTACTTCAGTGCACTTAGATACAAGGTAATAAAATTTAGTATCACTGTACCAATTAGCAAAATTTACAACGACAAATGTATACACAAAAGTAGGCAGTTTTGGCGTATATTGGTGAGAGACGCATGAATTTCTTTGCTATTTTCGGGGTGTTAATAATTAAATGGTTCAAATACGTGTCTGGATCCACGAAACAAGGGTCAGATATACACAGATGAATTCCGGAAAAGCCCAGAAACAACTTTAAATAAATGGTGATGGAGAAAATTTTAAAAGCGTTGAGAATTAGAAACCGTAAATATAATCCTGTTGGAATGGTGTGATTACTGAAGGACGATGTACATTGAAGCTTCGAGGACAGTAACCTTCAGGTAAATTATACTATTTTGTTTGACATTTTGTGTGTGTTGAATAACTTTATAATTGATTTACTTTAAATGGACATTAGTGAAATTGTACTAACCATAAAATTTTAATTTTAAGATGAAATTTGCTTGTTTAAGTAGAAAGGGGTATTTAGTATTGATATTCTGAATTATGATGAAAATATGGGTATGTCTTTGAGCTCAATTAGACGAACTTGGTTAATTAACGTAAAGGGTGGTAGATGCTCCTTTATACTCAGACTCCGGTCTGCTTATATTGTTATATTAATTAGTAGGCATCCAACAAGGACTTTAATTCTGGATGCACGTTAAAGTGATAATAAAATTAATCTTGAAATTCTTTTAAAAACTGAATTTTATGCTGAAATTTAATTTGAAAATTTAATGTATTCTGAATATTGATGTAAATAGAGTTAACGTTGATGTTTGTGGTAGGAATGTGTTGTTTAATTTTATGAATGAGGAGGTTTATAAAATTAGGTGAGCAGCCGAGGTGAAAAGAGGATCATAGCAGTTTATGACGCCCAATCTGTGGGACTAGAATTTTTTTGTTGAAAGGACCCAGTTCCCGCATTCACAGGAGTATATCACAACAATATATATATTAGGTAGTTAATTACACAAGGTAAGTTGATAAATACTACCGTATTATCGATTTTGTTTTTAGCATAATCTAAATAAAGTTGACAAAGACCTGAATTTTCGCTATATATACACTAAAAATCTTGTTTTTGCGAGTTGTATTACACGTATATACATATAAAAACATATTCATATACAAACATGCGCGAACGCTCTCTTTCTGTTTCTCCCTCTCTTTCGCGCAGCGCGCACACACACACACACACACACACAGACACACAGACACACACACAGACACACACAGACACACACAAACACACAGACACACACACACACACGCAGATACACACATACACACACACTATTTCGTTATGGTACAGACTATGATTAAAAATTATAATAAATGCTTCATAATTAACACAAATTTAATAAAATAAAATCCTTACACTATAAAATAAAAAGATAAACCAAAGTAAAGCACAAATTACAGTATTTTGGAATATGCAAACCCACAAGATTAAGAGAGAGAATATTACTTACATAAACGAATGGTAATTTATAAAAACAAAGACTCCCTGTTTAAGCTTTATCGACGCTGCCTGCCTTATAACAAACGTAGATTGAGATACTCATAAACGTTAAGTATGAATTTGAATTGTACCTGCACTATCAATATATAGTAGCTTTAGTTTCATTTCTTTCTTTTAACTATGTAGACTTATTACTACTTAATATTATTTAACAACTCACAGAGAAATTTACACATTGCGAACTGCAAATCGGCAATTTATCACCTGGTTTACTACAAAAGAAGCGATTTATTCATACAAACTTAACTAAATAAGATTATTTTTATATATGATTACTTAGGGGTAAATTACAACACACGCACACACTCACACAGTACACACACACGTACGAATGCCAGCATGAACACACGTTCTCACACGCATTCATGCACGCACGCACGCAAGCACATATCTACAGATACACACACGCCTGCGCACACACACCATACACCACTCACACACACCGACACACACACACACACACGCACACACATACACACAATAATAATAATAAAGCACACGATACATATGCAGATGCACTCACATTCCCGCACGCGTCATCTTAATAACTTACATTACGACACCACTGTAAGACCTTTGCGATTTTAGTAATTATACAAACATTAAACATTCCCGCAACTTTTTTGTAAGGCTTCTAAGTTCAAGAGCTTGAATTACTTCAGTATCATTCGTTCAATTTTAATTTGCTCGTTTTAAAAAATATAGTCGACTTCTTGAATTTTAAATAAGCCTCCCGCTTGAACCAAGCCATAGAACCCTTTTTAAACCAGTCTAATTAGAAAACTTTTCCATTTTAAAAATATTTAATTAAATCAGTAAATAAATATGGACAGGCAGCTGAACAGCAAAAATAATTGGTTAGCTTTATGCAACGACGTGACGTACTTCTAGCGTTAACAATGGTGGAGTTGTATTGTATGTATTTGCTTGTTAGGGATAAAAGTATCTAGTTCCAAATTGATACCACTGAAAATAAAGTAATTGGATTTATGCAAAAGAGCGGACTATTGCAAACTAAATTTGCAAAATAGAGTATGTGCTATATACATCTCATTTAAAGAACGTCTGGAGTTTATTCCTTAGAAATTAGTTTTTGTTGCAAGCATGAAGTCTTTAGAGTAGATTTTTTAGATATGTCAGAAAATCAGAAATATAACTAATTTATTTTTAATATTATTTGTTGAAAGCTATAGGATTGCAATATTTATTTATAAGCTTCGAAAGTTTGCATTATGTATTCGAGATACTCGAGATTTTTTTATTGATGGCGTGTTCGCGAATTGTAGTTCGCGTTAAAATAGCAAATCATGGTTTTCATAAAAATGGGAAAATAGGCAGGTAAAGTTTAGAAAAATTCTTAAAGGGATATAGTAATTTCCGTGTGGAAGCTTTGCAGTTAGGTATATAAACCGTACGATCTGACAAAAGATTCAGTTTGAGTTTGAGTATTAATCCGTCAGTATTATGAAATAAATTATTGGATTGATATTTAAAATAAATACATTGAATGTCTATGTAGACTAATTGCTTTTGTAAATAAATTACACAGTCTAATTTATCGACGATTTTTAGCGGTATCTCAGTATATTGAGGTTTCTTTATAAATAATGGTGAATAATCAAGCAATATATTGGATCGAATTAGAAACAGTAAGTTGAAGCTCGTTATAAAATAATTTTAAATTCTTTTATAATATTATTATTATTATTATTATTATTATTATTATTATTATTATTATTATTATTATTATTATTATTATTATTAGTTTTACAAACTGAATACTAATATGAAGAAACAAATAATGATGGATGACGTATTTGATTTATAATTCGCCATAATTAATCAAAATATTAATAAACGAGTTTATACCAAGTAACATAGTTAAGAAATGCGTTAAAGTTGTAGTGTTTACCAATATTTTATAAATATAGGTAGAGTATTTTCTTCAATACAAAATCAGCCACTAGCAGATGCGAGAACATGATATTTATATTTATATTTATATTTATATTTATATTTATATTTATATTTATATTTATATTTATATTTATATTTATATTTATATTTATATTTATATTTATATTTATATTTATATTTATATTTATATTTATATTTATATTTATATTTATATTTATATTTATATTTATATTTATATTTATATTTATATTTATATTTATATTTATATTTATATTTATATTTATATTTATATTTATATTTATATTTATATTTATATTTATATTTATATTTATATTTATATTTATATTTATATTTATATTTATATTTATATTTATATTTATATTTATATTTATATTTATATTTATATTTATATTTATATTTATATTTATATTTATATTTATATTTATATTTATATTTATATTTATATTTATATTTATATTTATATTTATATTTATATTTATATTTATATTTATATTTATATTTATATTTATATTTATATTTATATTTATATTTATATTTATATTTATATTTATATTTATATTTATATTTATATTTATATTTATATTTATATTTATATTTATATTTATATTTATATTTATATTTATATTTATATTTATATTTATATTTATATTTATATTTATATTTATATTTATATTTATATTTATATTTATATTTATATTTATATTTATATTTATATTTATATTTATATTTATATTTATATTTATATTTATATTTATATTTATATTTATATTTATATTTATATTTATATTTATATTTATATTTATATTTATATTTATATTTATATTTATATTTATATTTATATTTATATTTATATTTATATTTATATTTATATTTATATTTATATTTATATTTATATTTATATTTATATTTATATTTATATTTATATTTATATTTATATTTATATTTATATTTATATTTATATTTATATTTATATTTATATTTATATTTATATTTATATTTATATTTATATTTATATTTATATTTATATTTATATTTATATTTATATTTATATTTATATTTATGTTTATGTTTATGTTTATGTTTATGTTTATGTTTATGTTTATGTTTATACTTATTTTATATTTATATTTATATTTATATTTATATTTATGTTTATGTTTATGTTTATGTTTATGTTTATGTTTATGTTTATGTTTATGTTTATGTTTATGTTTATGTTTATGTTTATGTTTATGTTTATGTTTATGTTTATGTTTATGTTTATGTTTATGTTTATGTTTATGTTTATGTTTATGTTTATGTTTATGTTTATGTTTATGTTTATGTTTATGTTTATGTTTATATTTATATTTATATTTATATTTATATTTATATTTATATTTATATTTATATTTATATTTATATTTAACTGGTGGTAACAGAACTACGGTTGTTACCGATAAGATGATGTCGTTGTTATTCATGTAATGCTGCTCTAATTGGTCAATTCGACAAAAATAACTCCAGATTGATTAATACTTGGCTTTAATTTTCAAAATTAGCCACGTTACAGGAATTAATAATTTTAACCAACGCCTGTTTAATGCGCCTGGATTGGATATCATTTCAAACAGCAAACAAAAAGCGACGTACCGAACGCCACATAAACGCCAAATCACACCAGAGACAGCTCAACTTTCGTTATAACACTAGAAAGGAGTGTACACCAAATCAAAATCGAGTAATTTCACTCAAACGAGTATCCCAGGGTAAAATGTAGATGGAGCTGATGACTAAATGAAATAGAAAACTAGAAGTATGAGCTAACTGGGGATCAACCCTGCGTGGAAATGAGGCGGGCGTGGGCACTGATAAACAGAGTAGGGGTGACGGCACCTTGCTAGCAAGGAAAATAAGCAAACGGAAACGGAGTGACGGTTGACGGGGGCACCATCAAATAAAAAACAAAGAGCACTAAAAATTCGACCGCTGAGACACAAATATGAAATATAACTGGCAACTGTAAACACTTATGGATACTCAACCTTAGCAGGTAAGTATGCTCAAGGCTGGGAACCTAAGGAAAAACTTAAACTCCGATCTGCACCTGTAATAAAAAGAGATAATTTGCAAAAATATAAGTCATAAATAAAAACACTAAACTTTATATTTCCTTACGTCCATTTTGAAATTTAAACTTAGTGATATCTTGTAAGTACCTTTTGATTATTTGAACACCTTGTATAGTTACGTTCAATTGTGCCTTGCCGAATGTTTTCGTTCAGTTTAGGATTATTTTAAATATTCTCACGCTTCCGTTCCGATATCTTGTGTAACTACGTCATGAGAAACGTCTCTGATTACGCTGTATAATTAAATAAATCGATTTATTCCTGTAAAGCTCATCCTAATATCATCGAACCAAGAACTTTCCAGCACTCGGTAGAATAGTATTAGAGCATTTAGTTTAGTTCAAAGTACCTAAATTTATCTCTATGGTTTGATGTAGAGCCTCAAATACAACTCGGTTACCTACAAATTTTATTTTCTAAAGAATATGCAAGTTTGAATAGCGTACTTTTCTATAATTGTATTCGTATTTGCCGATTTTTGCTACCTGTTCATGCATAACAATGTCTTTAGAGGTGTTACTAAGGTATTTGAATCGCTTATCATCTCGTTTCCCGATTTCATTTGACTTTGAGCCTGCGCTTCCCCGTGATAACATGTACTCTCTGCATGATTAATTCTGTTACTTCAAGAGCATGTACGTTTTGTTTTTACGAGAAGTGGATATTCTGGGTAAATCGCTCTTTGACGTAGGTCCAATGGTTCTCCTATGTTAAATTAAATCGCATTTTTATGTAAGCCTGATTGTTATTGGGCGTAAGCCCAACTGCTCTTGTATGTAGACCGCTGTTACAATTACGGTAGCAGTGTGGACGTTACGCACTACCGTGGCGATGCTTTGCTAATTCATATACGATGGCTTAGCAGCTAGATAGGTATTCTGATACGTAAAGGTTTCTGGCCCTCCTTTCATTCTTTTTTCCTTAGTGTCGTAATGGGTGAACTACAGTATCATCACTCCGACGGGCGGAAACAGTACATAACCAGTTTAAGGAAATAACTAGCTTGCCTAGTGTTCCCTATCGCTTTGAAATGCTTGCTTAGCAGAAAGCAGTAGCTGTACTTTTGGTATTAGTACTGAATAAATTTCGTAGTACTTGCCAGGGCAGCATTACTTTTTTGTTATTATTAAATAATTTCTTACATGTTAGCTATAAAATGCGCACTTGGTGGAACAATTATTGAATTTGTCCATAGAGTAAATTTGCTTTTTAAATAGTAACTTTTTATTTACTTCTTTTGCTTGTTTAAACAGAAATCCTTATGTTTATAGTAAAAAGAAGATCATTGGCGATGTACTTTTTTGTCTATGCAAATCACCCCACTTTCCGCGTTTGTAGTTAGCCCGGTCTTTCTAAATTTCTTTTGTCTTTTCATACGTAATCGCAATCCATGCGGGTCCTTACTTTGTTTTCCTTTTTGTTTTTGTGCATCTCGTGCGTTTCTTAATCTTACAAATTTTACTATTACAACTTCACTCAAGTAATTCTAATATAACCTTGTGAGGCAATAAAGCAAATAAGTTTTCAAAAAAACTTTGCATTATTTTAAAGTAGAATTGTCTTTGTTCTATATCATTTGCTTTTTTATATATTTTTTAAATAAATAATAATTATAAATGCTTACATATACAATTATGTTTTGTGCAACAAATAGATTCACTCAGAAATAAAATTATACCTCAAGTATATACCAGTAGCATTTACCTAAACTAAAAATGTACTAAAGAGTTTAGAAATTTTTAGCAGAACAAATAAAATTGAAATGTTTCTAGTTCACATCTGTAGTAGTATTTGAAAGACTAAGTGCTCACCTATTAAATAAAAATAGTAACTTAACCAAAAAAGAAATATCAAGACTTCTTTTAGAAGCAATATAATGATGAAATACTTAAAAAATTTACCTTTGACACCAACGGTACTGTAGGATAACAAGAAAATTTCTCTTAAACAAGCTGTGATAATCTATTTCAAACGCATACAGTTTAAGGAGTTTTCATAAAATTTATTTATAATGAGTTGTTACAAATTTATAAGTGAAATTTATAAGCTTAACTTAAAAACTCATCTATTTATTTTCAAGTTGTCCTGTACAAGGCAGCAAAGTAAAGATCACCAGAAGGTGGAGTTCAAGTCTTTCAACCAATTCTGCAAAAGAAACTGCTACGGCAAGAATGCCAAAAACAAATGTGCTTGACACACGCATCTACAAGAAAAGGGTAATTACAAGATATACTTGAAATCTTCCTTTAAAAAGGAATGAAAGTGTTAAATAACGAAACGATGAATAAAATTTCCAAATACTCTCAACTTAAAAGAGAATAGGAGAGGCTCGCGTTGAGCAGAAACAATACAACAACAGTGTCTAGCAAAGTACTACTCGACCAGTCATAATGTACTCGGCAGTCCGGAGTGGGAGAGAACCACTCTTATGTAACGGACGGTTGTCTCCGGACTAAGACAGGTTAGATCGGTTTTGACGCACTGCAATGTGACGATAAAATAAGCTGTACACAAGCATATCAAAAATTAAAACATAACTAGGCTCCAAATAAGACTTAGACAAATCATCCTCCTACCAAGAGCATCTACTGCGATAAGAAAATCAGACTAAAGAAAATACAATTAACTTAAGTACAACCACACTGTAATTTTAAAAGCGGTAGCTACCATAGACATACAAAAATAATTATTCAAAAAGCATTTAATCGAAGATAAGAATAGAATAATTTTCCCATATACCAAAAACAATAAGAAATTAACACTGAAAACGATAAAAACGACAGCCCCTCACCAACATCTTCAGGAAAAAATAGAAAAAAATGTACAAACGTTCCTATGATACAGAAAAATAGTCGATGATGGAAATACTAGGAAAATATAATTGAGGTACTAGTGAAAGAAAACACGTCGAATAGAAATGCCTTGTAGCCGCAACTGTAGAAATCGACTTTTTACTACACAGGCATAGTTTGCGCTAGTTATGTGCGTCCTAAGATCAAGCATCAACCCGACATTAGTTAGTATAAGACCTAAAGATCCGTTGAGTTGTTCAAATAGAAGATATGTCAACGACGATCAAAAAGTGCAATGGGTTATGTAATAATACGAATAATAGCAAAATGAAAGAAGAAAATGTACGAGAAGGGAAGCGTAATGACAGATAATTTTCTATTTTAAAACAAGGAAGATAAAACTATGGTTTTTGGGATAAGTTATGCCAGAAACGAAAGGGTTTGAAATGATTCAAGGGTCAAGGGTAAGGTACATTTATAAACATTGAAATAAGTCTAAAAGATATAAATGGGATTTAGATAAAAGTTAATATAATAAAGATTCAAGTGTCGGATATGTTTACGGAGAAAATAAATTTAAAAGACAAGTTTAATTCACCTAATGGTAGGAAAAATTTGGTATAAACTTAATTAAAGACGAAAAGACATGCGTGACCAATTTATTCGTTAGGGTTATATATATCATCAATATTTTGTAATTTATAAATTAATGCAGAAATTATTTGATATAGTTTATACATAAGGAATAATTAGAAATTAATTTTAAAGAAAAATTCTTAATTCTATTAGGTAAGGAATGATTTGGTTTTATTATTAATTAAAGAAACTCAAAAATAATTTAATTTGGTTTATATGTAAGTAGATAATGGTAGTTAAGTATGTCACCAAAATGTACAGGTGAGAAGTGTTTTTTCAAAGAAAAGAATTTAAAGTATTTTTTTTTATAGAAAACAGCTATTAGTTACAATAAATATGGTAGTAATTACTAGACATGGCTATGGTCATTTACTTTTTAGAACAGAAAGTTCAATCACCTCGCCTGTCAATAAACAAACGTGTTTAGAAACGAAGGTAACTAACATTTTTTTGTTATAAAAGCACTATTTAAATATACAAAAAAAACAATTCTTTTTTTAAATATATCGTTTCTAATACTTAACATTTGAAAAGCGCCAACTCAGATAAAAACTATTATAGATACACCATCAGTGCGTTATAAATAAAATCACACTAATAAACGTTAAAATTATTATAGCTAAACACAGTTACAGGTAAACGTACTTTAGTTTATATCGTCGTTATATAGAGGGCGTAATGATGTTACATAGATTTTTTTGGTTGCAAAAGTAAATTATAGCAAATAACAATACGCATCAGCTTATCTTAAATTATTTATTATTACTAGAGCATTGTATTACAGTAAATTATTCATGTAAACGTACGTCTAGATAGGAAGGGTTTCCTCGGTTTTTCTTTAACAGATAACAGTGGAGTTGTCGTCAACCCACAACATTTAAAACAGAAAACTCATCAAAATTAAAAAAGAGCAAAGGGCAGGAATTTTACAGATACTTCACTGCATTAAGCGCACTGACTGATCCCTTCATCTGTTCCATAAGGTAGCCCCGAGTAATCTGCCAGATCATAGCACTCGTTTATACCAACTTGTGAAACTCCTCATCCACTTCGCACGTTCTCATTGGTTAAACAATGACGCACATCCTTCAAAACGCGGGGAAGCGCCTAATTAAACATTCTATTTACGCGAATTATATAATAAGCATAATAAGCTATTCCTAATAGCCCTGAAAATGCTATAAGTTCAAACCACATTTTTAACGCGAGCTATGTATCCCCCAATTATCTATATGTATTGAATATATTGAATATAATAGGAATTATTAGAAATTGTTAAATAAAGTATAAGTTCATTGCAACATTGTAATACAAGGATAACCCAGAGAGGTTATCGACAGTTCATGAGAACGGACATGCAACTTTGCATCCGAGAGGGCAGTAATACTGCAGGTGGCAGGTCACAGGCGGTTTACATACCGCAATTACTTAGAAATAAGATTGTTACAATGTAATAAAGTGTACAATTACGAGAAAAGCAGACATGAGATCTGCAAGTTCCCACAGCCGTGTGAGGGGCAGGTTATTATAAAAAGCCCGGGAGCTCAAGGCCCGGCAGTCAGTCTTCGAACTCCATACTTCGTTGTTCAAGCTACTCACCTTATTACAATTAATTAAATGTTTTTGAATTAAAGTTATTTTACAAGTTATTCAAAATTCAATTGAAATTTCTGTTTTAAGTTAAAATAAAAATTGTTAAGTGTTTGGAATTGTTTTTAAAAACACCGCTTCAAAGGCCCGAACCTTAACTCGCGTCGTAACCTACTTATACTAGAAAATTATGATGGGAAATATATCACGAATGTAGGATTTAAAATCTCCCATGATTAAATATTGAAGTACGGCTGGTGAATCTAAAAAAGCGTAACAGCTGTATGTGCAGAATGTTAAAGCTTCCTAGGTAGTGAATCGAACACTTGTAGACGGTGCCTTGAACAGTGCTGCATCTTTCTCCCTTTGTATCTTGTTTTCCTAAATCTCTTTCGCGAGAGAACTTGCAGCAGTAGGTAAGTAACATCAAAATACGTCAGTTCTAGCTTTTCTAATCAGTAGTTTTACCACAGTGGCTGCGCTTGACTTTAAACATTCATTAAATCAACACCAAAAAGACATTTGATTAATATTTTTCTCTAAGTAAACACATGACTATTAACAGAACGCTGCCGTATTTTATTACTTACACCCGCACTTAAAATTGTATCTATGTAAATAAAAATTCAAAAGCGCGTTAAAAACTACGCCATTATTTTAATTTGGAAACACTTAGACAGTACCTTTATTAATTAATATTTAAGGCGCTTTAAAACCTGAGTAAAATGAACGAACGCACTGTTAAGAGTTTTTAGTTAAACATCGCTCAGCTGGTTTTAATTCCTTATATGATATCTATAAATTTCCGCTGTCCCATAATCTTACGTTAATAAAAAGTGACAGAAAGTAGCGCTACATTTGTGTTTACTTAAAACCCCTGATAAAGTTTCAAATCCTGTGCAAGTGTTGTGAATCTTAAAAAAACTACAAGATACAAGATGTCAGTCTGTCAACTGTCGCGTATCACGGAAGGGGAGAGATAAACACAATTTGTGTTACGTCTCATCCTTTTTTCTTTGAAAGTCGGTGTCGGTATCTTCTACAGACGGACATGTTTTAGTCTTAAAAAATGTAGCTAAATAAGTACTTAGAAAGCGATGAATTTGTTTCCTTTAAAAACAAATGAATGTTCGGTGCGTTTATACAACGGAAATATATGGTTCACAATTTTTAGGTTAATTTTAGACAACTATTGCAGAGTAATTAAGTTATGGTAGAACTTTAGAAGACCCTAAGTTGATAAGTATTTATTTTATAGGCGCTCAGTTTCAAAATATGTTTTAAGGAGTTCTCAAAATTAAAAAATCCCTAAAATTAGATTTTAAACTAAAAATTCAATTGTAAATATCGCAAGTAGTTTTGTTAAAATTCAAATTATTGTTAAATTTTAATATTTATGCGATTAAATACTGTACCTAATTCTGGATGATATCTTTCTTAAGAATAATAAAAGAATTAAAGTTGTAAATACATATCTGTATCTTACGGACATAAGACATTCAGCACCAATTACCAAACTTTACAGTACACTAAGAAAATTGTTCTAGAATGTCGAAAAAATTTTGGAATCGATATTACTTACACATATTTTAGGATAGGCATTTTAGAAGAATATCTGCTTTCTTTACAATTATTTACACGTTTTAAAAAATCAAAGAAGATGTATTTATGGAGTAAAGGTTGTACACCTTTACATTGTTACGTTTATTTTTCCACATAAATTAAATACCCTTTTTTTTCTGGTTAAGTCATTACCCGCTCGAATAAATTCCATTCCTATTCATAAATTCTCCAACAATACCCTATATAGTGTACCTGTTCAGAATAAGCCCGCTTTAACATAATTTTCACTCAAAATCCATTTTGCTTTTAAAATAAAAATTTATTCGATAAATTAAATAGTCAATACCCTGTTTTAGGTATCCGTTAATTTGTTAAACATTCCAATAACGTATAATTGTTTTCCCTTGTGTTTCCCATCTAAAGACTTGTCAAAATAGTGGATCCTACTATTATTTGATAGCGTGTTTTCCAGTTTGCTAATCGCGCTTTGATAACGCCAGGATTGCAGTTCAAACTCGTGTTATTTAAACCACTTTTAATTTGATTCTGCAGCTTGTGCGTTGAAATATTTTCTGAATTACTCATCCCAGTACTTCAGGAGCGATGCATGTTTTTTTTTGTTTGACAAGTAGGAGGTATCTTGCGTGTATCGATGATTTTTTCCGCGCTTACCTATCCTAATCAGATTCTCTTTTTAACTCTTAGCTGGAGACCAAATTGGTTCTTTTTTGATGTAGATTCAACTGTTTTTTTGCCACAGATCATATGTCATTGCCTGTAGATCGCTAGTGCCGTTATGGTAACAGGGTAAATAGATCGCGATGACCATGGCGATGCGGTGCTGATTCACCCTCGAGGGCGTGCCAGCTAAGTATCCCGACACATACAGATATACAACTTGTTTTGTTTTATGTACATCAAGGGAATATTCCTTACCAGCGTTTGGTGTAGTTACGTGATGAGAAACGTGACACTGTAGGACTATTGTTTGTGGCTGCAAATCGATATTATCGCTCTACAGGTGTGATGTATCATTGTTAAAAATGTTCGACAAAAGTTCCCACATGCTCATTCTTTTCTACTGATTAGTTTATTTTACAAACGGCATTATGTACGATTTAAAAGAATATTTGACAAGAGCTAACACCCGTTAACTTTTTCTACTGATTAATTTATTTTACAAAAAGTATTAAGTGCGATTTTAAAAACGCTTGACAAAAGCTCTCACATGTTTATTATCTACTGATTAATTTTATTTTGTGTAAAATACGAGATGCGCACTTCGTATCTAAAGTATTAAATTGTTCGTATCACATAATTGTTTGCTGTGAAACAGTAACGCTTAATTTATTTTTTTTTCTTGTTTGTACAGAATCTTATTTATTTTTATGGATAATAGATTATCGTAGGTGATGTGTTTTTTTTGGTATTTAGGTGAATCCCCCACTCTCCGCGTTTGGTAGTTAGCCTGGTATTTACGTTTCTTCCGGCTAAATCTAGGCACGTAGCAACATTTATACTCAATTTGCCCAAAATTGGAAGAATTAGTAATCATACGTTTAAATTTTGAATAGTATAAAGGGTCGGGATTTTTCATCATCATTACGTTTTCAGTCCTGAAACTTGTTGGACGCGTACCTCCATTGTTTCCTATTCTGAGCTAACCTACACATTTCCATGAAATTTCCACAGCCTATATCTTTCACTGTCTGTGTGCAAGAGTCTAATCTAGTTCTTTTTTTTTCCTGTCTCTGCTTCTAATTTATCTCGCACTATTTCCTCATGCTTTAGAATGTATACTATCATCCTACCTCTCCTATTTTTTATTGATTTCCACATATTTGTTTCATCCCCTACCATTTCTGGCATTGCTTTGTTCTTACCCCTGTATGTCGATGATATCTTTTCCACATCTCTGGCGTACCACATTTCTAACGCTTCTATCTTTTTCTTGTTCGCCTCTCCTACTGTTCACGTTTCACAGTCATATAGTGCCGTGTTCCACACATTAACTTTCAGCAATCTTTTCCTTGTTTCCATGTTTATTGTCTTCAAAGAGAGTAGTTGCTTTTTCTTGTTAAATGCAGCACGGTCTTGTGCCAATATTTGTTGAATGTTTTTTCCTATCTTTCGTTATTTGCGTTTCCTAGGCGATAGAAACCCTAAGCTACTGAAAATTCTCCATTCCGATTTGTATTCTGGTTTTGACTGGTTTTCCCCTCTTTGACATATTAGTATTTTAGTTTTATTTTTGTTAACTTGTCACGAATACAATTACCTGCTTCATAAATATACGTTTTTGTTCTAAATATCTATTTAACAAATATCCATTATTAGACAGAAAATATTAAATTCTGATAGTAACAATATATTACCAATTCATACATAGAGCTCCACCTATATTTAAAGACTCGAAGTAAAATTTAAGATTTCTTCTACCTATATGTGTATTGATACAATATTCCCTTTTTGCGCGTGCTTGGATAATAAAATTGCCTCGTGGACAAGGTTCATCATTTTCCATCCGAATGTAATCAGCGAAGCAAGTGTTGAAACGTGGGCTAGCAGGTTTGAAAAAACATGCTGTCCCAAAAAGAAGTGCAATAATGTCGACGGATACCATGGCCTCGATTAGTTGTTGTATCGACCTAGAGTGACCAAGAGATATATCTACGGTAGGTGAATAATTTTCAAGTTCACATCGTAATCATTTTCCTCGTTTCTTTTCAGCGCAAGTAAAAAATGTTTATACAGTATTGAAACACAAGTAAAAGTTAACAAATAATATCGAAACAAATTGCAAGTCCAATTTTGAAACGCAAATTTTATAGTATTGGAACGCAAATTTTATGTAAGCATGTAATTTATCAAATTGTGGAGCGATAAATTTTTCGTATATAATTATTATGGAACACAGAAGCACTATTGGTTGTTAGTTGTATTGAAAGTATAAAGTCTTAAATATTGTTATGCAAGATTGTGGAAGTTTTTGCAGATGTTGTTTTGTATAGTGTGCCAGCCGCGCGCATCTGCTTTTGTAAGTACTCAAGATGGTTGACCAACTTGGTTGCCTAGCAGATTGTTTGTGGTGAGTCATCCCCAATTTTAGATCAATTTTCATTTCCTGGAATCATTACTTAAAATGTACAAATAATTGTTGTAACTTTTATATGTTTATTTAAATTGGTTCACGAAATTTTTGTAAAATTTATGTGGTCATTTAAATTAGACACGTAATATTTTATTCAGAATTTAATAGTTGGCTATTCCATAAATGCTCTTAAAAACACACAGAAATTTCTATATGATAATTTTTGAATTTACAAGGTTATACAAAAATGTATTTGTAACTAAACACGTGACACGTTGATATTTGTTGATCACATTATAAAATATATTTTTTTTGCATTACATCTGAAGTATAGTTTAATTCAAACAATAAATGTTTTTGATCTTTGATTCCATCAATTAAGCCAATTAAAAATGTAGTTCTGTAATCTACCGAAAGTCAGAGCATTTAATTTATTGATTGCAAACCCGAAAAGGATCCTATTCAGGTATCATCTATAGATTGTAGAATAATAATGAAAACACTATAAATAAATTTTTAATTATAAAATTTATATAAATAATCAGAGACTAATACTAGACGTGTAATAAAAGTAATTATCTCGAAAGTTTCAGTACGTATAAAAATGGTACAAATGATGTATATATTCTTTTTGTAAATCAATAGAAAGAATAATAAGTTGTTTTAAAGCTTTCTTTCATTGAAGTCATCAATAATTTTTCTATAGAAGCAAACAACCACATTTATGAAATTTTTGTAGTGATGAAAGATATATTATTGGTGTTGAGTTTAAAAATTCTTTGAAGTATAATTCTGACTAGTTGATCTTTTTATAATTTATTTTTTTGTGATAAAGTGACTAGACTCTAATGTAGCCCAAGTTCAAAAATGTTTAGAAGTGATTAAATTTTCAGATAGTACAAGATCGTCGTTCGCATTCCAGATTGCTGAACCATAAGTAAGTATTATTTTTCTCTGTTGTGCTCGTCAAAGATATTTTTTTCTTTTTGAAGATTTCCGTATCTGATCTTCGGATTGATTCTTATTATAACAATTATTAAGATACGGTGGCGTCCATTCAAAATCCTTTTATTATCGTATACCATCCTACGACCCTAGCTCATAGCTCTGCCCTAAGTTGAAGAAGCTTAGCTGGCTGGAAGATCTCTTTAGAGGGTTCTTTTTTTACTCAAAGCCATTTACCATCTTCTTTACCCTGGGCTTAAACCTTAAACAGGAACCCCTCATTATCTATTGAGGCTCTGCCGCCTATAAGGTAGAGTAAACCCACAATATATAAATCTATATAGAAAAATTGTGTAACAAACTTTCACACAATATCTCTCTGTTAGTAATTTCCATTTCACTAGAAGCTGCTTCTAACTATTTTCTGCTGGATTTTAATACCGTTATATCATCTATAAATATATGCATATCCATCGGTTGTCCCGTGCATCATAATTTCAAATATCTGTCTGAATTTGATAGTATTCATCGCCTCTTTGATATGCCGTGTGATCCAAAAGTCAGTTTACCGAGTAAGAAGACATGCGTATTATATTCACTAAATATACCAATGTAAGTATTTCGCCGAATTGTATATTCAGTATCCTTCGGTAAACTAACTTTTGGATCACCCGGTATAATACAAGTTAAAACTTAATGGAAACAATGCCTATCTCTGTCTAACTCCTTTTCTAATATTTACATCTCTACTTTCTGCTCTAATTCTATTTTTGCTGTTTGCTTTTTGTATATGCTTTGTACTATCCGTTTATCCCTATAACTCATTCCTATCTTTTTAAAGATTTCGAACTTCTTTCCTATTTTACATCGTCGAATGCGTTTTCCAGAACTACAATTCCTATATATACACTTTCTGCGTTTCCTATTTTTTTTCAATTATCACCCTTAAAGTTGAAATATTCGCCATGTTCCACTGTTTTGTATATATAAAAATTGATCTTTTGTTAGTATTTTTTCAGCTCACTTTTCTATCCGTTTTTAGTTAATATTTTTAACAAGTGGGTTGTCAAACTTATTGTTTGAAAATTTTCATATCTATCCGTACCTCTCGTTTTTGGTAGGTTTTTTGGTGCTACGTTTAAAGTTTTTGGGTATTTCTCCTGTCTCATACATTTAGGTTCCAAGTTAGAACCCATTGTCCAACGTTTTTTAAAGTTTCTGCTTGCACTTTATCTATACCCGGTTCCTTACTATTTTTCAGACTTTTTAATGCTAGTTTAAACTCATCTTCAGGTATAAGATATCCCAGTCAATTTTTTCAATGTTTGTTTTCTGTCTTAGCGCTTCTAGTTCCTGTCCTGCATTTAAATTGCCTGTATATTCTTGCCATCTATCCACTTTCTCTACATTTTCCATAATTATATGTTCTACCGCGCCCCTAATATTTTTGCAGTAGGACTTTATATACCTAAAATTTATTCTAATTGGTTTGTATGCTTCGTCTATATTTTCTATTTCCATCCTTAGTTTGCGTCTCTTTACACTTTCTCTGACTCTATTGTTCTCTAGCTTTCTTACATTTGCGAATAATTACCCACTTCATGTCGTATTTTACTTTCTTGCTCGATCTGGTCTGTTTTTGTATTTACCTCTTTCTTCCATTAAATAAGAATATCTCACGTCACCCATGGTTGCATATTTTCAGTTTTTATACCTCAAAATATCTCTGGCGCTATGTCTAAGGTAGATTTAAGGCTATTTCGCACTGCTTCCACTTCCTTAGTATAAGAGATTTTGCCGATGTCTTTCAACAATTCGTTTGACTTTTCCTCAAGTGTGGGTATTTTTATCTTTCAGTTTCTCAAAGCCAAAGTGCATGTTTCCGATACTTTTTTAAAAGTTTTAAAATATTAGTGCGATTTTCATAATTATTATATTGTGATCAGTCCCGATATCTGCTTCTGGGTAACCTCTGCAGTCTTTTATTTGATTCTTAAATCATTGTTTAACAAGAATATAATCTATTTTATATTTCTGTATGTCTCCTGGCATCTCCTAAGTGTATCGTCTTCTAGAATGTTGTAGAAATAATGTGTTTTTTGATGGTTAAATTGCTTTTGTCACGATTTTCTACCAGCCTATTTTCCCTGTAGTTTCTCGTATCTAAACCAAATAAATCTACTACCGCTCTTTCCCTACCCTCACCTACCACTGCATTACAATTTCTTGTAATTATTAAATTTTCATGCCCTTTTATGAATCTTAGTATGTCGTCGATATTTTTGTAAATCGATTCTTCTGCTCGTTCGCTGTACCTAGATGTGCGCGTGTAATCTTGTATTATTAACGTTTTACCGGTTTAGATTCTAATCAAACTATAAGTATTCCTTCGTTCCTTTGCAAGTAGTTTTCTACACAACGTCCCATCTTTCTCCACACAACTATTCACCAAGCCGAATTTTCTTCCTCTGATCCTGTAAAAAATTTCTCTAAAGTCTTCGTTCCAAAAATCCGCCGCCTCCGTCATTAAACTTCGCTAATCCCTACTATATCAAATGTTAATCTATGCACTTAATTTTCAAATTCTCTAGTTTACCTATTTGATTCATGTTTCTAGCATTCCACTACATCTAATTTTTGAATATTCCACCCGAAAGTACTACACTGGCCTGAAAGCGAGTTATTTTTGCCTGTAAAATTTTGAATTTTGCTGAACCTATACTGTTCCAAGCAAGGTAGGATTCTTTAACGTGCGTGACAACACATACATACACACCCACACTCACACACACACACACACACTTCCGTTATACCTCTTGTCCGAACGAGAGGGTATTTTTGGGAAAAATGCTCGCCTAACATTTTTCAAGCAAACCGTGTCAGGATTCAAACCAGGGATCTTGGGCATAGTAGTCACACGTATACCAACCACGCTACGGAGCCGTCGTCTCTAATATTCCACGTCCCGACTCGCAAAATGTTTCCGGTGCTTCTATTCTTCTTATTGAGGTGGCTGATTATAATTTCCGAAGTAGACCCTCTCCTGAATGTTCGAATGGAGAACAATTTTACTCCAGAAGCTTTTACCCCAGAGGATGCAATCTTCTTTAAAATGATTTTTGGTACGCTATGTACAGTAGATCAAACCCTATTTTTAGTTTTTGTTTTAGTTTGTTAGATTTTTATTTAGTTGAAATGCTGCAGCATGGTAAATCTACAAGTTAGTCTATAAATATAATGGCAACAACAGGTTCAAATATGCTAGCAAGCCTTTAAGCCATTTTCACATTAATCAGTCGTGCATTTTTTAGTTATTTAAAAACAAATAGTAAAGCATTAATATAAAAGCAGTAAACACCAAAATAGTTCAATAACTTTCGCATATAAGAATTAAATTTGGAAATGCATAAGCTTAAACAGTAAAATCCCAACTCGATTTGGTCTCAACGTAAGTAGTGAAGAAAACACTTACCCACGAAGTTGCTGACGTCGGGGTTGAGTCACTGACTGATCCACAGCAACGAGTAGGTGGGCCTACACCCAGAAAGAACGTTCTTAGCCTCCTATTACAGCAAGATACGCCATTCATCGTGGCTTTAAAGCCACCGGAAGAAGCTAGAGCAATTACCAGTAAAAATTAATTTAATTTCGACGAAAAATACAATTTTCTAAAAACCCTAAAAAGCACCACGCCGTATTGCGTGCGCGAAATTTTCATAACGAAAACGACACGGAGAAAAGCAGAATAGATGTTTTCGTCTTGATATTCGAGAATAAAGTGAATATTCATTTCGTTTAACTTAGGATCCGGGCTCAAAGTAATATTGTTGTTAAGGCGAGTTATGTATCCTCCAATTATATATATGTATTGAATATACTGAATCTAATAGGAATTATTAGAAATTGTTAAATAAAGTATAAGTTCATTGCAACATTGTAATACAAGGATAACCCAGAGAGGTTATCGACAGTTCATGTGAACGGACATGCAACTTTGCATCCGTGAGGGCAGTGATACTGCAGGTGGCAGGTCACAGGCGGTCAACAGACCGCAATTACTTAGAATTAAGATTGATACATTGTAACAAAGTGTAAAGCAGACATGAGATCTGCAAGTTACCACAGCCGTGTGAGGGGCAGGTTATTATAAAAAGCCCGGGAGCTCAATGCCCGGCAGTCAGTCTTCGAACTCCATACTTCGTTGTTCAAGCTACTCACCTTAGTACAATTAATTATTTTTTTATTAAAGTTATTATGAACAAGTTATTCCAAATTTTACTGTAATTTCTGTTTCAAATTAAATAAAAATTTTGTTAAGTGTTTGAAGTTGTTTTTTTAAAAACACAGCTCCAAAAGCCCGAACCTTAACTGGCGTCAAATTGTGAAAACACGGTTTATTGGGATAATACGCGGTTTTAATTCGGCGAGGCTCTTAATGGAAAACACATACGAACTAGTTATCGGATACTTAGAACCAGTTATCGCCTATTTAATTCTAGCATAAACTTTACGTTAAGGAATTCTTAGAAAGAGTATTTATGATTAATTAGCGGAAAGGTTTAACAATAGAAATCGAATTGATAGAAACAGATAAATGAATTAACACGTGAAAGGGTTATTTTAATTTACTGAATTAATTTTCGTTTTTAACGCCAATGGGATTTGAGTTGAAAATTATTCTAATTACTTTATGCTGAATATAAACGTAAGACATCTAAAGTAATAAATATCAAGCCAACTTTAAGCAAATTTCTTAAATCGAGGATTAAAAACGTAAGTATACATTTTCAATAGTTTTCAATGTATAAGGCAATCCAAGGAAAGTTGCCTTGTCGTTTGTTTCTAGTAAATCTAAAGGCTAGAATCTACAGAAACCATTAATTATGTATATTCACGAGAAATAAATTCATAGTGGCAATCTAGCGCTTTTAAATTTTGTGATGTAACCGCAAAATTAACGTGAGCAACCTATAGTTTATGATAACTCCATACTACATAAGTTAGCGGTAATCCGTTTCAGCCTGAAATTTCAAATGATGACCGAGCGCACCACGAGCAAGTCGCAAAATTATATTTTTATAGCTACTCAGATTACTATAATTATTAAAATTCTTAAAATTTATCTTTTGACCCTTGCGTTCAAAAGATAGTCATAGTGGTATTTGATTTTTTGCATATTTTTTAAGTTAGACGAGCATTGATCGTCTACATTCGGGGTATTGACTAGTTTCAGGCTAGGATTACTTATGAAACTAACAAAGATTAAGATGGATTGAAACTTTGTAAAAAATTTGAATTTTCTAAAAGTGAAGTCACAAACTATGTTTTATTTTAAACGTAAACTTTGATGTCTAATAACCAAAGTTTATTTAAGTGTTATGTGATATTTCTTCTATTTGTATGGGCACTAAATATGTAAATATCCATTTTAACATAAAAATGGATGGAAAAGACAAAAACTGTCAGTTTTGGACTGACCTGACACTTAAAATACACCGCTCAAAATTATAAAAGCATCCCTTAAGAACAGCTGTATTTTTTTATACAGATACATTAAAACCAGATTATAGTGCTTAGAAGCTTGAAATTTCTGAATTATTTAACAGACATTTTTTGATCGTACCCTTTTCAATCACCTTTCAACGTTCTACTGACACAATTACAGACGCTATATCCCTTGAATGACCTTTTAAATTTTGTATCATTTGTATGCAAATCTTGTTCAACACGTCTATTGTCAGCAACAGTTGAACTGATCATGTAAATTAAAACTTAATAAATTCCAAAGGGTCTGTAGTTGTAAATACAGGCAATACCGCATGTCCAGCAGGAAAAACTATCGATTATAATTCTGCAGTCTTTGTAAAAGAATTTACATCTTGGAAACTTATGAAGTTATTTGAAGACGGACATCAGTTATCACTTAAACATTATTTCAAAGTTATGCAAATTGGAACAGCTTAATTTTACGATACACAAATCATAATTTAGGGCTACAAAAATTATTTCCTGTTAAAATATAGAACGTGGAGGGTTAAATACTGAGATACGTTTGAGAATTAATAACTTTAATTAATTATTGGATTAAGTTTTCCACAACCCTATATTTCAACAAATTTAATTTAGTTAATCTTTGAAAGAAGATTTGGGGTAGCGTCAGAACGAAATAGTAATATTAAGTTAAGATTTATGCGACATCTAAATTGAAAATTCAGAAATGCCGAGTTCATTTTCACTTGCAGTGTGGTTTGCGGAGACCCTGAATATGCGTGAAAGTTCAGATATTCCTAATTTAAAACATTACGGGAATTTTAAAGAAATTCAATTATTTTTTATAGTGTATTAAGACAGTAGATCTAAATCTCGAGACTCCTTAAAAACCGGATATTAAAAAATTTGAATTAGGGTAGAATTTGTGTAGAGCATGCTTTTTAGAGGGTTGAGCGTCGTCATGGCAGATCGATTTGATCAACATTTAAGACAACGACCATTTTAGCAAGTTGACACTTTTTCTGTTAGCATTGTCTACAATTTTAAAGCAATGGAAATTTTTAAGCAGAGTCGAATAACTTCTTTTCTAATATGAGGAAAAATTTTTCTCTTACACGGAAATAATAATGCACAAAAAATGTAATTCTTTTAATTTCCCTAATCAATATTGTGGTGCATGAATTTAAAAGCATATCTAAAAAATTTGATAACTTACGTATACGAGGTGAGGTGTATGAAAAAAATAATGAGACATTTTCATCTACCAAAGTTTTAATTTTTTTTAAATAACAATATTGTCCCTTTCAAAACAGTTCCTATTCTTGATAGCGCGCTGACAGGCTTCAACTAGTAGGACCTTTTACAAGTCGGTTACAATCTTTTAAATGTTTTCCAGCGTACCTAAATGACGCGCTTTTAGGACATTTTTCAATTTTGGGAAAAAAAAGAAGTCGCAAGGACTCATATCAAGTGAATAGGGGGCTGTGGAACAATAAAAATGCATTTTGAAGTCGAAAATTCCGTGATTGAAGTGGCCGTGTGATATGGGACCTTGTAGTGATGTCGCATCCACTTGTCTGTAATGTCCCGTCCGGCTCGATTCACCCCGTTTCCTGAGCCTTTCAAGGACATCTTTGTAAACAGTTTGACAGTATATCCTGGAGGAATAAATTCTTTATGCACAATACCCCTACTGTCAAAAAAGCCAATCAGCATTGTTTTGATTTGGCATATGTTTATTAGAGCTTTTCTCGGTCGCGGAGATGTCTCAGTGTGCCACTCTGAACGTTGTTTCTTTATCTCAGGATCATAGTTAAAAATCCAGGATTCTTTACCTGTGTTCACATAACTGAACCATTTGGGATCATTGGCAATCCTCTTAAAAAATCAACGCACACATTTCTTCGATTGTCCTTCTGCTCGGTTGTGAAGCTTTTAGCACCATTTTGGCACAAATCTTCCGCATTTGTTAATCTTTGGTGCAAGTGTTAAAGTTAAACAGGTCACCCTCCTTCTTATTGTTAAATGTCGGTTTGGTGTTACAACAGCACGCGCACATTCGACGTTTTTGTCGTTTCTTGACGCCGAAGGACTTCCTGAGTGATGTTCATCTTCAACGTGTTCTCGATTTTCCAAAAATTATTTGTGCCAACAAAAAGCTTGTGCTCCTGATAAGGAATGTTCCCTATAGGCCTGTTTTAATTTTTTAAATGTCATACTCGCGAATCCCCCATGTTTAACACAAAACTTGATGACATGACGTTGCTCTAAACTACGCTGTACCATTTTCGTAGCACACAACAAAGACGCAACTTCACTAATAGCGCTCTCAAAAATTATGTGCTGCTTGTACGGAGCTAAAACTCTGACTGAGTATCTCGAAATGATGAACGCACAGGTTTAGAAAAGTAGAACAGCACAGAGTTGCCACATTGCTCACAGTGTTGTTAGTCTCATTACTTTGCTCACAAACCTCATACATCATATGACCAGAATAATTTTTAGCAGCAAAGTGTTAAAGCTAATATAGAAGTACGAAAAGTATTAATAACAAGTTAGTCGAAACCATTTCCCTTGAATAAAACAAAGTCTTGTCACCATCTCAACAAATAATGACTTATTGAAAGTGTCACTGTGAAACCTGTTACGCATTATTGCTTTCCCCGTTTGGCATCAAGTATTACGTTAAATACAGGTGTAATATATTACCCCTCCAAATTTAGTCGCAAATTATTGTCCTTAAACTATTTAAGATTCAAATACGAAGAATGTTATTAAAAAATAAACAAAGGGATTACCTTAATTAGTAACTACAGATAAGGCATCCTCTGCCGATGTGTTCAGGTAGTTCAGGTTGCGTGGGAGTTTGTTTCTTCAGATTCCAGCAGTAAAGTACGTTGAACCTACACTTTTAGGAAACACCAGAAATTATTGAGATAATTGGACAGGTATAAGGAACTGCAAAAAATACACTTTGCGCTTAATTAAGCGCACTCGCATTTAATGCGAAAATATCCGCGGTAGTTCGAAGGCGAGTCCTTGTTAAAATATGCTCTCACAAAGTCGTTGATGTCTCTACCATAAAACGCCTCCTGTTGGCTAAGTGCGCTAACCACACGTTCATCTTGACCTGGAAAAATGTGTGCTTAGCAAAACACGTCAATAAATTAGGTGTAGTCCTATAATATGTGAAATTTTATCCCCTGTTCCTAATATCAAAACGATAGCTTTGTGTAGCTAGAGGTGTAACAATCGCATCAAAGCTTCAATAAGAAAAAAATTAAATAAAAAGTCTTACCGTACAAAAGCTCACATACACGGAAAACTTAACTAAATAACGTCTGTAGGCGCTATCTATTTTCTAAACCGTAGCAACAGAAAAGGATTCCGAATTAGATCGTCTTCCTACCGAGCGTATCCACTGCGATAGGAAAATCAAATAAAGGAAACACGACCAACTTAAATATACCGACACAGAATTTTTGAAAACAAATAGCTACTGCAGACATATTAAATAATTTTATGATAGACAGCTAATCAAAGATAAAAGTACGAAAATTTTCGATACACCAGAAATAATAAGAAATAACGTTAAAAATGACAAAGGCTTCAGCAACAAACCATCACGTTCAGGAAAATACAAAAAAAATGGATTAAGAACCATATGATATAAAACGATTGATAACGAAATTTGTTACAAAGAATTGAAATGCATGCCAAAGAAAACACATGGAATAGAAAAAAACTTTTTGTAGTCATAACTGTAGTAATCGACTTTCTACTACAGAGGCATTTTTTAACCGAAAAAGTTATTTATGACGTGACAAGGTTTGAAATGATTCAAGGTTCAAGGGCAACATTCCATTTAAGTATGCGACAGGATAAGTCAAAAGTAATAAAATGAATTTGGGTGGAAGTTTTTTACGGTGTTCCGTGCAGATAAAACGCAAGCAGTAAAGTAAGTAAAGAAAATCGCCTACACCGAATACGGCAACAAAACAGAAAAAAAGGTAGAACAGGAATCCAAAAGAATTTGATTTCGTGTTAGGCCAAAAACGTCGTAGAGTGGGGTGGATCATACAAAAAGAGAAATTGGAAACCTCAATAAGATGATTTATTATAAACCTTTAACAAACATAGTTTCAAAAAGGGATATATTTAGATTTGTAAATTTTGCAATTGTTGTCACCTGTCCCGGTGGTGTAATTAGAAAACGCATGGGCCCGGTAAGCCTAAGATGCAGGTTTAAATCCTGTTCGGGACCTTCAAGTGCTAATATTTTATTATATTAAATATAATATGTTAGTATTTATCAACTTACCTTGTGAAATTAACTGCTCAATAGTTATATATATATATATATATATATATATATATATATATATATTGCTATGATATTAGATGAATTATCATGCTCCTACGTTGGGCCGTATTATTTATTTGCTATGCTATTTACGTAATCTAAATTATTGGACGACCATTTTAATATTCACTATTTATTGTAATTATCTCCTCCTCCAGCTGCTTTCTTACTATTGCTATCAACTGGACTTTATCTTTAAACAACTTTATCTACCAATGGCAAAATTCGATACGTTACCGCCTTGCGGGTTATCATTTTCCTATTCAACTTGTGGCTCCGCCTTTGTACTATTTAAATCTTATGACCTCGGCTAGCATTTATTTGCAATTATAAAATTCAGTAAATTTAGATTTTATATAATGAAACCAATATGTTATGTACAGCTTTTGAAATTATTTGTAATACATTTCTTATAAATTTCATTTATTAACAACCATCTAGTATGTACTCAAAAACCCAAAGTCATCAAAGAAAATTTATTATCTTTACCAACAAAGTGTAGAATATTCTAAACCTGTTTTCTTATTACTCATTCAATATGTATGCAACCTCTTTTGTTGACTTCTTCACAAGCATATCATATTTAGCAAATTCAATATTAAAAATAAAATAAAAATTCATATAGAAAAACAAATGTCTTATAACTAAAAATCTGACCTGGTTTTATCTTTTTCACATCGACGCTTCCAATAAAAATGTTTTTCCCCAATTCTGGATTCCATTCAAATTATTACACTACGGACCATCACTATTAAATTATATACCCCAATTTATTTCAATTCCTCAAACTTAGACTTTTATCATTCTTGCCCCAGACTTAAAATTGTAGTTTCTTTCATCCCTGTACTTCAAGATTGTATTATTCTTCTTTTCCCCTTGACATTTAAATTGTATTACTGTATTTTAATTAACATCAGAATCCTAGTTTATTTACCTCAGACCTCGAAACCCTATTATTTTTATGTCTTAGTTTACAATAAATTCATTAAAAACGTAATTACGTTTAAACGGTAATTATAATCTTCATATTCGCACTCATTTTTTTTCACTTTTATAATTATTACGTATTACTTTGTTTTAATGGCAACGCATTTCGGCCTTCGTTGAGTTCAAAACTGACTTTTATATCAAGGAGCTTGCTAATATAATCTCAAATTCCCACTCCATCCGTGGGTATGGTCTAGAACTCGTCGCTTGTTTCTGACCAATCAAATAATTGCTTTTAGAGCAGTTTCTGATGCAATGCTCCACGCTTTCCCATAATCACAACCTGCCCGCAGCTGTCTTTCATTATCAACATGCTGTATTTTGATAGATTACTTGCTTCTCCATAAACAAACTGATGCAACTCGACTTTAAATTTCCATGTTTACATGCGATTCACGCAATTTTTAATCATTTCTCTTATCAAAATGGTTAGATCTTTGTACGCATTTATATTAACTACCTGAAACTCTATTTCTATATCCGTATTAATTTAATCGTCTGGAACTCTTTTTCTTAATGCGTGTCTAATTACACTTTATCATTTATTTCTAAATATACGCGTGCTTCCACTGAAAAATATCCTTATTTGTTTTACCTAAATTAACTAAACTTTATCTACAGGGTATTTAATATTTACTATCTACTTAATACATGTACTTCTCATTCCTACGCCAACCATGCGTCTTCCTATGTTTACCTGCGTCGCCCAAAAACTATTTCTACTTTATATACAGGGTGTTGACTACTTACTATCTACAAACTATGTCTATTTCTTAATTATTTCCTTAAATAAGTGTGGTTTTCTGCTGACTATTCTAATTACTCCTTCCCGAACGACCTTTACTATAACGTGCACCCTTAAGCAACCCCTTATCACAGCAATATATATATCGATGTGATAATGAGATCACGAGAGGTCATTAAACACCCAAATTCTATGAAAAATCACCACCCAAAAAGAAGAAAAACGGATAAAAGTAAAATATCCGTATACTTAATTTTGTACCCTGTATAAATATAAGCGTACTGCATTAGCACATAAAATAAAAAACCCAATTTTAAATTAATTTATTTCAACCGTGTGTTTAAATAATTACGCTTGAGGAATACTTTAAACGAGTTGTCTTTGAGTTTTAGCAAATGTGCTACATTAAATGCGTGAATGCAATATTCAAACTATAAATACCTTCGATAGCAGGACCATATGCGTAACAACAAAATTAATATGATATAATGCGTAACAGAGACTTACCAATCGCTGTAGATTATCACTTCATTCAACACGCAATAATATGGAACAAAGGAAAACAGGAGTTATATTTGGTAATTGGAGTATTATACTATTACGTACGGTCACTAGTTATAACCACTGGTGAGTCTTTGCTATATAATTAAACATGTGATTGACACATATCAACACATACCAAAATTTAAACACGTCGGTACAATTAGTAAGGTTCAACTAACTATAATTTTGAAAATGAATGAATTTTGTAGATAAGAACCAGTTCTATGTTGTACAATATAGACTGGATTTACCATCATTTATTTAATAATAAATTAAATTACAATTGGCGCGAACACGAGTTTTCAATTTAAGATATAAATATAAAAACATTTATCTCAGTCGGGTGTAACATATTAAAATTCCGGCGCAAATTTTTATATATAATTACAATATCCCTATGTTAAATTATGCAGATTTGGTTTGACACTTGCTCTGAATGTATTAAAAGATTTATTTAAAAACTACGTTATTGAAAAATGCATCACTTTTCTATTGGATAAAACTTCTATCGCATCTGAAGTGAGGTACACCTGCAACGATGTATTCAAGTGTGTCACTTTCGAGTTTTACGTCTGGTAAGGTTGACGTCGTGCTGAGAGTAGGGAAGGCCAATAAAACGGGAAAACGACAAAAAGAAACTCTTTTTTTGTTTGGTAATTTTTAGTAAGATGTGTTAGTGATGCCTGAAACATTTTTGTTTTCGAAAATAATTTGTAACGAATTATTTACAAGTTCGTAGCAATTTGTTTACAAGTGTATAAAGTTAATTGCTGTGCATCTATAATAAACCAATATGGATGCTTGTACAAATTCATATGGAGGTTTCTGTAAAGCTGAATCTTATAGCGGTGATTTGCCAAAGCACGTGCTTTTGCATTTAAAATTAACGAAGTTGGAGAATATGGTGAGGGATACGAGGTTTGTTCTGATGCCATTTACATCAAGAAAGCAAATTTATATTTGCCCTGTAAAACTGTAGTAAGTCTGAAATGCAGTTGCATAACCAGGTAAAAGGTATACAAGTAGTTAATTAAATACTTAAATTAGCGATGTTTGTATTTTCCAAGTCCCTTATTCATTTTTATTAGAATTTTTTATTAGAATTAGAGAAGAGGGACACATGTGTTAAGGTGTGTGATAAGTAAAATTCCCAATTATGTGATTTAATAAAAATCACATCATGTTGAATTATCAACAATACACATTTCGTATTCATTCGAGTGATCTACTCAATTATTACACAGTTATGCATGGTTATTATACATGTGTCTATATTTAATTTGTAAAAGAGCGACTCATATTGTTGCAATTATTTTTTTTAATTTTTAAAGGAAATCGCAAAAAAAGGTTTTCTTATTTGAAAGACATTTTCATGCTACTATTAAGAAAATCCAGATCTATTTCAATTTGTTTGTCTTAAAATATGCACACAATCAAACATATTTTTTTATATGACCACTTTTTTTAAGTCACTATAGTACGTAATAGAACATATTGGAAAGTATTAAATTTTAATGCATATCTAACAAATGAAAGCCTTTAAGTTATTTCGGACCGTATATGCAAAGAACATGTGTTATTGATAAGTAGTTTAATTGTGATCCAAACAGGCCAGTCCTGTTCGATTGGAGTCAAAGACAACTTTTTTGTAAATATTTAAAGGACTTTTGATCTTTAAACTTGTTTGTACTCTAGTGAACATTATATATTTGACTTCAAACATCTAGTTTGTTTATCCATGAGCTTGACCGATTTTTTGAAAGCACAGATACACATTTATTTTGAGGACACAAATGGTGTTTCTCTCTGCGATAAATTAATTGTTATATGTTTCAGGTTTAGTTTGGTATGCCGTTAAATGTATTCCAGTCGTGGGTACATTGATGAGGTAGGTTACTAAATAAAATTTTTTTGCTATACCAGAAATTTTCTGCGTATCCCTTGTGGTTTTTTTGTTGGTATTTTCATAAACGCAGTGGCACCTAAAATTTTTTTGTTCAACAAAATCACTTATGACCCTAGCTTATATATTTCCGCATAAGGTAATTCTTAAGCTTAGCCCGCAAGTTATAAGTATTCCTATAATTTTGTAACCACTCTTTAAGTTTTCGTACTTAGGTTCATCTCTAATTGTCGGGAACCCCTATAATAGCGTATGACGCCTTGGGACAAAGCTTGTAACAGGTGTATAAATGATTATTTTGGAAATACTAAAAATAACTTGTTTAATATATGCAGAGTTGAAATTCATACTTCGGTAGAACCGTTTCATTTAACCTATCAACAATTGTAATTGCATTTACAAAGCATAAGTATGAAGCCTTTATGAATTAGATAAATTCCATGTGTAGATTCTTCATTTCAAAATATTCATTTTCTTATTCCAAAGAAACTAACTCCAAAATTTTTATTATTACTAAACAAATAAGTCATTTTACTAAGATATGTTTTAGAAACCATTAAATAAGCTGATTATTTGTATCAATGAATAAACGCTCCGGTTTGAAGAAATGCTACTATCGGAAAAAGCCATAAAATAAAATAGATCAGCGTTTTAATGGTTATACGTATTACAGTAAGACGGAGACCGCGACCGTTGACTTCGTGCATTAGAAAAGAATAGGCGATGCTTTAGGAGGACCATAATTCACATCGACCGAACTTAATTAGCTCTTAAAACGCAAAATGAGCAGTAATTATTGCATCACCCAGTATGTGTCATGCTATGAAATAAATCTAGAATAGCTTGGAAAAAATGGCTTAGTTAGAAAATAAACGGAAGTAGTTATGGAGGAGGATTCAATCATTTTACGACATCGAACATGTAAGTTTTGAGTAAAGATCAATCCTTTAAGACATCGAACGTATGTTTGAGAGATTCATAATCTATTTTACGACATGCAATATGTAAAATAGAACTTTGAACTATGAAACATGAATATTGTTAAAAATATTACAAGAATTAAACGATCTTCGACATAAATAATCCCGATTCAAGAGAGACTGCTGACTGTAATAGACTAAAATAAATATACTTTGAAAATTGATATTTTAATGTCAAATACAGATACGAAAAGGAACCAAAAAGTATTTAGTGGCTCTAATTGCAATGGAAATGAGATTTTGATAAGCGCTGTTTGACAATAACAACAGCAAATATAAAATTTGGATTTTTATTTGTTTGTAACTTTTAAGTATATTTAGATATTAGCACTTGATCTAGAATAAGCTCTTAATTTCATAAAAATTATTTGTTAAGGGTATAATTTCCAGCAAATTTGGAGGTCAGAGTTTGAAGCATTTTCACCGTTACTGAATTATCTATGCAGCGTCGTTAACCAATTACACTGACAGCCCGGGAAATAAAAAGGATGAGAAATTATCGCGAGAAACTTAAAGAGAAGGGTTCTGGGTTCTGTAATTGTCGACAGGGATGTATAAGCTTAAGTGAAAACTGCTTTAAAAACATTATTTAGATTTGTTTAATGTAAGAGATTCTTTAGATAATGTCTATAAAAGAAATACGTTTTTGAATGCATATATGTTTCTTGACATTTCTGTGTTTTATTTCATTTTCGTAAAATCAAGAGAATAATTGCTGTTGAGCTAGCCAGACAAAGCCAATAAAAGGGAAGGTAAGTTAATAATTTTTAATTTCCCATTGCTGTACCTAAGTCACAGTATAATATGGGCAAAGGCCCCCGAATCCAAGGGTTATCATAGCAATATATATATATATATATATATATATATATATATAAATTTCAAAGAAAAGTGGGTTTAATGAGTCTTAAATTAATACAACGTAAAAAGGAATTACTGGCAAGTGACTCAAATTCAGCCACGAGGGCATCCTGGGCGAAACGCGTTGACAGGATGCCCTCGTGGCTAAATTTGAGTCACTTATCAATAATTCCTTTTTGCTTTATATATATAAAATCATAATGAAAATTTGTCTTATTTACTAAATGCACTGAAATAATTAATATTGTGTAAATATAATGTACAACAGAGGTCTGTTCTACGATCTCCGTATGTACCTATTATGTTTTTACATTATTTACAAAAGCAAACCCACGTGGATTCTCGATGCAATTTGATTATCAATATGTACATAAGAACAAAAAAATGTATTAAATAATATCATGGAAACAAAAATAAAATAACAGAAAACTATCTGAGACACTCGGTTTGGTGTTGTTGACTTCTTTTCGGGAGTTCAGATATCAATCACCGATGGAACAGCACAAATGGATGGCGGTAAAGTGAAAGTCTTACAGTAACGAGCATCAAAGCAGAGTAGAAGCACAGCGGTCAATTATCGGAGAGAGAAGATCCTTCCGGCAGTGCATTAAAAACTTAGAATATTTTAATGCCGCATAGGGGATTCACTCTATTGTAACTTTTAAATATAGATTGATTATTCTTTCATAAGCTCCTACTGTAGAAGCATTACTTAAAGCAATCTTTTGTCAACGTGTAACATTTAATTCCAACTAACTTGGACAGCTTATGGTAGAATAAAAAGTATTAAGCAACTCATATCCTTATAACTTTTCATTTTGCGTTGTTTAATAAAAAGCAACGCTAAATATACTCTATATTTTATAACGCCATGGCCGTGAAAAAATGAGTAACCACATTAAGTTATAAGTCAATTTGGAATCCTGGAAGATTGTGCAGTAAAGATGTATGAGCACGAAACTATTTAGAACCAATTCATAAGCAAAAAATGTTAAATGTCATTTTTCTGAAATGTCGTGACCTATAAATGCAAAACTTAATTGTAATAACGGGAACTTAGCTTGTGCATTGCTGTGACTTAGCTGTCTAGTGGAAAGTGTAAGAATGGATAGCAAATTAACCCCTTTTCTATTAAAGCTTAACCAAAGAGTAAAGTTTAAAATTCTGTTAAAAAGACAATTTAAGTCTTTATTTTGAAAAATGATAAGTCACATATCCGGAATTTTTTTGTCGTCCAAATTCTCCGATGTCATAGTAACGAATGGTTAATCCCTGGGCAAAAACTCAACCTAAAGGAAAACTTTAGTTTTCGTAGATGAAACATTGTCTGTCACTTGTAAAGAAAGTATTTAAAAGAGGGTTTTCAGGTTCCGTGCTTTCTGCGGAGTTACCTGCGCGTTGAAAATTATACCAAAAGTAAAATCCATGGAGAAACTAGTCTAAGAATGCATTAAAACCCTTGAAAAGTCTTAATAACAAAAACTAAGGCTTGACGCCTGGAGGGCCTAAAAGTGACTGGAACGATAGCTAGAAAGAAGCCGAAGAAACTGTGAATATGACTTCGGATTGGCGTTCTATGAAATTTACGTCACGCGATTGGATAATCTCCGGAAGGTATCTTTTGATATGCTGTTGGG
Organism: Platerodrilus igneus; assembly: GCA_036346225.1. Lineage (NCBI taxonomy): Eukaryota > Metazoa > Arthropoda > Insecta > Coleoptera > Lycidae > Platerodrilus > Platerodrilus igneus. The sequence goes on from JARFIW010000090.1 coordinate 5,232,114, forward strand.
CTGAAGTGTTAGTAGGAGATGTGGATGGATCGAGGACAGCGCCACCACCACCGCCACCGCCACCGCCACCGCCACCGCCACCGCCACCGCCACCGCCACCGCCACCGCCACCGCCACCGCCACCGCCACCGCCACCGCCACCGCCACCGCCACCGCCACCGCCACCGCCACCGCCGCCGCCCTGGACCAAAAAGTTTTCTTCGACTAACCATTTTAATCTTTCGAGATAAATATATCTTAAATTTTTCATCTTTCGAGATAAATGAGCATCCTCATTTCCACCCGCGAGATAAATCTTTCTCCACATTTCCACCCACGAGATAAACCTATTTTTAAAACGTCATTTCTTCCATTTACGTCACAACCTCCTTCCATTTATATTTTTTATTTTAGTTTTAATTTCTACTTTTATTTCTAATTTTCAGATCTTCGCGGCTCGCTCTTTTTCAATGTCTTAAAACCGGTTGTAGAAATTGTTGTGAACCTTAGAATTTTGGTGTTGAAAATAAAAAACTAAACATATTAAATAAAATTTATTGATAAAATAATGCGTGTTGTCAGCCAACTAAACATTTAAAATATTCAGTTGTTCGGCAAACACCACGGGAAGGTCAACACGCTTTGTTTGCCAGGATAAGAAGGTGTAAGGAATAGGAATGGAAAGGTGGGAATCAAACTTACAACTAATATATACAAAAACCCTCTATACAGAAAATCTTAAAGCTAATACACACATAATCTTAACCTAGGTGAAGTAAAAATCGTCTATTTTTCGGTGCCCCCAGGCGTACGTATTAACAGTTCCGGGAATAATAAAACGTTTATCATCATCCCCGGATAAGCTAATCTTGTTTATGAGTTTTGTGTACAGCTCATGCTTGCTGCTTCTAATCGTGGTCATGGTATGCCTGAGGGCTCCTATATTATTTTGCACAACGTCCTTAAAACTACTAACACTTATGCTTTTTACTACAGTACGGTTAACGCCTTTAATTTTTTTAATAATGTCCTTTTCACTGATTACACAATACGATTTGGCTCTAGTTCCGACAAATTCTAGAACCAAATCCCCGTTCATTTCGTCTTTAAACTTCCCCACCACTTTCTTATTTATTAATGGGATATTATACTTATTGTCTGGAGGATAATCACTAGTATCAAAAAAGTCAATCTTATTACTAATGTCTAAATATAAATCGTCTGTTTGAACACTATAAACTAAAGAGTCTGTATCTGTATAGAGGAGTTGAATTTGGTTATCATACATAGGTCGCATAACATTATAGTGAAAGTCATACATTAAAGTCTTGGATAAATCTAATATAGAAAACCCTGCGTAAATGGGTTTATTGTACGTCACTTTCACGCGATCCATTTGTATAATAACCAAATTCTCGTTGAGCACTGTACAACTATTAAAGTTCGGGCGGGCAATTAAAGTACTCGCGCACAAATAGTTACCTTCCGGTTCCCACCGAGTCACGATTTTTACATCGACGCGTTTGTCTACATTCTCCATGGTCTTACCGAAAATCGCGTTGTTCATCAACTTAAAGAAGTCCTTTTCGAACGCATTTTTAGCAGCGGTTCGTAACCCGGTATTCAAGTCAATGTACGGTTTTAACCATGGAGACTGTTCAAATTCCATGACCCTGTGGACTGCTGTGAGCCGGAGACCATTTTTCAGACACTGCTGGAGGTTTCTGTAATGAATTACGTAATTCTTTTTGTCTTCCAGCGTAGCGAGCAGTTTAGGGTTTTTTGTGCTAGTGTATGGCGGAGTCTTTGTTTCCGGGCAGAAAGGTAAATCGTGATGGGTACCGTGTAGTTCCTCTGGGTACTCGAGGTCAACTTCTAATATATACCCCAAGTCGCAGGTTTCGGGTATATCCATAATTCTCCACTTAATTCGATCAATCTCGGACTCGTTCAACCACCTAAACCCGCCGATGGGAAGATATTGGCTCATAGCCCACCCATACAAGTTATTAGCGTCGAGGTACGTTAAGTATCGAGACTCTGCAGCGGCATCGTAATTGTCCATGTATTTGTTATTAGCACGAGCGTATCTTCCGCAGCATTGCGTTAGACCTCCCCTTATGCCAGACCTTACAAAGTTGTGCATACCAATGTCTGTGATCAGTTCCAATTTAACATTGGTGTACTTCAACATAGCGTCCCAGCTGAGGCTTGGGGCGGTCAGGTACTGGCACGGGTCGAGGTTGTAGGTTTTTATACAGACGTTCCGGAAATTCTCGAACACATCGGCCAACAACAGTACGTCTGTCTTTAAGTATAAATCGCTGTATTCCCCGAGGGTATCCATACCAAAAGTTTCCCATACTTTCTGCGCGTGTCCGTACTGTGCAAAGGAGATGTCGGAGGATGACAGCTTGTTATAAAATCCCTCCTTTGCTGGTAATGACCTTTCATCCAACACGGATGCGTCAGTGATATAATCGTACGGGAACACACCTTTTTGTTTCACCAGTTTGAATTTATCGTCCTCGGGGAAATACTTTCGCAGTTCCACAAACTTATCGCAGTCCAAATTTTTTACTAGTTTATCTAGGGACGATGCCATGAACCGCAGCGAGTCAATGAATCGGAGTTGAATGGAGCCTGCATCATTCTCCTCATCATCATTATTGACCATATCAACACCATTCAGTCTTACGTTTTTTGTAAACGAAATGTACCTCTCCTTGTTGTTCGGTATGACGCTAATACTTTCCTGATCACACCCCAGCTCCTTGACTATGAAGTGAGCATCGTACCCACTTAAATTGTGGAAAATCACTGGGATAAATGTTGGCACTTTATAATGCAAGTTGCAATGGCTATGAGCCGCGAAGCGGAATTTCCCATTTAGGTGGTTGTGATCACGGACCCTGTCAGCTCCAAGGGGCTTCTTGCATATCCCACAATCGTCAACCATGTGGAATAACAACTCCTCCAGAGGTTCAAGCGGTGCCATCGGAACGTTGGTTTTCAGAACTGCTCCTAACCGTAGAGCTTCCGCTTTCATTTTCTCCATAAACACCTTCGCAGCATCAGGACCTCGGTATATCTCAAACTTTGAAAGGTTATCATCGTAGCTGCACTTAATATAATAGGCGAAACTATAAGGTATATGCTCCTGAACGTTGTTTGTAAATGAAGTGGAAGCGTTCGGGGTAGCAGAACAAACGGGTTTCAGCACCGACTCGAAATCCGCATAAATTGCAAACGGCGTCCTCATTTGTTTGTGGATGTTCTTGAAATCTAATATATTGTTGAAAGCATTCGGCATTTTTGTAACCACGTGGTTACACTCATGCTCTGAATGCTTCCGAAGTTCCTCTTCGGTTCGGAAGTACACCAAACAACCATCACACAACCATTTTTGGTTTGCTCTTTTAGATAACTGGTTGCTAACCAATCTCCCAAGATTTTTTATCCAGCAGTAATGGTTATTTTCCCCATCTTGTATATATAACAAATTGATATGCTGAGGTCTTCTGTTCTTGGTAAAATGTAGAGGTCCCACAATCGACTTGCCTTCCACCCCAAAAACATTAATACTAACATCATTCAGTTGCTCGAATTTTGGTATGTCTGGCATTGTAACTGGAAATTCGATACCGTCTAAGTTTAGAGTGGTACTATAATGCGGGTATTTGGATATTCTCTCAGGATGCTGATCAGCTGGGTGTAAAGCCGCCATCACCGACCACGCAAAACATGCTGAGTCCTTATTTTGTACGTTAACTACGGCCATCTTCTTCTTAAGCCATTCAGGTAGCTCGATGTACGAGGATCCTCGGAGCGGTGTGTATTTATTGATGCTGACTTCCAAGTGCAACACCTTCTTCAAACTCCAGCACGAACCCCGCCCCTGAAACTCTTCCGACTTTACACCCATCTCCCGCGCCATTGACTTATATATCTCCCTCAGGTCTGACGATTGAGTGATCACCTGGTTTTTAGTGTTAAACGATTTTACATCATCAACACTTCGATGGTCGCTCATCTTGGTGTATAGACCGAATAACTCTATGTTAACTTTGACCGCGTTGTGAGTCTCCAATTTTTCTCCCACCAATCGCGTAAAACAATCTTCTTGCTGTTCAAGAAACTCGCCAACTCCAGCAACGTCATGGATATTTTTGATGCGATACGTCGCAATTCTGTTTTTAAACGCGGTAGCAATAGTTTCCACTGCATCTTCACTATTGTGAGCACGACTTGCTGCAGATTTATGCGCGTTGCTGCGTAAATGCGCAGTATACGCAGTTTTCGATACTTCTACATCGCACACGTCACACTTGACAACAGCGATGCGCGGTTGCTTCGATGTAGATGGTCCATCATCGCGTGCGACTTGAGGTCGAACGCTGTTCGATTCTACGGGTAGGATCTTTTCTGCGGTAGGAGCTGAACGTTTAACGCCACTCGCTTGCAATCCATGCACGTTGCGTTGGTGGCGTAGAAGAGCATCTCTTCGGCTAAAGGTAGAGCGACACACCTCGCAAGCAAACGCCTGACCCTGGGGTTGCTCGGGGGCGTGCACCCCATTTACAGTAGCCGACTGAGATGGTATCATGCCATGCACGTTGCGTTGGTGACGAAGCATATCGCTTTGTCTGCTGAAGGTCGAGCTGCACACGTCACACGAAACTCGTTTGGATTCCATTCTGTAATTTGAAAAACTGTTGAACAATTTGAAGCAAGACTTGAACTCGATTAGTACACGATCGAATAAAAACTGATGATTTGATAACATGCACTCCTTTATATACCTAATAGCAAGGTCGCTAGGAAGGGTAACACGCGGTAACATAATTATAATTTAAATAAGTTTCCTATCGATTCTTGTATGTGAATTCCAAGAATTAATACGTCAAAGACAATTAACAGAAACTGACTTTATAGCACTTCGTACCGCGGTTTATACACATAATAATTAAGATCGTATAATAATTAGGTAGTTTACTTTTAAATTAGGAGAAACCCAACGTAGTTTTAGCCTTGAGTAACATTTCAAACCTGTCTATTCACGTCGGTTAAAATCAATTAGCTTCTTGCTTACGCACTACATCTATAATTATCGGATGTATCACTTTAACTTTCACTTCTACTCTAATTGTTTACAGACATTTCGAGCCTGGAATTTTTTTAAATGAAAACAATAATGAAGAAGGCGAAGGTCACCTTTCACAATAAACCTTAGAAAGTTTGGGTGATTTCGGTAACAAGGACAGCTCAAATCGTATAAAATACGAGCACGATTCCTCTATGTTCAGTACAAAATACAGCATAAAAGTAGATACAATGATATCCATTAAAGACGGTATAGTAATGTTTCAGCGGAGTTTGAGTGATGCTAGGATTAATATCGAACGTGGTTATATTTATGGTGAAGATGTTGGATCATGTTATGACGACCCTAGGTTGATAAAGTTGCAACAAGCATGGACTGTTTGTGATCAATTCGACCGGAATCAAATAAATTACCATGAATTATTGGATAAATTTGAAGAGCTAAATTTATTGCGAGACTTTATGGAATGCTTTTTGAGCTATATAGAAAAATTATAAATGTAAAAGTTTTGTATGTGTATTTTATGGTTAAAATTTATAAATAAAAATGTTAATATAATTCGAATATTTATCATTCTAAGTCACCTGAGTACAATTTACGCATGCGCAACAACAATTCTGAAACATTTAAAAGGACGAGCCGCATAGGATTCCTTCTCAGTCATCTCGGTGAAATCAGTGCAAAGCAATGGAGTCTGTAGATGTTAATGATGCACAAGTTTCGTATACCGAAAATCTGATTAATAAGTTTACGTATAGTTTAAGTGAATTGGGCGAACACCCTCATAATGTGGAAATTGGGTTTGTTATAAACCAGACAATAAAACCCGTATTACGGTTGGTGTGTAGCAAGAAATATTGTGGCAACCATGTTCTGGAATTGACATACGAAAATTGGTTGGTATTTACAAATTTTCAAGTGGAATTTCAAATCAACGTATTTTCTCGTGACGTGCTAAACAGTCGATTAAATGGTGTACCCGAAATGGAAGATCTACACATACAACTAGGAGGGCCGTTTTTTATCACTCTATCGCCAGTGTTTGGAACAACCGAGGACGAAACGTTTCAGTTAAAAATGATAATGGGTGATAGCTCGATAGTTATAAACGAATTGGAGTGCCGTAAACTATTCCATATGCGAGAGTTGTTTGAGTATCAACTTAAGCAGCTGAAAAGTCGTGACTTCCCAGCATTATACAGCGAATTAGTAGGGTTTGTTGCTAATTCTAATTTAAATGATTGCGATGGGTTTAATACTCTGACTGAAGGGGAGAAACGAATTAAAATCTTGATTGAAGGCGAAGTTCGAATTGGCAATATTTTATTCTACAACGAATTGAAGCAGAGCGCCCTAAATGCATTGGAGCTGGTTATATGTTTTCCAGATATATTTGTGCGAGACGTGATGCGTACAAGAACATTAGTGGAAATGTTTAGACGTTTAAATTTGTCGGAATCTGAAGATTCTGGTTATGGTGATAACTAGAAAGAGTATTTTATAAAAGACAGCCCAAGAGACGTGGATGTAAATGTATTGTTATTGTAAATATATTGTAAATTTTTTTTTGAAAAAAGTATAAATAGACTTGCTGTTGTTTATTTATTTAGTATAGTTTGAAATTTTTCTGAGTAAACACATGATTATCTGTTCTGGAGAGGGTTTAATCAACAGCGCTATAAACAGGTTACCGTTTGAGCTGCATATTCCAGGTTATCAGTACTGCGGTCCTGGTACAAAGTTGAATGAGCGCTTAGCAAGAGGCGATCCTGGAATAAACGAATTAGATAAATTGTGTAAAGACCACGACATTGCATACTCCAAGTACCCCGACGATCTTCCAGCCAGACACCGAGCAGATAAAATTTTAGAAGAAGAGGCCTGGGGGAGAGTTAAGTCTAAAACGCAAAGTTTGGGGAAAAAGCTGCAGCTTGGTTTGTGACAAACGCTATGAAAGCGAAGAGAAAAATGGGGATGGGCTTAAAGAAGAAAATAAGTTTCAAAGGTGGATTTTTGAAGAAAATACGCTCCGCAGTAGACCGAGTTGGTTCCGACAACTTGAAAAAGCTGTTAGACGTTGGTATTCTAATTGGTAAAAAAATCATAAAAGGAGCCGGTGGGAAAAGCAAAATTAAAGTCCCACGTATTATACCCGTTCCACAGAAAGGAGGTTTTCTGCCATTGATTCCGATATTCGCGGGACTAAGTGCCCTAGGAGCGCTAACAGGTGGTGCTGCAGGGATAGCTAAAGCAGTAAATGATGTCAAGACAGCCAACGAACAGCTTAAGGAGAGCGAACGACACAACAGATCTATAGAAGCCATTGCCGTTGGGAAAAAAGGAAATGGAATGTTTCTAAAACCATATAAAAAAGGCACAGCATTATTCTTGAAACCGTACAAACAGGGGCGTGGCATTTGTAAAAAAGTATAAAAAAACTAAGCAAGTTACCTCGAAGAGCTCTTACCGATGTAGATATAAGGAAACACGCATCTAACATTCCTCATTTTCGCGACGTTTTTTCTAGAGATCAGTTACAGAAGATTAGACCGCATGTCAACGAATCGGGTGTGATTAATTTGGATACCACCAAAGGTTCGGGCACACATTGGGTGGGGTACCGAAAACGCGGAAATAGCGTGTATTACTACGATTCGTTTGGAGACTTGAGACCGCCGATAGAAGTAAAGAGATATTTTCGAGGTTGTAAAATTTACTACAACAGTGTACCGGAGCAGACTTACAACACATACAATTGTGGACATTTAGTGTTAAAGTTTCTTAGTGACAATGGCTAAAACAGTGAGCGTGTTCGGGTATGGTAATGTCATATCGACAGGATCCATTTACCCACCAATTAAATTGAAACAGGACGGTGAATATGCTTTGGGTCTAGTGGGACTGTACACTTGTAACACTGTGCAAAACATACATCCGGGGAACAACATATTATACTTTAACGATCCAGAGCATCGCAAAATAACCATTGAACCTGGATCATACGAATTAGAAGAAATAAATGCATATATACAGGACGTTTTCAAAAAATGGTTCAGTCAGAAGCCGGACATCAACGAGAACATTGAAAAATATTTTAAACTGAGTGCCAACAATAATACATTAAAGTGTTCTATACGAAGCAGTATACCGATAGATTTCGGGGCAAACCGTAAAAACAATATTGGAAGCATCTTGGGGTTTACCAACCGCAAATTGGCTGCAGATACCGTACATATCGCTAATCAGCAAGTGAACATAATATCGGTCTCAAACATTTTTTGTGGAAACCAATATCACCAGCGGATCGTTCAGAAACAATTTTCTTACCCACAGCATATTTGAATTCAGTCTATATGTACCACCCGGGTATAATCTGGAAAAGGAACCTAACCACGTCATATATTATCCGCTGAGCGTGACAGAAATTGATAATATTACAATCAGACTAGTCGATCATTTGGGTGAATTGGTAAACTTTTCCCCGGAAACATACACCTGTGTAAGACTGGAAATAAAAAGTAGTTGAAAATGTCTATCGATTTTGTATATAAAGCACGCTACAACACCTCCAGACGATTAGAAGTGAATACGGCGTCAAAGCGTCAAGTTGTTGAGAGACTTACAGCGGAAGAAATACGTTTCTTAAAATCTTTGGGATTAAAAGTTATAAATGATGGGAGGCAGAAGTAAACGCAGCTTAGATCTCCACGGTGATGAAAACATTAAACTTGGAAGGCTTAAATATGAGGACGTGCCCAAATTGGATGTGTTTGGAGGTTATAAATTAGACGAAACCATAATAAAGGAAGATTATTATACATATCTTCCCTTTACATTAAATGCAGAAAACAACGATCGAATTTCAATTGAAATTCAGAGCAGTGATAACATCACATACCCTCATGAAAGTTTCATATTTATAAAGGGTACCTATAAACCTACGGAAACATTAAGAGAAGCGTCAACAACTGGAGACCCGATTAGAGCAGCAGAACCAGACCCTAAAGCTTACGAATTTACTAGAAATGCGCCATATTTTTTGTTTGAGGAAATTCAATACAAATTGGGTAATAATCAAATAATAGATGTCTGTCGAATCCCTGGAATTACAAGAACTATTAAAGGTTTAGTATCCATGGAAGAATCAGAAACAAAATCTATTACACATACCGGTGGAAGCCCGATACCATATTCCAAGATGGACGGTTTAGTTGTGCTATACCGCTAAAAACCATTTTTGGGTTTTTTGAAGATTACAAGAAAACTATCGTCAACATGCCTCAAGAGCTGATTTTAATCAGATCCAAGTCGGACGTAAATTGCTACAAGTCGATTGGAAATACAGTAACGTTCAAAATACAACGTATTTCATGGGAGGTTCCGCATATAACATTAAGTGACTTTGCCAAGGCTTCGCTGCTTTCGGAAATGCAAAATCAATCATCTATAATGGTTGCATTTAGAAAATGGGAACTACACGAATTACCGTCTCTAACACAATCAAAGTCACAAGTATGGAGAATTAAAGTATCGAACGAAACAGAGAAGGCTCGGTGGATATTACTGGCGCTGCAAAATGGAAAGTACGATAGGAATGAAGAAAATGCTACAAGCTTTACGAATGCCAATATAACCAATGTCAAAGTGTTTTTAAACTCTCAGATGTTCCCTCAAGGTCGATTAAATTTAGATTTCGAGCAGAATGACTACTTGCCAGCGTACCTGTCTTATGCATCTTTTATGGAAAAATACTATCCGAACAAATCGTCAAATAAATGTTTAATGGACTACAACAGGTTTAAGGAATCACCTGTCTTTGTAATCGACTGTCGTCATCAATTTGAAAGCATCAAGGATGCAACGGTTGATGTAAGAATGGAATTAGAAGCTTCAAGAAATTTTGAACTGTCGATGAAGGCTTATGCTTTAATTATACATGACTCTATGTTTGAATATAATCCGTTTACGGAAATTGTTAATAGATTTATTCACAGTTAAATATTTTGTATATATTTTTAATAAAATTGTATAAAATCTATGTCGTTTGAATATTATTAAGATTTTTTTTGGTGATCCAAGACAGTTTCTCACGTACTCCGGTGTACGCCTAAGTACGCCTGTGCCCATACGCACCCCTGCGCGTGCGCACCCCTGCCCATGCGCGCCCCTGTGCGTGCACACCCCTACCCATGCTGGTATATAAGGAATATTATTTTCAATTTGAATCAGTTTAAACTTATATTTGAAAGATGTACACCAAGGAATCTTTAGAGAAAGCAGTTAGTGAAATACAAAAGGGTATAAGTGTTAACTCTGCAAGTAGGTTATATGGTATACCCAGAAGAACGTTAAGCAGGCATTTGGATCTCCGTAAACCTCAAAAGAAGAATGGTGCTCCTAGGTCGGAAAATGTGAGAGACACGGGTGGTGCTATACAAGAAGTTAAAATACCTATACAGAATTATGATAACTTTGCTATTGCTAGTGCAAGAGAGGATGGTAAACATGGTTCATTGTTCCCGTCTAACATACGAGCTATCTTCGCGGGACCATCGAGTTGTTGTAACGTATTTTTTTTCTTGTTACACCAAGCCTAATAAATTAATAATAAAACAGATAAATTTTAAAGCATTTAATTCGTAAATATTCAGCCAATAAAAATTAAAGTATAATGTTCATAATAACACATAGATTCTAGAAGATATATATTCTGAGGCTTGTTACCAAGCGTTGTCCAGTTAATTATCAGCACTTTTGTTTCCAACGTCCAAGAGTGAAGTCGCTTTTTGTAGACTAGAGATAAAAGTCAAGATGGCCCGACTAAAACACGAGGCGTCTAATAGAGTCAAGAAGAAGAACTTGAGTTGAGAACATGGAACGATAATATACATCATTTAAGACAGTTGGTATAGATTAATACAATAAATTAAACTAATATATTTCACTTTAGTGCAATATCTTATGGACATATCTACAACAACAATTTTCAATGTTAAATTATAATAAATTTTCGTCGCAATAATTTAAAGCAGGCAGTTATGGTTTCGTTCTATCTATTTAACTACGCCGTATAGCAATGGTTTATTCAACAAAGAATCGTGGTACTTCAAACTCACTGATGATTAATACGCTGGAAAAATACAACAGCTGACGTCATGATTTTGCACCTGCAATTTATTTGGATACACGTGAGTGTTTGAAACTTTCCGTAACTTTGAAAGTATAGTAAATTATTATGAGATTTCCTACGTTGATTATTAGAGTAACAAAAATATAAAGTAGTTTTTTAAAGTTAGTAACACACCGAATAAATATCTAGTTTGTCAGTTATTTGTACACGCATACAATGTGTTTTAAGATATTTAGAATGACAACTTATGTCAGATAAAAAATAGTATAGATTCTGTTTCCTAATCTAGACGCCAGATGCAGTCTTGATTTAATTTTCACATTTTGCTTAAAAACATTCAGGTCATGTAAAAGCTTTTTATTGGTGCTGAAATTCGCGTATATTTTTTGTAGATTACAGTTAAATTTGAGTAGTTGCATTTTATGATCGCTATTTTTCTGATGATCAATCTTTGTTGTAAATGGTCAAGGAAGCGCTTCAATGATTATAGTAAAAATAAAATCATGTGTTATGAACTAATAAATTATCACATGTTTGCTTAAACTAAATTTTATAGAAATGATCAATTTATACATATTTATTTTGAAGGTTAAACTTCACTAAAATTCTTTTTATAAAAAATTTATGACAAGATAGTAAGCATATATATTGCAGTCACATGTATATAATCAGATTTCTATATATAAATAGAATTCCTTTTGTTTCCTTTGAAAGACGTTTTATTATACAACATTTAAATTAGGAAAGAGAAAACTAGAGCGAATCCTCCTTAAGTAAAAAGACAGAGTAATGAAAATGAATCCCTTTAGTATTTCACAGATGTTTAAATTCATTTATTCTATTTTGGCATATGCTTTTGAAGACACAAATAGTGTCCATGTGGTGTTTTTGTTTGTTCACAGGTAAAGCTGAGACAACTGTTTGACATCTGGTGGTTGAGGTTTTGGTAAGTGTGTGATAAAGAGTGAAATTCAAATTTTATGGCTATGATAGTGGTGTTAAGATAAGGTTTCCGCATTCCCTTATACAAACACAGTTAAATTTTGTTGGCACTTGTATTAAAAATACGGTGGCGCCTATTAAAAATATTTTTGGTCGATTATCCACCCATGACCCATGCTCATGATCTACCCAGAGCTAACACTCTACTAGCCGTTTAACCCCTAAGAGTTTTCTTTGTCTAAAGCCGTTTTCCATCTGACATTACCCTGGACTTGGAGTATAAAGAAGAAAATCTCGACCTAGTGATATCAGATTAAAAATAGAGAGTTTTAGTATATAGCTGATAGTCACGAGGATAAAGGGTAATAAACTTACAAAAAGTTTTTAATTACCCCGTTTAATATTACATTGTGGGAAAACTAACGCTTTAATATCGCTGATCATGCACGAGAACGGCCTTAGATTCCAAAATGTGTATGTATTTTCGAAAAGTTTATATCAACCGAAATACGAATTGTTAAGAAACGTTTTTACACCATTAAAAGAAGAAATTGGGTACCATGAGTTTGAAAATTACGATGATTTGATCGAACCCGGAGATACCAAAGAAGATTCAATTATGGTCTTCGATGATATACCTGTAAACGAGCAAAGTAAAATCACTCAATTTTTCTCGTTCGGCCGACATAAAGCAATAGATTCGTTCTATCTATGTCAAACTTACGCTAGTGCCTTAAAACATAGACTCAGAGATAACGCCAATGTATTCGCATTATGGAAACAGGATGATACAAACCTTCGCCATATCTTTTCGGATCATATAAGTGGTGACATGACATATCCGAAATTTAAAGAAATGTGTTTACAGTGTTGGGGTGACTCGAAACATAATTTTATAACTGTTGTGAAAGATTTTGATTTGGATAAGGGGCGATATCGGAAGAATTTCGACGAGTATATAAATATTTGACATTATTCAAAAAAAAGTTAGTTCTGAACCAAAGTTTCATGATGACGGACGTTAACAATTTTATTGCGAATAAACGCAGTCTTCATCTTATGCAGGATGCTGTACGAAAAAAGTTTGTAGCGTACAAAAAGGGTGACGCTACATCTCAGCAAAAATTCAAAGAGGTGCACAAACAATTGATCGATCCACTGCAAATAACCGCTTCCCAGTTGCAATCGATCACCAAAAAAATTCCCATACCTACAACAAAGGTTAAAGTCGAAGACATGGACGTACCTATAAAGAAAATTAAACAACTCGTTCCAGAAGAACCGTTCCATCTTTACTATGCGGATGTGTTAGCTAGAGACGAAGACGAAAATATTGACAAATCAATTTATGGAGTAAAGTATAATGCTGAAACCGACTCATGGAGTTTGTGGAAAAGTGTATTGATAATTAACCCAGAAACTAGCAATATAACATTAAACAATGTGATATATCCATGTACGAGGGGTTTATACAATCTGCTGGTTTACAAAGACATCAGCCCCGAAGATGGCGATTTTAATTTGCATGAAGATTTGCCGAATTACTTGGAAATGATCAAATCTGCGTCGATTTTGAGAAGAAAGTTTAACCCATTTGCGGTGCACGATTTAAGCGGGTTCCCTACAAATAACAAAAAGTTTAACAAATATGTGCAAAAATATCTCACAGAATTTCAGAGGAATCCCGAAAGAAAACAGCCAAAGAGAAGAAAACAGTCTAAGGGAGCGGGTTTAGGCTTTTCTAATCGGTTTTACAAAAGTTTAAATTCAAAGCCGGTGCAATATGTCTACTGGAATAATGTACATGAACTTGTAGATCGGCTGAGTTTGTTGAACGCATCCAACCGAGCTGGAAATACAAGCGAGGAAAACATTAACGAGATGGTGTCCATAATAGAAGAGTTGAGAGAAGAAGGTATAATACAGTGAGCTCAGTAAATAATTACACAGTTTTAAAATGCCTATCGACCGCTTCGGACGTTCAGAGCGTAAAGATGCTGATATTCGGCGCGGTCCTCCAGGTCGAGGATTTGTGCTAACGTTGGATGGTGATGGGTACGATATGCAGCAAAGAAGGTTAGTTGATGTAATGGACCCTAAAGAAGATAGTGATTGTGTTAATCAGAGGAGTACTATAGTATTCAAGTCTGGAGAAGAAACAATTAGTTTTCGTAAAAGAAGGCTAGTTGATGTAATGGATCCTAAAGACGATAGTGATTGTGTTAATAAGAAATCTGTAATCAAGCTCGTGAATCAAGCCTTTTCATACTGTCTAAAAAGTTCTGATGATATACAACGTAAAGATAAAGCCTTCAATGCGAGAAACCAGCGTATCGCAATGCTTGCTCAACCAGTTGAGCCATCTGATGCAGTTAATAAACAGTATGTAAATGAAAATTGGATAAGCTTGTATCTGACTTTAAAACGTTTATACAGTTTTTATTAATTTGACTGCAACTTCTGAGACAAATGAGAAGGAGCTCGGTCTTGCAATAGCATCGATTTACGAGGCGTCACCAGCAGCTATAAAAACAAATACTACAAATCCAAAGCTTCAGTTTATGTCAAAGGTGCAATTGGATAAAGATAACCCTATTAGTTTAGCAACAGTGTTAAGCAAAAATGAGTAAAGAAATCATCGTTAAGGAATTATTTAAACCAGCAAGAAAAAATTTTCAGCGTCGTCATACAAATCTGAAACATGTGAAACGTGATCTTATCCAATCGGACTTGTGCGAAATGCAGCCTTACTCGCGTGTGAACAATGGGTACAGATATATTATAATAGCAGTGGACTGTTTCACAAAATATGCTTTAGCTGAACCCTTAAAAATAAAACCGGATCAGAAGTCACAAATGCTATGAAAAAAATATTGGACAAAATGCTGCAAAGAGAAAATAACGTAAAAATCAATCTACAAACAGATTTTGGGAAAGAGTACTACAACCGCTGGTTTAAAAATCTTATGCAAAAATATAAGATAAACCATTACTCTACGTATTCCGCAATCAAAGCTAGCATGGTTGAGCGGTTGATTAGAACAATCAAAACAAATTGTACAGAAGATTTTACTTGCAAGGCAGTCATAAATGGGTGAATATTTTGCCTAAGGTTATGGAAGAATACAATAATACACCGCATCGGGCTATTAATATGACACCTATGGAGGCAGAAGAACATCCGGAAAGAATAAAACTTTACACCGCTAACAGCGTTTCTAAAAGTTACAAGAAGTTGTATAAGGTTGGAGACATTGTGCGTATATCAAAATATAAAGCAGTATTCGATCGAGGATTTCACCCAAACTGGAGTACAGAACTATTCAAAATTGTTAAAGTACAACAAACGAGACCGACAACCTATCTGCTACAAGATTTGGAAGGTCGGCCAATTCTAGGTGCTTTTTACGGTAATGAAATTCAGCTCACAGCAGCACCCGACACGTACTTAGTGGAAAAAGTTTTACGGAAACGGAAGCACGGGCGCGAATTATTAGTGTCGTGGTTGGGGATGGTAAAGTTGGATTAAGAAAACGGACTTGCTTTAGTATCATCCAGATAATTACCTGGATGAAAAAATCATAAAAGGAGGGAGTAAAGTCCCTTAACTGGATATATAGGAGAGATTTGCTTAGAACCCCATTCCCATCCGTGATTTGAAGCAGGAAGCATGTGTTTCATAATCGATTTACAAGGATATCAATACAAAACTAGTGATTTCTATTGCAAGGAGATTGCCATTTTGGATGTAGCGAATAATGTAATATGGCATGAGATACTGGACATGGCTGTGAGTATAACACCCTAAGTGATGATTTCAAAAGCAAGTTCGGTGGTTAAAGCAAAGAATCCATGGGCTTAGCTGGGATGGACAGTCCACAAGTGGATATACAAATGTAGGCGATTTGCTGAAAGAAGTCATACCTCCCGATGCTACTATCTATGTTAAAGGCGAGCA
Source organism: Platerodrilus igneus (assembly GCA_036346225.1). NCBI lineage: Eukaryota > Metazoa > Arthropoda > Insecta > Coleoptera > Lycidae > Platerodrilus > Platerodrilus igneus. The sequence continues at coordinate 5,248,227 of JARFIW010000090.1, forward strand.
GAAAAGACAGTTACTATCAAAATATTTATCAAACAACATTTTAAACATGGAAAGTGTATTTTCACTTCCAAGGCTCAAAGAATTAAGAAGATTCGGTAATAGGTACAATCACTGTTTAAACCATTGTTTGAATAATTTAAGCTGTTCTAAAGAAAACGTATTGCTATTGAGGCCTTTTTGTTAATGTATTAAATTTTTAATAAAATATTTTGTGAGAATTGTTTTTTTATTCAAGCTAAAAGTATACCTTTAAAATTTGGAAAAATATATCTGTAAAACAGCGCATTACTTTGGAAAAATTAATGTTTTAAAATACAAATAAGAACCAATAATAAAATACATAATAATTAGTGTTTGCAAATAAATTCAGTTCTACTTTAATAATATTTTTTAATAATACTTACCCTTAAACCTTCAAAACTTTCCACAAAAAGAACTACGCGAAACAACGGTTTAAAATTTCGACGGGCTTACACAAAAAATAACTACACGAAACGAAAATTTCAACGAACTTACACAAAAGCGTGTAAAACTAATAGAATTTTTTCTAATGACACCGCGTTATATACGTTTTGAAACCGTTAATTATACTACTAAATGAGGTTTGTATTTTCCCTAAATACGCACTTTTCAGCGCCTAGTGTTATTGGTAATCTACAAACAATTATATCTCGATTTGAAATGTGCGTCATTGAAACATATTCTCAACATAATTAATAGAAAGTCCAAGAAAAGAAAATTATATACAGCATTCAAATGTTCGTTAAGAATCTAAAAATATTTGTTGGATTACGAGTTATAAATGAATTAATACTACATTGGAAGTTTCCGGAATTTGCGTTATAATGCTTCTACAGCGTCACGTAAGGTAATTTAGAATTGATGTAGGATATCAATATGTAATAAGACCCATTTACTTTCACTCTGATTATTATTGAACAGTACTTAATCTGGTTTATTACATTTTGTTAATTAGAAATTTTGTGTATGACATCATTAACCACCTAAATTTCAGAATTAACATGGCTGGTATCTAGCGAAAGTTGTAGCACGCATTTTCAATTACGAATGCATTCTTCTTTCATTACAGGAGAAATTCCATAGATTTCATACAAGCAAAATGCGCTTTCCATTTACATATTTAAAACACATTACATTGGACACCAAAAGTCGACCTTGCCATTTCTACATTATTGTTAAGCATGCATTGGAATTTTTGGTTGCTGTAATTTCTTGTTTAAAGTAACTTAGTTAAATAAAGTGTAATTTAAAATTCATAAGTGATTGTATAGTCAATTATTACAATTGAAAACATGAAAACACATTCAGGGAATAATTTATTTGCTCTATATATTTTACAGTAGCGTTTCCGGACAAAACTTTCTGCTTTTAATTAATTAAAAGCATGCAAGTTTCTGGCATATATTCCTAAATAGAAAATAAGTAGTTGATGTACTGTTGAATGGAGTTCATCCTTGTTTACACAAATATCAGATCCTGCAAACTAGCGGCTTTGTTAATATTATTTAAAAAATCAATACGTTAGATGGATAAGGTGTTCAGTGGCGGCTATTTTATCAATAAATTTTATTTAATATGTTTAGTTTTTTATTTTCAACACCAAAATTCTAAGGTTCACAAAACAATTTCTACAACCGGTTTTAAGACATTGAAAAAGAGCGAGCCGCGGAGATCTGAAAATTAGAAATAAAAGTAGAAATTAAAACTAAAATAAAAAATAAAATATAAATGGAAGGAGGTTGTGATGTAAATGGAAGAAATGACGTTTTAAAAATAGGTTTATCTCGTGGGTGGAAATGTGGAGAAAGATTTATCTCGCGGGTGGAAATGAGGATGCTCATTTATCTCGAAAGATGAAAAATTTAAGATATATTTATCTCGAAAGATTAAAATGGTTAGTCGAAGAAAACTTTTTGGTCCAGGGCGGCGGCGGTGGCGGTGGCGGTGGCGGTGGCAATGGCGGTGGCGGTGGCGGTGGCGGTGGCGGTGGCGGTGGCGGTGGCGGTGGCGGTGGCGGTGGCGGTGGCGGTGGCGGTGGTGGTGGCGGTGGCGCTGTCCTCGATCCATCCACATCTCCTACTAGTGTTGATTGATTCCACGATAATCATTCCATCAGCAACAAAATATTTAGAAAATTTTTTCAATAAATAAAAAGCTATATTTTAGCCGTGGAGGGTTTATATTCGAGCAGAATCAATAGGAGAGAGAAGATTTTGGGATTATTTAATATATTTAAGATGGAGTTGAAAAAACTGCAGACAAGTATTTCAGAAGCCACTACGAACGCTTTTAGACACCTGGTTATCAAAATGTGCCCACTATGTATTTTTAATCGATCCTGGAGTTGTTTGTTTTAGTTATTTCGTTTAATTATCACATATAAATTTGAAAATATTTCATAACCTTGCGTTGTTTATAATAACCAAGAGCGCGTCAGCCATTACTCAACTTCTAACATTTGGTTTGGAGTTAATAGACGGCGAGAGACAGCCCTTGCAATATTGCAGTCATTCGTCTACATCGGTTAGTCGTTTGACAAATTACAACATATAATGTAAAACGGCGAAACATTTAGGGTAATTTGTTACAGTCACTATTATTTGAGAAATTCTCATCCAACACTTACCCTAGTATTATTTCAAACCGAAATACTTCCCCAGTTGTGTAATTTTTAATGGTCGAACAATTTCATTCCTGTCAACCATTCCTTGAGAATACTGTAGGACTTGGCAGCTTATTATATTATTCTTCGAATGAATTCTGAAAAGTGCAAAGTTTTTCTTTAGCAAAAGAAATACGGATGCTTAATAGAACGAGAACCCTTATGATATTAATATTTAGCAGGTGGGGTGTACCACAAAGTAGCTCAGGGAATTATATTGGGTATTATTCGAAAATGGAAGGTTACTTGAAGCTGCTGAATTTGAGGTACCTACCTCCTTTAATGGTTTGAAAGCCTACGACGTTTTTATAATGACACGAACTATCCGTTATCGAATTTCTCCCTTGAATTTTCCTTTTAATGGTGCTAAGCTGTTACGTTCTTGAGCACAGTTACACCTCGATGCACATAATGAAACAACCTAAATTACAGGTTTTTGGATTTGGTTTCGCATCTTTTACAACACTTCTATAGAATAAATTTATGATAAAGTAAGCATGTTTTTGGTGCATCGTCTAAATAAAACCCATTAAGTAAATAAAAGTACTTTTGTAACCCTTTCAAGAAATTTTCACTCTCAAAGTCAAAAGCCTGCAGTAATCGCAATTTTCATCGCAAACTTTGGATCTAGCTTATTTTGTTTAATGTAAGACTCAAGAAAGCTTTTACACATCGGAGTTTTTCTGCAAATCAGGCGTTAATGGGTAAATCCACAGCAAAAATACGATGATGGCCGTAACGTATAAATCCCTGAGCTTTCTTTCGTTAGGGCATCTGTTGCTGTGGTGTCGGTTTAGATTGTTGAAGACAGCTTAATACATTGAGATTTCCCAGGAGATGGTGTAACGGAAAAATAACGCTACCCTAAAATCTCAGCTGGATCTAAGCACAATATGACCATAACTTGCATGAAAATACTTTTGGGATTTTGGTTACCGATGATATTCGACAATGTTTTAGTACTAGTGCATACATATAAGCTAATGAGATCTGTGTGCTTTAAGAAACCGAAAAATCGGATTTTAGATTTAGAACTAAAAATTTATGTATTGAGAACTCGAGATAATACATTGTTACTTAAAATGGGGGATACACTTATAGCCCTCAATTTTCCTCGAAGCACCCGTTTAACACTATGTTTATTTCATATTTTTAATTATTTATTTCTTATTTATTGCATGCGCGCAATACCAATAAAGTAGAGCAATTTATCACTGTTGTATGTACTACAATTTTTATTAATTTACACTTTAATTTACATGACTAAAAAAAACATAAAACAAAAATTTCATTAAAAAATAAGTAATTTATTTACTGAAAAAAACGCCGTCGCCACAAACAAATGTATATTGTATAAACTATTTAAAACACAATAAGAGCCTCCATGTTTCGTTACAAGCTTGTAGCATCTTCAGTGGTAAAGAATTAATTTCCCATAAGGTTAAAACCTAACATTATATAGTAAGTAAAATTCCATTTTACAAACAAATCGAGTTGTAAACCAAGTAATTAACTGCTCAATAGTAGAAAGGTTAGGGGTTTATGGATCAGTGCCGCATCAGCCTTCCACCCCCTACTTCCCAAGGCCTTCATCCCACCGCACAATTAACACCTATCACTTATCCCGTACAGGAATGCCAACTTCTCGGTTTCTGATTTCCGGCTGCCGACGGTCGGAAGCTGGAGGAAGGAAGCATTATTTATTTATTGAAATTGAAATATACAGGGCAAGCCCTAGTTACATATTTCACTAAATTTAATGTGATATACTTACTAAAATAATGTAATACAAAACATTATGAATGATGCATATTAAGTTATTGTTATGTATGCATGTGTAGTGTGTGCGCGCATACGTATGTATGTGTATGTATGTGTGTGTATGTGAATGTGTGGTTGTGAATATTAATGGCTAATTATTTTTTGCAATATAACATTTTCTCACATCTATTAATATTGAAATATAATTTATTGTTATCACACCAAAAATATATATTGTCCAGATATACTTGTAGTAGATCACAATCAGAGTCACTCTTTATTTCCTTGTATATTTTCAAGTCGTCGGTAAATAAAAGATATTTACTATTACAAATGGACTGTAGATAAGAAATAGAAGAAGAAATAAAAGACTACCAAGATTGCTTCCTTGTGGTACACTTGAGGTTGGAGTGAAGCATTGAGAGTCTGGTCTTTGGCATGTCACAAACGATTTTCTATTAGATAGATAAGATGCAAGTAATTCAATTACTGGTAGTGAAAATCCGTAAAAAGCCAATTTTGCTAACAATATGTCATGCTTCACATTATCAAATGCCTTAGTAAAATCTGTATATATCACAGCAACCTGCCCTTTCCTGTCTAACACTTCAGTGACAAAATCTGTAAAAATTAACAGATTTATGGTGGTTGATCTTTTTGGCATAGAACCATGCTGGTGTAGGTCAAATATAACTTAAGGTAGCAAATAATCCCGTTAGATTTCTAAGGAGTATCAGGTTTGCTGTAATTTTTAGGTAGCAGACTAATTGCAACGTTAGAATAAATAAAAAAAGATTCTCCTTTCACCTCCACCACCCGCTTTCTACTTCGTACCCCTACTTTCTACCTTCCACTTACCTTCGACCTAACCCATATTCCACCTCCCACTTCCTACTTTCACTTCCCATCTATTACCTCCCACCTTACACTTCGAACCTCTCACCTCCCATTTCCAACCCGACACCTATTAATTTCCACCTTCGTTTCCCACATCCCACCTTCCAACTACCAGCCTACTTCCCAACTTTCGTGTTCCACCTCCCACCTACCTTCTCACAATTCAATCTCCCACCCAGCAACTCCCACTTTTCACCTCCTATTTTGCACACCCCATCTCCTATTTAACACTTTTCACCTTCTACCTCCCAGATCTCTCAGCTCATCCACACCCTTCTTTCACCTCCAACACACGATCTTGCACCTGCCAACTCCCACCACTCTCCTCCTACCAACCACATCCCACCTCCCACAGCATAGAACATCATCGCGGAGGTGAAACCTACAAAAGAAATCGGGACATTTTTTAAATGAATCAAATGTAAATATTGTAGTTGTTATTTTTTAGTCGGACCCTCAAACATATCCTGCATCTAGGCAGTAACATTAGCAAGTTTTATTCTCTCCACGGATCCTCTATTACTGACCCACCAAAAAGAGTTAACGTTAAGAAAGCGGTTATTAACATCAAGTATTACAATGTAGTCCTCATTGCATGGCCTATGATGGCGGCACTGAATTTAAGATCAGACTATCTTGATAGCACATCACTCTACCCACACTACAGTACACAGTTGGATCTAGATGGGGGAAAGTTCCCTATAGATTAGGTGAGTATTCCCCGATTTGAAACAGTTAAATATATCAGTGTATACATTTTTTGAAATAAGGGTATATTTATCGTGGCCCATTACATTATACATCACGAAAGAGAGCAATACATGTCAATCTTCTGTTCGTACAAGAAAGCAATAAAACCCACTATTGCCGGATCTAGGATTTGAGTAGACTACTTTGGATACAAATGTCTTGCAAAAAGATTTCTTAACGTTGCTTGGTGTATTTTCGAACGAGGCAGCAACCGCAAAAACCTACCAATCGGGAGTGTGATCATGTCACTACCACTTTACCAGCAATGTTCAACAACATTTTAGAATTCAAAATTGAGCATAAACAGTTACGAATATTTTTCGTAATCTATGCCAATTTTGAGGCGGTCCTTAAACCAATTAGGTCTGTTCTGAAGGAATCATCCGCCTCGTAAACCAACAACGTCCAACAACACGATCTTTTAACTAAAATGTTCAGTCGATGGGAGTTTGAGCAAATTCGAAACTTACTGCTAACGTGTTCATGGTATAGTTTAAACCGAAAGCACGGAAACTGGTTGCAATACTCAAGACAATGTACCCTGACGCCCCTTGAACCTTTCTGCTGCTGACGATTGTGGTATTTGTAAGAAGTCTCATGGTGACAATAGAGTAAAGGGCCATGATCATTTGAATGGTAGGTTTAAATTTGTAGCTCATGCTGAACTAACATCCGGTATAAAGTACTAAACTTTATACCGATGATATTGAACAACCTTAGTGGGAAGAAGTCACATTTTATAGTACGCGAGCTGGAATGTGACAAGGAAAGTGTTTTAACCATCACAGCAGTAAACGCTGTATCTCTTTTCCGAAATTAGTAAGATTGTCCTATCCGAAATGATGATGACTCAATTGAGGAAGATGACGACAATGATATCAGAGCAGTTAAGGAGGACAGGCGTTGTATATAGCTCCGATTTATCGATTATATCCGATTTATGGCTTTCTCGTTGGACAAGCTGGTTAGGAATTTAGACACAACACAATTTATGGAAATACTATTCCGGGTGAACAGAACAGCTAACTATTGATGAAAAAGGTGTATTTCCATGTAGCAATGTTACAAATACTACCACCCACATGCATGCGTTCTATAATAATTTAACATTGTCCAGCGTGACCGAAACAGATTACAATCACGCCATAAACGCATAGAATTATTTCAATATTGAAACTTTGGAGTAGTATAGCGATTTATTTTTAAAAACAGACGTTTTGTAGTCGACAAATACTTTGGAAAATATTATAAATGTCTGTGGCAAAATCTATGATTTGGATCCGTGTCAATATCAACTGCATCCAGCTTAACTATTGATGTCATGTTGAAGTACACGGGAATACATTTAGACTTGTTGACAGATATTAACCTGTATCATCTTATGAATAGGGTATAAGAGGTGGGTTGGTTTAATGAAGCGGTAGATATACCCGCGCTAATAATAAGTATAGGTGGAGTACAGTTCCGATAAGAACTCTACGTTCTCGGCGGGTTTGAATGCCAACGATTTATGCGACTGGGCTATGTTGCAGTATTTACCGTATAATTTGAGTAAGGACCGCTACAATTGTGGCCATGCCCCAATGCTCCACCCGAAGGGTCTACATCGGTTTAAACGCTAATATAATTTTTTAAACTTAAACTAAAGTTAGGGTTTAAATAATGATACCCACAGTGTTGGCCTTAGAGTGTGTCCGATCAACAGGACACTAGCAAGAAGTAAAAGGGAGTAAGGGATCCGTAATACCGGATAGTAGTCGCTAGCTCTGCTCACCGGTGCAACCTGAAGGGTCAATTTAAAACTATCCAAATTCAGTTAAATTAGTATTTACTGCTGGATTCGAATTTCTCAGCATACGTCAAATTTATTATATACGAATCCAGCCATTTGTTCTTACTCTATAAATTTACAATATAGTCTGCTCTAGTCTAAGTAAATTGTTCTAACATCAGCCCGAAACCAAACGTAGTATAGTAAACTTAGGACACGTGGAAGAAAATGAGATGCAAAATATTCTGAAGAAGCTTGATCGAATGTATGAGGAAGAAGGAGATCGGAGATATAGAGTATACCACGAACGTCAGTAGAGAAATAGGGCGTGAAAATGAAGGAAATATATACAGGATCGTGAAGATAACGCGAATCGGGCGGTAACGGGTTACAGGGCGCGTCAATCAATATAACAGAAGTGGAAATAGTGGCTATAATATTCGACCGGTAGCCGGAAGTAGATTTGGTTTCTGAATCCGAAGAGGTTGTTTCGGAGCGAAATATTTTGCTGTGTGTAAGCCTAGACGTACGAGGGACGAAAGTTAAGGATTTGATTTATTGAAACAGCCAATTCAATTGCACAAGCGAGGATTTATGGACAAAAATTTCTAATATCAATTCAACGATACTCTCTTTTTCTATTACTGGTATTATGGTTAGTGGAGCGTTGGATACGAGAACAAACAAAATAATTAGGCGTCGAATTGGAAATGTTTCAAAGCGAAATATCTTTATTTTAGTCCAGCTCTAGCGATAGGAATGATTTTAGGTTGTGAATGGTTAGACACGCAAGGAGCGAAAATAAATTTTGGAAAACTCAACAGACGAAATTGGTGGACGGTAACAAAATAGTTAGATTAGAATTTACCGAAGAAGCTACGGGAAATTTATTTAAAATACAGCGTGTATTAGAAATAAATTTGGAGATACCGAGAGACAATTGTATGAGAGTTTTGAATTTTAAGCTTATATACTTTAAGAAAAAGCGAAGAAGCTGTGAAAATGGTCAGTTTATTTAGGGAGGAAGAAAAGGGGATTTGTTAGAAGTGTTGAATCGACATGCGAGTATATTTTTAGAGCAATCAAGTTTAACCCAAGAATATGAGCACATTATAAAACTGAAGAACAAATCGCTATTTTTCATAAAATCTTTCTCAGTTCCGTTTGCTGACAAAGTGTCCGCACGTGTGTAAGTAAAAAAATGATAGAGGGGGAGTTGGGGGGAGGGATCGAGCCTGCTTTAACACCGTATATTAGTTTATTAGTGGTGGTAATTAAAAAAGATCAGTGTCCGTGTTTGTTTATACGCACGTCATTGGAATGTGAGAATGGTGGGAGATCATGTAGTACTACTATCCTAGCGTGTGCTTATTTTTAGATCACTTTAAGAGCAGATTGTAAAAAATTTATCGGGTTTTTATTTGATGGCAATACTTATCAGTTCCGCGTTGTCTGTATGGCACTAGTACTTCTGTAGCCAGTTTTATTCGAGGTTTGTTAAAAATTTTGGGGAACGAGATTGCGTTGTTTGCTACGCCTGATATTGATGATATTTTTGTTACCCTCGCGACCGCAGCCGAGTATTTTAGACATTTAAATTTACTATTTGAACGACTGGATCAAGCGGGTCTTACGATAAAGTGGAGAAGGTCTAAATTTGCTCGTGAGAGTATTAAGTTTTTGGAACATGTTTTGACGTCTAATGATATTTCTACAGATCCTAAGTGCGCAAGGGCAATACAATAGTTGCCAAAGCCACGAAGTATTCGGCAGTTACGTTTATTTATGATTATGTGGAATCATGGTCGGAAGTCCGTAGAAAATTATGCAAGTTTGACATCACTTTTTTTGAAACGGCTTAAGAAGTGTACCAAATGGGTGTGGGCGGAAATGGAGCAGGCGGAGTTTGACAATATAAAACAGACCTTTGTAGAAGGATGCTTTTTCAAACATCCGCTACTGAACTTGTGGTTTTATATACAATGGAATAGTTTGGGGTACGGTTTAGGAGCGTATTTTTCTTAAGTAGATCCACTTACCGGAGAAAAGAAAATTTTGGCGTTTACCAGCCGTACATTGAAGGGTATCGAACTAAACTGTACGGTTACTGAAAAACAGGTTCTGAAGCAATGGCGTACTCTTGTTTTGGTTTGTCCTTTAACGATTATTACAGATCACAAAGTATTGTCATATTTGCAGATTGACTAGATGGACTTTGTTAATTTTAGAGTATTTTTTTGATGCCTTGTATTGTACAAGAAAGGAAAATGTGATACCGTATTGTTTGTCCCGTTATCTGTTGGGTTTGCTAGGTATGCATAAAATTTCCAACAATGTTAAAAGGTAGTAATCTTCCAGATTAGTAGAGGTACGGGTTTTAAGGGTATTTGGATGAACGTATCTAGGCTACAGGAAGGACAACGAGAGAATGCTTTTTGTCGTAAAATAAGTGAATATTTTAGTAAGGGCAGTGAGTAAAGTAAATCTTTTGAATAGTATCCTTTAAAGAATGGCGTGCTTTTTTGTAAAAGTAACGCGAATGAAGGAATCAGGTTATGTGTATCGAAAGATGGTGTTACCGATTTCGTTAATTATGTCACAGGACCATTTTGGATCGAATAAATGCCACCTCGTCTTGAAAAGAAATTTTTATTGGTCTGGAGTGAGTAAGGACATTCCCCATGCCACTGAGGGATGTTTGTTTTGCCAAAAAGCGAAAAATGCAGAAAACCTTCGCAGTCAAATGCACTAAGAGGTGTCGGGTAAGTAACTACTTGGGATTTGTACAATAAACTAAAGGATAATTATTTTTTAAAAGTGGAGAAACCTTGGGCTATTCTTATCGATTATGGCACAAAGTTTGGGGAAAGTCGTGGGAGCAGCTCTAGACGATATGAAAAAAGCAATATTAATTGAAATCTTACACGGTGGGTTTATATTAAAAACACCGCTAAGACTACCTTTTGGTAAAAATTTAAAAAAAGCGGTAGTGGATAGAAGGTGGATTCGTATTACAAAAATTTTTTCAGATTCGGGTAGCTGGGAAAATTTTTATATAATTTGATAGTTTATACTACCGAAAAATGTACACAATGCGGGTAGAAAATGCAAAAAGGATAAGTGTAGGGAAAATGGATTAGGTGTTTAGAAATCTATAAATAAGAATGCTACAGAAAGCGGTGTTCCTCAAGTTCCTCCTCAATAATTCAAGATGACATTTGTAAAATGTTTGTTTAGGCTCTTAACTTAATTTTCCATATTTAAACGTAGGGCGTAAGTAATAGATTATAAGATAGGAAGAAAATTATATTTAAATACAAACAGGTGAAACCTACGATAACACAATTACAAGCATCGCTTTTCCCGTCAAGATCTGCATATAACACCAATTAACATAGTAAGGAACTGCGCGTGCTTACCGCTAGCATATAAAACAAAGGAACCATGTTCTAGAGCATTAGGTGTCAAAGTTTCGTCAAGTTGATCAAAACTACAAGTTAAAGATGGAATTTTCTGGTGCGTTGACGTTACAAACTGGTAGCTAGGGATCCGGTCCGATTAAAAAAATTCTTTTAGATTCGGTTAGCTGAGAAAATTCTAATATAATTCGATAGGTCACATGACATATTTATCTTGAAAAATATCCCCCAAGTTAAAAATGGTTAGTTGAAGAACAAGTTGTTCAGTATAAAGACGTCTGTCGACCGATGCGGACGTGTATTGTGTGTGGTGCTCGTTAATAAAAAGATATGGGGTAAGTTTTTATAACATTTTGGGTTAGGTGCTCTTAAATTAATCTCTAAAAATGGAACTTGTAAATTGTTTCGTAATCATCCCAAATTTTTTCATATTTAAATACACTCTAAGTTTGCCTAAATTAAAATAGGATCTGTTCATTAAACAATTAACACGAGTAATGATTTCGGTTGACTCGATGGTGTAGTGATTAAGGCTCCCGTTTTGCACCTGCAGAGCACGGGTTCGAATTCCGCTCTAGTTGATTTTTTCTCTAAGAACTTGTGATGAAATGTATATACAAGATGGAGCATAAGTGGATATATGCAGAGTAAGTCGAAAATCGTGACGTTAAAAAAAGGGAGGGTTAACGTAAGAAAAATGGAGGATTGACGTAAGACAAAATGGCCGATGACAGATGTGACGTCAGAAAAATGGCGAATGACAAAATGTGGCAAAGTGACAGGTGTGACGTCAGAGGGGGTTGGATATGGCTTTACGTCAGAGGGGGTGGGCGTGGCTGCATGTGGTCAGAGGAGGGAATGTATCGTTTTGCGGGGGTGGCACAAAGTGCTGTCTCGTCCTTCAACCGGTACAAATCATCTAATATTACATTAAATCGTTTTCATTTTAATTCTAGAATTTTCTCACTTCATTATTTTTTAAGTCGTTGATGGCTAAGTTTAATCATATTATTTTGTGCTGTTTACAGTTAATATTTTCTTTAAAATGGTGTGTTACAAACTAGGGGGTGTAGTTTGAAATTTTTTAGTGTAGATAGCTGATGTTGAGAAGGTACAATATAAAATTAATACAATGTTGTTTTTAAACTTCCCTTTCGATATTAAATTCGACATGTTTTTGTTCAAAGTAAAAACTTCAAAGTTATTAAAGATGGACTGCTTTGAAATGAAAACCCTGTATCTAATAATTGTATATAGTTGCTACATACTGTCATATCTTAAAATGCATTTTTCACCGCACTTTTAAATTTTACTTTATACGGAAATTAAGTAAAGGCATCCATTTCATCCTGCATAATGTAATGCCTTGCAATAAGGGTTCTGCGAAATTTAAGTATTAAAGGATTTCATCAAACAGCATGCCGTGAATACGGCTTTATGTTCTGCCGCATTTTACATTTTCCTCGGATCATAAAGAAACAATAGACTTAGAAATGGAGTGGCAAATTAAAGCATCCTGCTTCTGTTATACATTCCATGGCTAAAGCGGCCATAAAGCAATGTTTGGTATTTCACGCGCCCTGAGTAGTGAAATAGTTTCCTAGCGGAAAATCATAAACCCGGAGCTTATAGATATTTCCTCTACTAAATCTGTCAGCCAATAATGTACATTGGAAACTTTGCTTATTGCACTGAAGTTATTAGCAGGAAGCCAACGGTTTCTAATAATTGATTATGCTTTCAGAAGCTGTTAAATTACTTTAAAACAAAAAATTCTAAATTAGATTAATGAATACGTTATGTATGGCATCTAATTAAAAAATATATTTCAAAAATGTCAGTAATCTAAATTCGTAACTAAACTTAATGATTGCTAATTTACACCAAGTAACATTTGGAAAGATAAATATATCTAGCACAGCACACGTATGTATCGAACAAACAAATTTAGAAGTGAAAAATTAGTTTAAAACCATAAACAATAAAATAAAATTTACTAAAAAAATATGAATTTATAATACAAAGTTGGTATGACGTCGTAGCAACTTAGAGAATCAATCAATAATGGAGTTAACATCCAGGTTAATTGTTCTGTGTATATTTAGTAAAGTGAAGTTATATAATATTTCCTACCTATTGTAGATCTAAACTATCCTCAGTAAACGCTTTCTCTTGGTTACAGGGTTGAATCGTGAGATTAATGAGGCTCATTGAAATACACCAAAAATACTCTAAAACTACGACAGCCAGGATAATTGCGTTGCCATAAACACTAAGAAAAACATTCAACTCTTGTGAATCAATAAACAGTAACATTTAAAAAATCGGTACACACTTCTTAATAACTACATTTGATTTTCCAATGCTCCAACTGAATGTACTGCATTGGCCGGGAAGCGAGTTTTTAGCTAGAAAATTTGAATATTGCCAAATCCTTGCTATTCCAAGTAAGGTAGGAATCTTTAATGTGCGTGACAAAACACACACACACACACATGCACAAACGCACGCACGCATGCACGCACGCACGCACGCACGCACGCACGCACGCACGCACGCACGCACGCACACACGAGTATTTCTAAACGCAGATAATATAACACTAACCAATATAACTTAAGGTAACAAATAATCCCGTTAGATTTCTAAGGAGTAACAGGTTTGCTGTAATTTTTGTCAAAAGTGTTTGCCTAATATTTTTCAATCGGCTCATGTCGGGAATCGAACCCGGAACTTTGAGCTCAGCAGTCATACGCGAACGGTATGATCCATAAAGTCATTTCAAATTGAAGACCCCCCCCCTCCCTACATTTGACTTTCCAATATTCCACCCAAAAGTACTACATTGGCCAGGAAGCGAATTTTTTTTATATAAAAATTTTGAATTTTGCCGAACCTTTGCTGTTCGAAGGAAGGTTGTGATCTTTAACGTGCGTGACAACACCCATATACGGCATCTACATTTTACTTTTCATCCGAACAAGGGAATATTTTTGTGAAGAACGCTCGCTTAACATTTTTTAGGCCGTCCGCGTCGGGATTCAAACTCTGGATTAGTAATCATACTCGAACCTATCTATCCCACAGAGCCGCTTCAAACTCGAGATCGCAGCGTTGATTATAATTACCCCTTTTTGCTAGTATAACCTTTAGCAACGAAACCAATAATAATAATAATGTATATAAGCCGCGTGGGAAGGGCCCTTCTAAAGGCTTGTGCATGAACTTCAACAGTGGTACCAAGGTCTAGCCATCCTGGTTATATTATACACACCACAATCGTAGACACGTGTTGAAACGTAAATTACTGAGTAAAAGTAATTCACTTATCCTCAAAAAAGGCAAAGAGACTCGCAGAAGCTACTACGAAGCCTTACACTACACGAGAGATGTAAGTTTTTCGTCGAAATCCTTTTTGGGGTTCTTGGTCTAGCTCTGAACTCTACTTCAGCGGATTTTTGATGAGACACAGGGAAGGTTTATATAGAAAGGCGGATTTGTCAGGTGCCACTACACCTTTAAAAAATAACGTTTTTGATAGACAAACCTGAAAGGAAAGTGTAGAAACTTTCCGGCGAATTAACACAACGATGGTTAGTAGAGTAACAGTTAATACCTGAAATAAATTTACGGTAATATTAATAAAGCAACGGAGACAGCTATTTGCGTCTCAAAATTAAATAACATATGAGTTAGAATTTTTCCACCAAGTTTTACCCTCAAGCAATAATCCCACCTTTCAAAACTCAAACATACTAAATAAAAGTTATTAAAATGTTTGACCATTTATAATTGCAACTGAATAATTTATCTCTAGTTTCATAAGGTAACTATGTACAAAAAAATTTCAAGACTATTTGCAAGTTTAATAAATTTTACATACTAATCTTCAAGACCAAAAACTTAGGTCATCAAAAATTTGTTAACATAATTATTTACTTTCATCAATTTCAGATCTGACATGTTGGTTCACAAAGGTACTAAAATGTTTTATTGCATCTAGTTAAGAAATATACTGGTAGACTTAATCTTTAGAATAACTTTCAAGAAGAATATTTTGTCACTGACATGTGTAAAATCAAATTACCAAAAATTCAAACCACTCGATTTTTATTAAGTTCTTATTTACATGAAGCACATTTGACCTGTTTGTCAAGCAAACAGACGTTTAAGTTTTTTTTATAATTGACACTTTCTAAAAATATTCAAATAGGTGGTAAAATGCATGTACAATTGTATTAATTGACTAAACCGTTCCTCATGATATTTTTTAATAATAAGTTTCAGCCAAATATAACTGAACGCCAACAAACACAAGATTTCTAGCTTACCGGTTTAGATGAAATTAGTTAAATGCATCATACTGCCATACGTTATGTATCAACCATCTGGAGTTTCAATCTGCAAAACTGCTACAAGTAGAACTTCTAACAGAACTTCTTCCAATTTATGAAAACCACAAAATCATTGCATACGAGTAGTTGAAGCTATTTTAAATCTATATCGACATTATATAACTATATAATAAAATACCGCCATTTTCTTGGCCTTGCGCTATCAACCACTAAACGTCTGTTACTTCTCCTTGTTTGCGCTGCAAGTTAAAATCGTTTATGCAAATGAAATCTAAATACAAGATTCATACCATTGATAAATGGACTACGAATTTCTGATATTTAGAGACATACCCTCACTGTACTAACCTATTCGCATATCACATATTAATACGCTCGGATACATTTTGAGGCTCATTGGTATCAGACGTGAATGAATGATCAAGCCTACAAAACCAGTTGACGATGGCGTCTTATCAAGAACAAAGCACGATCTCTTACATCATATTGGCCGGTGCGTTCAAAAACATGAACGTGGTTAACAATTACACTAAACAACTATTTCTAATTATGATAATGGTACATCAATATATTTTTATAACAATAAATTATTAGGTAGCATAAAAATATGCTGCAGTGTGACTAGACATGCCAGTTCATAAACTTACTCCAATGTTGGAAATTATCTTTCAGGTAGATCTAGACTACAGCTTATTAAATAAATGGGGCGATAACTGAAAAAGAGTTCAGTGTCGACTAATTTTCAATAGTCTCTTCACTAGCACACTCCGATTACTAATTCGCTTTTCAACAAGAGTATTTCAAACATTAATAATGACAATTAATAGTAGTTAGGATACTACTTTTCACGCAAGGACCATAAGACCAATGATAGTAACGTCAAAATTTAGAAACTCTTACTTCCCTAAAATGCTGTTAACCTCCGCTCGTCTCGCAACACAATCGATTACCGATGCCCCCACTGTACTATACACATAGCATACCCTAAAGCTTAAACTATATGCGCTATATTTATTACAACACTACTTAATCCTAATGTATCAAGCGAGAAACAGAGAGAACATGTGTATTAAGCAACTATATTTAATAAATATTAATTATCCAGGGTCAGGTTCATTTCATTACGCTGAGAGATACATATCCCCCAAATTAGTATATAGGTATAATCAAATGAAGCTGTTGAATCTAAAGTATAGATTGTTACAATGTATAATTAAAGGACATATTACAAAAGGTTAATGGAAGTTCATAAACCAGACATGAGAACGGATGCAACTACTTTGTATTCTAGACATAATATGACACTGCAGGTGCAGGTACAGTAGACAATAAGACAGTAATTGTTAGAATTAAGATTATTAAAATGCAATACTTTGTATTGTATGAAGAAATAGCAGACATGAGATCTGCAGTTCCCACAAAGTGATGTAAGAGCAGGCATAGCATAAATACCCTGAGAACCCCAGGAGGGTCAGTCTCGTCTCGAGCTTCACAACTTTAACATTGTTGGTTGTTCAAGCTACTCACCAGAATATTTTGATTTCAATACGCTACAGAATATAACGTACCTGCTGTTAAAATTACATTGTAATTTATGTTTAAATAAAATTGATAGAAGAGTTTTTTGGAAGAAGCCTTTTTAAAAACACGCTCCAAGAGGCCCAAAACCTATCTCGAGGCACGACATAATTAAACTGCACCACATAAGGTTATAAATTAACAAAATTATTGACTTTTAAAGGTAGGAGCGTAGCGTTTAAAGTGTATTACTTTAAAATGTAAGAGTTACACTTTAATACATAATAGAACAATTTGAGGTCTGGAGTTTGATTCCTGAAATCAGAAATTTTCCAACAAATAATTATTAATCACAGCAAAAATGAAATACACTCTTAGGAAGTTGTCTATCGGTGACGATGGTGGAGATACGGTTTCCCACAGCTCATTAAATTTATGGGGTATGCATTTCATACCTATGAACAATGTTGATCTTCTGGCAAGGCTTGGCTGATTTTGACGACGTCGTTGAGGTGGTGTTCAGGTAATTCCACGTGTTGCAGCAACTAGCTGCCACGCCTGACCGGGGACGGTGACAACAGATATAGAAGTGGTGAAACGGCTGTCCGTTTCGGGAAGAAACGGAAAGTATTTCGTTCTTCCTTACATTAAGTTGCTGTGAATGTACGACCAAGAAATAGGGATGTTAGTAGAAGCGAGAAATGGGAATTAGTTAGGATTATAGTCATGGACTATGTATTGATGGAAGAATGGTGTGCTAGTCAGGATTACAATCACCGACTGTGTAATGTGTTGCTTATGTTAGCGAAACTTGTAGAGAGCGTAAGACCAAACGACTCTTGAATAACGATCCACAAGAGTGTTTATAGTTGTTGTCTTCTTGAATAGCAATCGACAAGAAGTAAAGTAGTTACTGTTCTTCGAATAACAATCGACAAGGACTGACTTTCTGATTGTTTGGGTGCTGTTTATATGCGCTTTTCACTACTGATCGTAGATGCAGCTATCGAAAGAAAAAGCGGTCTGTGAAATATGATACAAAATATGAGTGGGTTAATACCTTATCGATAGTAGGTGGGCCAATACCCTGTCATGGATTTCAATATCAACAAAATAAACGTAGGTGATCGTTTTCTATATTTTACCAAGTACTCTGAAATACTTTCATTAATAACTAATATTTGTTCCTTATTTTTTATTATGAGCGTGGTCGGTTTTTGTTGTTTATTTCTACTAGGTGGAGAAAGATCAGAACTAAACTGAAAATCAGAATCCCATATAACAATAACAAATACGGAAATTCCAAAGTACTCTTTAGGATCGTTTAGATATTAACGCGATGTGGTTGTATAGCATTTAATCTTGGAATTAGTATAGATAGGACGGATTTGTTGTGAGTAGGTAAAATTGGCGGTATACTGTGTACCCCTCCTACATCCCTCCACCTTCCTTTTCCTGTTCTCCACAACCACTGACATCACAGTTGTCACAATGATAGCTGTTATTTTGATAGATGTCACTTTGACAGCTGCCACTTTGAAAATTAGCTATATTTTTTACGTGACTGACAATCTGACGTCTTTTCTTAAGTACTTTAGCAATCCGCCATTTTTTCATACGTCGCAATTTCTAACTTATTCTGTACATATTCATATTTGCTCCATCTTTTATGTACATGGCTATGTCACAGTTCTTAAAAAAAACTTTTCATTGAAGCGGGTTTCAAATCCCATCCGTCTGAATGCAAAGCGAATGCTCTACCCACCAGAGTACCGGGTCAATCGATATAGGTACTTGTACTTTTCTTAGTATTGTTACTGTAAGGATCACATTTTTAATTTAAAGGCATCTATTCCCAAATGTTATATAGACTTACCCTTTATATTTTTACTAACGTGCCCCACTAACTCACGCAATTTTCAAAAGGTACGCGCTAGACGTCTGTATCGGCCAACAGACATTTTTAAGACCGAAAAGTTTAAAGTTTAACGTTCTTATAATTATCTCACTTTTTACCTCCATTTAATTACGGACATCATTTTCTGTCAATATGCCACAGACACCATCTTTAGCAGCGCCATCTTTCAACTACGTAACCCTTTATTTTTTTATAGTACCACCTAGCAATAAAAACGCAATTAAGATGTCAAAATGCATTAAATGTGTCATGTGCAGTTTTGACTATAGGTAAAACAAACTTTATGAGGAAATATTATAATTTTGTTAAATATATACAAGTTTTGTACGAGCATCTACTGTGATATCCGGAATCGAAAATATCCAGTTTTCTAAGTAATTACGTGCGCGATTGCCTCACACCTACATCTTCTAGAAATTAGCTTGTATGGCTAAATAATTATTCCCAATAACGTATGGCTGATATCATTACATAAACAATTACTCACACGACTCTCGTTTTCTAGAAAGATGTTAACTTTCTTTTCATCTGTTATGTCTACAGTTACATTTGATATATCATCAACAAATTTTTCTAAAACTTTGGGAATCCTCTAAACTTTAATTCTTCCATTTTATAACATATTAGTTCTCGCACATTTAATACCTTGAAGCACTCATACTCATTCAAAACAATAATATTTAGGTCTTTTTTAATTTATAAGCTGAACCAATTTTCATTTTGAAATTTATTATTCACACACACACACACACACACACACACTTCTATTACATGTTTCGGCAATTAGCTGCAACTTAAATGCTCGATCCAGTTGTATGTCAACAATGCCTTCTACAATAACTAGTCTATCTAATCTGATGTGTTCCGAGCTTTGAGCAAATTGTCTAAGTTTTAAATTCCAATTGAAAATTACAGATATCTTTCCATTCAAAGTAGTCCATTTTTACTGCATAATTTGCACACATTTCAGTAGAGTAAACAACTTGGATGACAGGTTAAAGACCACCGTATAAGCTAACTTAACTTTCATGACGTGGTGGTGGGAATTTGGTTTAAAGTCACCATACGTATAGCTTATCCGACTAACTAATTTCAACTTTGAGCTTTTAGGAAGTAATTAGCTAGTAAAATTCTGAAACTTTGGCAATTTATCTTTAATGACGTTGCTATTTTAAAAAAATATTAAATTAGGATAACAGATAAATAGTAGAGCACCTAGTACATTAAATACAAACAGCAATAAATATCGCAACTTGGCACCTCTCCATTTTAAATTCAGACATTTGAGAAATAACCGGCATAATAAATTTATTTATAAAAATTCACACAAGTTCAAAAACCATCAACTGTGCGAGATACACGTCATATACCACAGACTCTTAAAAACAACCATAAAAGTAATAACGAATTACGCAGTTTTGGTATTAAATGTACAAGTGTGGGAAGAAAATGGCCGTTCACATGGACAGAACGGCATTGATCTTGGAATTAGGATAGTTTACACGCACAATCCGTGACAACGAAAAATAGTGTGTAATGACCCTGCGACGAAGAACTTATTACAATCGAAGAATAATAGAAAGGAAAGGATTAATTTGTTCATAAGTTATTCGATACTAGATGTCAGTCGGCAGATCTCCGACACGCGGACCGCCATCAAGGTGCGGGATGAGGTTGAGGACAAGGTAATATCCAAATCACGGAACTGTATGCGGAAATGGGTTTTTGAAAAGCAAGTGAAAACACGCGGATTTGATATAGCTGCAATTGACATACAAGTTGTCTGTGTTGGGTACTTTTGTGCAACTATTAGTTGGATTTTACCTGCGACGACTCCTACACTAGAAATCGACGAAGCTTTGAGGAGAACAAAAACTGTAAGCCGATTGAATTTTATTTATGCTTCTTATCGACATCATACATTGTCTTGTTGTAGCAAATAATTTCGTTTGATGTTCATGATGATATTGCGTGGAGCTTATTATTAGTAGGAAGAGCTACTAAGGTTGATGCATGCACATTTAAGCGTATTGTGCAGACTGATTTTAAATAAAGAGAAGCTCACAATTGTTTCCGCATAGTTCTTATGTAAAAATTAAATTGGTTGACTTTTCATAATTGATAATATTAAGTTGCTTTTTAAGTTAAACGCATATTTAATCTTTTGGGGTAGATCATAGTTTTTTGTTGTTATTCCCTGTTTTAATTATATTGTGCAATGTGGGTCAGGTATACACAACTTGGAGTTCTAATTTTTTTATAGTATATTAGTAGAAAGAGGAGATACGGGTGAAAACAAGGCTCCATCGACCTGTAACTGCAGTGAAACATATAAACCGTTACTCGGAGCACTCACCTACCAGGTAGGATTGTCGGTATTTGTTCTTTTTAGGTGGGTTGGCGCTCAAAAGGAAAACAGATACAAGAGAGTTTAAAGACTTTTCAAGAAACCGTAAAAATATTTAGTATTTAGACTTGAACATTCTTAAAATAGTATATTTGCTTTCACAGATCCCACCCCGCACAACTTAAAACCAGCTGGTGCACTAATTAACTGTTATGTCACGCCACCTTCCCTGTAGAGCAAAATTAATTCGGAAACGTAACGTCAATTTAGCACGTAACACATCGTGTCACAGACTGTTAGTTACGATGGTAAAGTTAGAGGAATGGAAGTTCAAATTGATTCCTCGTCCATCGTATTCTCCGGATCTCGCTCCCAGAGACTACCACCCATTCGCACACCTACTCGAGAGAAAGATATTTGTGTCAATTATGAAGTCAGAACCGCAACAAATGCCTTTTGTTAGTTCAAAGATAAAACGTTCTATAAAAAGACATCGAAACGTTAGACAAGCGTTGGAATGAAGGTATTACTCTTGAAGGAGACATTTTGCAAAAAAAAGGTTTTTTAGTAGTAAGCTCGGGTGTTAAACGAGAGACGTTAAGTAGTGCAAACCTTCTTGCTACTTTTTTGTTGTTTTGTGCTCAATACATTTTTTCCAATACGTTTCTCTCCCATTTGCATTGCTATGAACCGCCCCTTATTACGAAAAATGACCAAGAAAACAATTTGCAAGAATTGCATAATTTAAGTTGATCTAACGATAAAATATACAACGTCAGGTTTATGAATAGAGCCCAGAGAGTACAATCTGAAATGTAAAATAAAAAAATTCCAATTTAGTCTTTGAGAACAGATTGCGAATAGTAAATTTTAAGGTATACTTCAAATTTACGTTAAAACTAAAGTAAGATAAAGTACCTTCCTCGAAAACTATAAGCCCAATATAAGAATAATAAGTCTCTAAGCTGCAAACTAAATGCACCAATTAAACAGTTAAAATTTATACATCCAGTAGGTATCTCGAATTTCACTCAGTATTAAACTAATAAACTAGAATAAAAGCTTTTCCCAGTGTTATATTTTGTTATTAAAATGTTTATGTATTCAAAGGATGTTGCTTTAAACACGTTCACATGTGTCAAAACAGTCGTTAATTTATACTGTTTTATTCACAATATGCAGAAGAAACAATACTACAATGGCTTGTCAGACGAAGTAAGACGGTGTTACATGAACAGTATTCAACTAACTTTCTATAGGAAGCTGCAACACGTATTAAATATATTTGTGGTTTGCGAGTAGGTATATACATAAATTTGAAAGTTCATAGAAAATGAAGAACGCCTTTACTTATTGTCATAAGCTTCGTCAATCGTGCACACCTACTAATTGAGTCACTTCTATACTTTTTCAAATGGAAGTTATTAATAAATTGAAACTTTGATCTGTCAAATTGATACGCACTTACAAGCACTAACTAAAATTTTTGACCAATCTTTTGTGTTATTCTTTTGGTTTATTGCTTCATAGATAAAGTTTTCCGCACTAGATGTCTGTTTTGCTATCAGAAGTTGCTAACAATAGATTACTTTGCAAATTTTTTAGAACAATCGTTGCTGTAATAAAAATTATTTTTCCCTGGGGATATTAAGGATGGATAGACACCCCCTTCTCTGGCACTTGCACTGGTAGGCCAAAGAGGCGCATTACTTACAACAAAAGAGAGCCTAGGTGATAGTTGGTAAATAGCTTTAGAAGAACGTAAAGTCAACCACCGGCCACGAGTTCTGCAGAAGGCGCGTGAGTGGTATTAGGTTTATTATTTACATGGTTTGCAAATAAGTGCATGGGTTAAAGAAGGGCGCCACACCACACCTCCAATACCCCTACATATTAGATGGAACAATGCACAAAGGAAGAGGTAGAAACTCTTATGCTTACGACAACAAAGCAAACAACCCGAAGACACTCAATAGCGGTTCCCATAAAGAGGGAGTACACCTGAAAAGGAAAATTACTATTAGTGAGTACAGTGGGATCAGTACTTGTGATCCAACATAAGCAACAATGGTATTAGAAGAATTAAAACTTAATAAATATTAATACCTTGTGTAAGACAACCAAAAATAATAAGAGTATTACCCATTAAAATATCTCTATTTCTCAAATAAAATAAAATTTTGATTTTCAATAACTGGCATGAATAAAACATATCTAAAAATATTGAAAAAGTCCAGCCTAGATTTGAAATAGCGGTTGAATTCGTACATTTAACATAATTATTAACAAGAAGGAGGCACACACCTTGTTTGCACGAGATTTGAATACTTTGCAAATGGTTATTAAAATTTTAGAATTTTAGGGTTAACATAAAACATTTGTAAATTTCTTTTTCTTTGGTTATTTTATATTTGAAATTTGAAATATCGGGATACCGGTATTAATGCCAATATTATTAATAAAAAATTAACTAGTTATATTTTTACTTACCTCAGTTGTTATATTGACTTGTTAACAAATAATAAATGAAATCCAATAAATATTGTTCTGAAATGAGTAGATATTATTTATTTTATTACATAGAGTAGGAGTAGATAGATACAAAAAAACGTGCCAGTAAAAAAAAGTACATATTAAATTCTATGTTACATTTTACATATAATAGGTTCGTATGGCATTATATAATTAAAGAAGCAAAAAATATAATTAAATTGAAGGTATTTATGAAATAATATTAATAACTTGCGTTTTGTTTATTAAAGTATGCTCTTATAAAACATAAACAATCAATCGTTGTAATGCAATAAACAACATCAAGTTTAAAGAAAGGTTTATTTAAATATAAATCAAGCTAAGCGACTACACATCATGAAAGCTTCTTACGTTTTTCTATATCTCTGAACAACAAGTTACAGTAACCCCTTACTTACTCCCTCTACTACCCTTAGGTCTATCGACGCACGCAGAAGGCCTGAAATATTTTACACATCCTCCGACGCGGCGGCACAACTTAGCTTATCACTTCTTACTTCTAAAGGATACAATAATTGTATTAGGCGCCTAATTACGGTGCCATTCGCAATATTAACGTAACAGGCACGCACTTTACCATCACTTCGTTTAAGGTCGATATTTCACGTGATATTCTTTTAAATGTTTTAGCGTTATCTGAGGTAATGACGTCAAGAATCCCTTTACGGGCAAAGAACCGTTTACATGCACTGATTGTAGACGCAACATCCATTTTTAAAACAATCTCTAGATGAAGTGCTCGTATAACAGCGCATGTAAATAAAAGCACATAACATGGCTTTGAGTGATAACTATCTTTAAAATACAACGGTCCGGCGAAGTCTACACCTGTCACTTCAAAGGGCTTTGTTTGCTGTATTCGATCTCTAGGTAACGGCGCGAAGGGACGCGACCCTGATTTTCCACGAAATCGTTTACAGTTAACACATCTTGCTAAAACGGACTTTATTAATTGCCGTCCTCGTACAATCCAAAATCGTTTACGTAATTCATAAAGTATTGCATTTACACCACTATGATGAAGAGTTTTATGAAACTTCATTATTAGTAGTTTACTTAAATGTACATTTTTTGAAAGAATAACGGGATGCTTGAGGTCGAAATCTTCTCTTAAATTATAAAGACGTCCACCCAAACGCAGCAATTCGTGTTTATCTAAGAAAGAGCTTAAAGTTGAAATACTCAATTTCCGTTCAATGCCCTCACCCTTTTGTAAACTGTTAATCTCCGAATAATAAACTTCCCGCCGCGCTTGCCTCAGTAAACATATTTCGGCCCTTTAAAATTCGTTTATGGTTAAGCTCTTCATTTCTTTATCATTTCTGGTTTTTAAATTTCCTATAAATCGTAAAACATACGCCGTTATCCGCACTGAACGATCAAAATCACTGTATTTGGAAGAATCTATAAATTGTTTGCTACCTTTTATAGTGTCGTTAATTAGTAAAGATATTTTTGATACTATATCTATCGTTGACGTAGCTGTCTCTATCGTATTACCTGGCCACGTTTGTTCACTTTCTAGCAACCACCTAGGACCGTGTAACCAAGTTTCGGAATTTATTAAAGTACTTGAACTTATTCCGCGGATTAATAAGTCCGCAAGGTTCTCGCGACCCGGACAATGTCTCCAAGTTGTATCTTTCGATAAGGTCTGAATTTCTTTAACACGGCTAGGCACATATGGTTTCCACTTTGACGCATCACCTTTAATCTAATGCAACGCGATCAAAAAATCTGTCCAACACACTACCTTATCGATTTTAATTCTATCGTTCTGATTGCACCAATTAATTTCTACCATCTTTTGAATCTGTGCAATTTGTGATTCAACCTTGCTGTTTACTTCAAGATCGTTAATTGTCCATTTGCGTAAATTCATGGAGGTTCCTTGAAAAAGCTTACTTGAAAAGTCTTTTAAATGTTCTGCAACATTGTCGTTATTGTACCATAAGAATTGATGTGCGTCTTTATCGTCGGAATGTAAATAAATTTGTAAAAATACTTTCTCAATGTCAGCCGTAATTCGGATCTCGCCTACACGAAAATTAAGCAAAATCTTAATTAAATCTGGACTTAAATTAGGCCCCTTTTCTAATAAGTCATTCAACGATTTTTGTCCCGGGGCATGTGAAAAGGCATCGAAAACCACTCGCAAACGCGTTGTTTGTTTATCTTCTCTAAAACAGGCCTGTCCGGCATGTAGTAAACACAATCGCCATTTGTTGTTTCAGAATCACCGCGGGAAATTAACTCGGTATAATTATTATCCAACATTCCTTTGATAGCTGCGTTATATTCACATATTTTGTTAATATTGGTCAATTTAAACTTTAGCCTCTGAGCACGAACTCGCGCACTAATTAAATTATCATCTTTAATCACTGAATCCTCATTCTTCCACGGTAACGCTACTAAATATCGATCATCCCATTTATGAACGTTATTTTTCAAAAAATTATCGAAAAATCTCTTATCATCGCCTGCTTCTTTGGTTATACCTATTGTTTCCAAATCCCACATACTTTCAATCTCGGCTTCTGTCTTTATAACTGTCGCATGTAACACTGTCTGCAGATTTACTCCTATTGTTGTAGCATCAACTGGTATGGGACCATGCAAAGCATAACCAAACTGCTACTAAACCTTCGTTAAGACGAATATTTTTTCCTGTCACTACCACCCAGTAATTGTCCGCCCTTATAAGTATACTAATTCCATCAACAATTAACGCTCGAACGGCGCCGAAGTGTTCATTGAACTCTCGCCTTTGGTTAATTTCACTGTAATACCTGTCGTCTCAGCGTTGTGTCTATCCTTAAAGGCTTAAAG
Source organism: Platerodrilus igneus (assembly GCA_036346225.1). Lineage (NCBI taxonomy): Eukaryota > Metazoa > Arthropoda > Insecta > Coleoptera > Lycidae > Platerodrilus > Platerodrilus igneus. Next base: position 5,275,010 of record JARFIW010000090.1, read on the forward strand.
TTTGGGCCGCACATTGTTGTTGCGTGCCTACCTCAGCATTCTCTACATCTTAATCTATTTTTACAATATTTAGCACTATGGTTATTTCTCGTACAACGGTAACAATTTCCTGCTGCCTTTAGAATTTTTCTCTTACTTGCCAAAGGTACATCTGCGTCACACATTTCGGTTTTATGGTCTTTCTTGCAGAAAGCACAGTATTCAAGATGTTTGTTTAGGGTGACTAATAAACTAGACGCAGTTTCTTTGTAATGCGTTCTTTTTTCTGTTAGGAGCATCTTCTCTTTACAATCTGCATCCGGTTTTAAAGCTTGTTCCAACGACTCGAATTCGTTTTTAAGAAACTGCAACAAATCTTTTACCTGGCGATCTGCATCTTCCTCTGACCTTAATGATGAACTTTCTAAATTATTCGTAATAATTTCTAGATGATTGGATGATTTCATTTTCATTTGTCGATAAAATCATAAACGCAATTCCGTTGGCAACGACTTCATGAGAGTCGACTTTACGATTATGTTATACTGAGATCTAGATACTTCTAAGATTTCAAGAGCACGCATAGCTAAAGTGATTAGATTGTAATTCTTCCTTAAAGTGCTTACGTCATTTCTGGATTTTACAGGTTCGATTTTCATAATGCTATCAATATATTGTTCAATTAGCCGTTCCCCATTTCCAAATTGATCTTTTAATATATTCAAGGTTTCTTTATAAAATGCTCCAGATGGAGGAAATCCCTCAATTGCTTCAGCGGTCCTTCCCGTGACATACATTCGCAGGTAGTTGAATCGATCTCCGTTCGTTAATTGTTGATTGTCGTGGATCATACTTCTGAATTGTTCCCAGAAAGGAAGCCAGCCTTTTGCAGTACCATCATACTTTGCTAACTGTACACGCTGAAGCTTCACTGACGTAAAGAACGGCCTACTTGCTTCGTTACTTACTGGTACCGTATTTCGTTAAATTCGAGTCAACCTCTATCTGCGATTTTTCTGGGCATCTTAATCTAAATTCCAACTTAGACATAGTAGTTACAGCAACCTCTTCATATTCATACTCTTTCATTAACTCGTCCTCTAGATTTTCTTTAAGCAGAGGTTTAATTTGCTGATCAATTTCTTTCAGATTGTCACTCGCAAGCTTTAACTTTGACATAGCTGTATAAATGTCTTCGACACTGAAACTATTTTCTAGCATAGAATTTATATTATTAACTGTTTTAGTTAAGTGCGTTCTACAGATTGTCCGTTTTACTTGTTCCATTACGAAACCTCGATAGTATAGCCGTCTGTTAAATATTCGCGTTCACGTTCCGTTATTCCGAATATTTACGTTAAAGCTCGTTTATATTTATTACCAGATCTTCCCGGGTTTCGGCTCCAAAGTTGTTGTAATGCAATAAACAACATCAAGTTTAAAGAAAGGTTTATTTAAATATAAATCAAGCTAAGCGACTACACATCATGAAAGCTTCTTACGTTCTTCTATATCTCTGAACAACAAGTTATAGTAACCCCTTACTTACTCCCTCTACTACCCTTAGGTCTATCGACGCACGCAGAAGGTTTGAAATATTTTACACAATCGTTTCATCATCAAGCGAGGACCGAATTTTCGTACAAATACAACCAGCCGCCGAAAAAGCTCTTTCTGATTCTACATTTGTCGGCACTATTGTCATTAAGAAATCATCCACATTTTGTAAATACGTTTACAATTTTTTTAATGATTGTAAATTTGGATATGCGTTTAAATACTTCTCCAACATCTTGTGAGCCCTTATGCAGATACTGAAGTATTTGTGATAATTCAGTTCGTCGAAGTAAAATTCGAGATTTTAATGCTTCCAATAATTCTAATGCAATTGCAATTTTTGCTGGGAAGGAGTATCTAACATAAATGTTAAAGAAGCGTCAGCCGTCAAAAGATTTGCGTCTTTTCGGCATAATGCATCTACTGTTAATTTTACAGGAGTAAGAGCAGCAATAATTGAAGATAATAAATTAAATTCTTCGTCAGAAAAATGAATATCGAAACTAATGTCAATAAGCGCTTTTTAAATACAAAATGTAATTTCTTCAAATTTTTCTACCATAAATAACATACTGTTCCATTTTGTTTGAAAATCTAATTTTAGCGCTGTTTCGCGTTCCGTCGCGTACTTTTGTAAATATTTATCATTTTTAGAAGGCGAATTTTTAAATGTTTTCACTACTTTCCGAATTTTTGAAACTAGAGATGATATACCAGTATGTCTAACATTTATATTACTTGTAGTAATACTAGCATCTAACTTTATAATAATTCTATTATCATCTTCTTCGTCGATGATGTCGTCATTGTTATCATCGTCATCGTCAACATTATTAACATCGTCATCATTATAATTTTGCTCCACAACATCAATATCCATACTCGGGTTCAAAGTTGACTTATACAAAACATCAGTAATTGCTAAATTTATGCAATGTGCCATACATTGTTGATGTTCAGCCTCTATAATTTTTCTTAATTTTATCATAACCGACGCACCGTCAGTAGTTACTCCAACTATGTCTTTAGATATATCTAAATTAAAATCTTTCAATTTTTTTTCTACAAGGAATAAGCAATTTTCTGCTGGAACGGATCCGTAAGCGCGCACTAATCTGATGTTTCACATTGTTCCCCCAACAGAATGTACATTAATGTTTATGTAGCGCTGATTACGAATAGATGTCCATTCATCAAATGTGATACTGAAACGTTTACCTTCAGACTTCAGTTTAGAAATTTCATGAACTGTAGACTGTTTAATAATTTTACTATATTCAAGTACCATATTTCTAATTGTGACTGCAGATTTTGGTATGTCTTTGAATCCTCTTGCCTTTAAGCCTTCTCTTATGTCATACGATTTTATCAAAATATTAAAAGACAAACCATCGCAAGCTGGCATTCGGGCAAGCACTTCTGAAAGTTTTTCGTTTTTATTATTTTTAAAATAATTTGTTATTAACAATTTAGGCTGGTTAGAAACACTTGATTCGACATCATGAGGGGATTCACATTTTTTTTAAAGATTTAGTCCATGAATCGTTTTTAAGTGAGTATGAAGGCCACTTGTGGATCCTCCTGTACACTTTATTTCTTCCGCGCACTTTTTACATTTAGCAACCTGTCCGTTTTTTTCAATCAAAAAATGATTCCAAACTGAAGTTTCCTCCTGTCCTTTGCGGTGCTCCGTAAATGTATTCATCTTTCAGAGGGTATAGCAGTTTATGCTTATTAATTTTAATATTTGTAAATTAATTACACTCTAACTTACATTAATACAAATATAAACTTACCGTATCATATAATTCATATGGAATATGGATTAATCAGTATTTAAATACCGTTATATAATTTTCAATTATTAGAAATAAAACCAGAAAACAAGTGCACATTATCCACACACCACAAGACACACCGGAATGAAAAATAAAATTGAAAAAATAAAATATAATTTTTACTTGTAAACACTACAGCTCATTTGCAAAATTAAACAATCTAATCTAAACTATTTAATAATTATATATATATATATATATATATATATATATATATATATATATATATACATATATAGGTATGGATTCCAAGAGACCTGCTCCTGGAATCCTCTTGTTTTGGTGCAGTGAGCAGTTTCCCGGATCTTCCTCTTGGTTGTCTTCCAACTAAACAGTATTCCGGATCCTGGGTCCACTGACCTGTGGTTTTTGACCGACAGGATGGCTATTCGACACAGGCCGCTCCATCGTCAGGTAACTCGTCTAAACAGGACTGACAGATGTGCATCCCGGACGACTTCACTTATGTACCCATTCCTCAGCACCCAGCATAGCCGGAGAACAACCTCAGGACGTCACCGTTCCGCTGCTCACCTCTGATCGCCCGGAGGCGGTGGTAGATATACGTACGTTGCTGCCTCGTCGGCGTCTGGGCAACAACTCCAGACGTAAAACATAAACAATCGCTTTATATTGCCGACACCGCCGTTTCTCGATGGTGTCATAGTCGGCTCGGTATGTGTAATAAATGTGCCTAATATAGATTTTAATATCATGAAATTGTTTGTGTATCTTCAAAAAAAAATTCTTGTAATTAATTAATATTATTTTAAATTAGATTTATATTGTGCATAAATTCAATTTTTATCAACTAATGTAATACCAAAATACCAGTATTTTTACATAAATACCGATTTTTAATAACGGACAAAAATCGTCCGGGTTTCCGGTATTCGGGATCCCGGAATCCCGGTGTTGTAAGCCCTAGTCTACATTATATACTTTCTGCAAAAGGAAATCTTTCAACGAATAACAATATAATTCATTAAATGACTAATAACACATTCTGTATGAAATTTCAAAATATTGATAATTGAACTTTTGTACCCAAAAAAAAATCATTAATGTGGGTATCTTAAAAGACCTCCAAAGAATTGTAGATAAAAATATATTTTCCGGCCAACAATCGTATTTAAGCGCGTGATTTGTGGAGATTACTCTACGTTCATTAGAAAGTTGCAGCTTGCGGTGTGTGTAGTTTTTATGGGAATTTACAGATATCTTCTTTAACCCCAGAAGGTAAGCATTTGCAGTGGGAAGTGGCGTAGTGTCGGGTTCGACAGCGCTTCCGGGAGAAGTATACAGCAATCGTTTACAACGGCATTCTCTCCACCCGATAACGTAACCGCGCCAACTAAAACTTTTTTGCCACGTACCCTTTTATAATGTCGATAATCCAAAACCACTTTCCGGCACTACTTCAGGTTATCTTGGGTATTAGGTTTATCTTCCACGGTGTTCTTGATTGATTTCGCCTCTTTTAGTTGTCAGCATATCTCTGACCTGTTAGTCTACCGCGCTTTAGTTTTCTATCGTATCCAAATTTTTTGGATTAGGTTATCTGTGAATGTTTTGCCTACTATCCCCGCTGTTTTCTTCTTTTGCTCATTTCATCTACACTAATCGAAAAGTTGGTTGTACTGATTTTAAACCCATGCAGGTATGCCTGAAGCCAGTCGTTGTAACAAGTTTGTTTTCCTGCAATATCTTGCCAAATATTTAAGTTGATATTTTTATATAAAGTCAATTCAAGTATAATATCTCTACACAGTCTACGTAAAAATTAATACAGGTTGTTGAATCCAATATAAGCTTTCGAACTGCGAGCATAAATTATAAGTTAAGCGGCGACAGAAAATACCATTTGCGAGCGTCATTATAAGAGCTTCCTCCTCCGATAATTATAAAAATCGTAACTGTTGTCAGGCGATAGTATACGTCGTAATAGAACACTTTCACTTGAGCTGTTGCTTGAGAAGGTCATTCGTTCTTTGTATAGAAGAACATGGCGTCGTACACCTGGTGTTGGAAACACAGGAAGATAAAAGTTGATTTTGTTATTAAAATTGTCTTCGGTAAAGGCACTATATGTCGACGCTTCGCAGAATTTAGTTTGCACAAGACAGGGCGTAATTTAGAATGGTGGGCTTTAGAATAGCAGTAAGTATTACCAAGCTACAGGGCCTTTGTTAATTTAAAATTTTCAGTGCAACTTAGATGAAAGGCAACTTGTAGGATATGTAAAACTTATATGAAATGTAATTGTTGGTAATGAAAATTTTATTTGAATTGCAACTTAGTTAATATGCAGTTTATTTGATGTGGTAATTAATTTAACGTGGTTCATTTATTCGATGTGGATGCACGTAATGTTTGTTTGATATTCTGTATCAAGGTTAATTAGATTATGTGGTTTTGGAGAATCCTAACCTGATTATTGTTGAAATAAGAAGATTCCAATTTATCAATTAATATTCCGGGTATGGTCCAAATACATTGCAAGTATTCTTCTGATGGATAAACATCTAGTATGTAATTAGAGTTTTAAGTACATCAAGCTGTAAGCTTTGGCATGACAAACAAGTAAGTTTTTGTTTGTTCACGTGGAAATTTTATAGTTCATTGTGTGATTGACCTTAGGTTATTTTTAACATTGGTGAAAGAAATCCATTAAACTTCACTTTTGTCTTTTTATAAGTACAAACAAAAAATGGTAGATGGTGGTATATAGGTAGAATAAGGGTTAACTTTCAAGATTAACAAAAATTAAAGCTATTACTTGAATATCAAACTATTTCAGTTTAGATAACTAAATTGTTTCATTTTGCTCTTCAATAATTATTAATTGGAATATTTTAGCATACGATTTAATGTGAAGTCTAAGTAGTACTACCAAAGGCCAAATAAAAATTTGTAGTATACATTTAATCATTTATAAAGCTCAAGTTTAAACAATTGCAAGAATAAAATCTTGCTAGATTTTTATAATGTAAAAATTACAACACTCAATTTTTGTGAGATACAGATGTTGAGATTATTACCGAGTATATAAGTACATATTTTTCGTAATCATAATTTAGTCAATTTTTAAAGTGAATTTGTTAAGATAAAGCTTTGTAAATAATTTTCAACTAAAACTTAAAAGAATAGAAATTCATTTTGGTCAAGTCTATGATTATTAGTTGGAATGAATGAGGTTTGATTCTTGTTAATTATGAATTTTTTTAAGTGAATGCACAAACTGTGCTAGCCTTGGTTTAATCTGTTTACAGGTGTAGCAGTGCATCTTTAACGATCAATATAGAGCCATAAGGTAAGCATCTATAAGGATAATGTTCTCGTAATATTTTTTGTATAGCGGTATTTGAGTATAGGTTTCCGCATTCCCCTTATACAAAAAGACTCAAATTAGGTCTTCATGGTATACAAAAATTCGGTGGCGCCATATTCACTATATTTTTGGTCGCAATCCACCCTCGACTCTAACTCATGTTCTACCCAAAGCAAATCGCTCGACTAGCCGCTTAGTCTTTGGAGGATTCCTTATCTACGAGCCATTTTCCATCTAAACTAACCTTGGGATCCTTACATCATCAGGAAATCCTCGTTATCTATCCTTGTGCCTTTCAGCTGGCGATATAGGAGTAAAGAAAAATAACCCATTAGTAAGGCAAAACGTTATATCGTGACCGGTTCGTATTTAGGTTATATAAAAGTTTGTCCCACCCCACTTTCTGTCGATCTATGGCGTTATATCTTTTACGATCCTCTTTGTCCAGCTCGCTGTTTCTTGTCCTTTTCCATTGCTCTTGCCAATTTGTGCGAATGTATTTAAGGGTCTCTGATTTTTAACTTTTTGTTGTGCTAGTTCTTATCTTTTACGAGCTAATTTACTGCTGGCGTTCTTGCGACTACCAGCAGGACCTTGGTGTATGTGGTCCTATAGGTGTTTTGTAACACCGCCTTCTATTGAACGCTAAGCACGATATTTCTATATACCTGTTTTTCCATCCTATACCAGATGGTTGCACCATACAGTATTATGGACTGAGCCAACGTACATAGGATTCGTCGGTTTATTTCACGTGATCCTTTTAGGCTGGGCATTATCCGACTAATATGACCAGGGCTTTAGTAACATTTTTGCTAATTTCCTCACGTGGTTTCCTATCTACATGTGCCTGCCTGTGTGGATGCCGAGGTACTTAGTGCGCCCTCGGGTTTCGATTTGTGAATTTCTTTTAAACTTTTCTTCCGTCTACCAATAAAAGTCTCCACTTTTGTGGTGCAAGTTTTAGTTTTCTGCGGTCTTACCACTGTTCTACTTTTTTAACTACCGTATTAGTTGTTTTCAGCAGTTCTTTTGCGTTTTCTGCCACATCCACAATTGCCAGGTCGTCGGCATATCCTACTAACATGACTCCCGCCTGGACTAGTACTTTTACCACTCTATCTTAGATGTTCCACAGGATCAAGCCGATCACGGATCCCTGCGGCACCCCCGCTTGTGGCTGTCATCCTTTTTCAGAAATAACCACAAGTGTCATGTCTTTGAGGTAGCTAGCGATGATGTTATAAGAGTAAGGTGGTTAGCCTATCTCAAATGACTGTTTCTTTGCTTTTATTAGAAGAAGCAGCCTATATTACCCTTAAATGTTTTCTGTTCGGCAGCGTTTAAAACAAACTTGTTGCAGAACAATACCGCAGATATACCACTCTCTGTCTTTAACTATTTTGGTGAGTGCGTTTCAACAATGCAAAGTTTAAATAAAATTTTGATAACAATCTTTCTAACATTAAAAATATTGATAATGCAGCATTATTAAGGGTAATTAAAACGCAAGTGCAATATTGGTTATTTACTAAGTAATAATCATCCAGACTGGTAATTTTAGCAGTAGTAAAATATGGAGCAATAATGGAAAGCCTGGTTTTCTAATTTCAAACTTCGTTATTCAGTGGTTATTAATATTTAACGATGGTTGTTTAGCTAATACTCAGAATTTAGGTACATAGTTGACAATAACAAAGAAGTTGAAATTTTATTTCCAGGCATTTAAAATTGTTTACCATATAAATTTTAAACTGGATTAATATTATACATACTCCTCAATTTTTAATGTTGTGAAATATTTCATAATGTAATAGAGTTTTAGAGATTTATCGATAGCACTATGAAAAGATTTTATTAAGGCAGTAACGTATGCCTTAAGCGAGAAACTCAGAATTCAGGTAGCGAATAATGGAGAAATATGTTTAAGGGCAATAAATCTATTGCTTCGCTAGGATTTTATTGAAATATATAGTTTACGTGGAAGTGTTATTTATGACCAACAAAAGTATGTTAGAATTTTCTGAAAAGCTGTTTTTTTGACGGAACAGGGGAAATGAAAGAAGGCGTATCAAATTAGCATGCTAATTTTAAATAGATGTATGAAATTCAGTATTCATGAATGCTCCACAGAGTGGGCTGATAAAATGATGACCCCTTCCAAGCAACTGCTGTCAATTCAATAATACACCAAAATTCCACTTTCATTTCTTATTCATGTTTAGAGGGAAGACTTTTGTAGGGAGACTGAATATAGGATTATCGAAATTGGTGTGGTGTGAGCTAGTTGTAAGTTTTTCAAGGGGTATTTCAAGAAATCAAATCCAGTATTTTATAAATAGGTATTTTTATTATGTGTAGCGCATTGAATTCCTGCAGGTAAAAAACTGCCAGTGTTAAAATAGCTAGAAGTTTGAAAAACACAACCGTACTTTGAAACCCGGTGTTTGTAGATTTTAATCATAGTATTGATTTAAAAACTTTCTCTTAGGAAATGGAATATTGTGAAAACTCTATTTAAAATTTGTTATGTTTGCTTTGCGATAGTAAGTTAAAAACCACACCCCTTTTGATTCGCTATTCATATACTTAGATTCTGTTTAAATCCTCCAACAACACCCGGTATATTAGACCTTTCTACAATAAATACGCTTTCTAGTAATTTTTAAGTTCAAATCTATTTGCTTTAAAACGAAAAGTTTATTCTATAAATGAAATAGTTTATACCCTGTTTTAGGTATCCGTTAACTTGCTATACATTGCGATAGCGTGTAATTACTTTCTCTATTGTTTCAATCTAAAACTCGTTGAAATAACGTATTGAACTATCCGATATGCCGTGTTTCGAGTTTCCTAATCTCCTGTTATTATGTTTTGATAACACTAGCATTGAGTTGAATTCTTGTTATTTTAAAAGGAATCAAGATTCACTTTCTTTTCCATATACACGACAAAAACATTCGTCGGTATTATTAAATTTTTGTTGTTTAAGTTTTCTTTTTGGGAACTCCGCGCACGCAATACAGTGCGGTAAGTAATGGTGGTTTTACAAACCTATACTTTTCGGCGACAATAAATTAATTTACCTGTAATTCTTCCAGCTTCTGCCGGTAGCCCTAAAGCCTCGTTGGATTGCCGCTCCTGTTGTTATGGGGAGACATCCACAGACCGCCTGCTCCTTGGACACGTCGGTGAGTGTTAATTTACAATTTTTTTTATTGTGGCATTGACCCTTGTGAAATGTTCACAACAATATGCTTATCCAGATCGACTTGACGCCTAAATTTGGTGAGTTTTTTTTTGTTCTTGGGAGCATGATTATCTTTACGGGAGGGGCTAGTTAATATTAATATTTTACGTACAAGGAGCATTCCACCTAGGTAATTGCATACTCACGATTGTGAATCAGTACTGTTGGCTTTCCCTTTTTTTTCTGGGGTTGTAAATTTTTGTTAATTAAGACATTGTAGCGCCGACGTTATATATATATGTAATTTGAGATATACTATAGAGACTTAGAGCTGTGGTTTTTATTATTGAATTTGTTGGTTTGTTATTATTTCAGAGGGGCGTTGATCTAAAAACTGCAGCTCGCCATTTTAAAGAAGGGGGGTATTATCTTTGTTTTCTTGATGTATGTGAAGGGAGGGTTTATTACTTTTGTTTTCTTGATATATGTAATGAGGGTTTATTACTTTTGTTTTCTTGTTATATGTAAAGGGAGGGTTTATTGCTTTTTTCTTTGGATTTTTTTGGTTTGCTCGTTATACTACTATGCTGTGTTCATTAAAAATGTCATTTAGATTAATTATATGTATTAATACGTTTTGTTGAGTTCTATTTTTTTTTCAGGCTGTCCTTCATGATTATAATTTTTTTGGAAATAAAAAAAACCCGCCAACTTTTTTTTTTCTTTGTCTTTTAGACTGCGTAAATGTACGTAGCAAATTGCTTCAACTTATGTCTTGGTTCAAAAAAGATGTTCATATTTTCAGTCCATATTTACTAAAAAATCAAGGAATTTACTTATTTACATTACTACAATAAATAGGTAGGGTTAATTGTATTGATCCACAACAAGTGAAGAAAACATGCAATTTGAAAAGAAAATAGACCCATGTATAACAGCACCCAAGAAGTATTTAACAGAAAAGGAAAATATTCTGTTGATCACTCATTAGTGCACTACCTAAATGCTGTATGTAGAAGTTAGCTTAGATGAATGCGAAATTTGGACTTCCACAAAGGCAGAAGAAAAACACCAAAATGAAAAGTTAAATTGCTCAGGGAAGGTTTAAACTCAGCAGTTTTATAATACGCACTACAAAAGAAAATCATACAAAAATATATAAAATATTGCTTAAAACGCTACTACATATTTAAATATGCGACAGAAGGCATAATAGAAGAAAGATATAAACTAAGAAAGAATACACACATCATAGTCAAGTTGAACGAGGAAGCAAAGAAAGCGGTTGGCCAAAAACTGTAAAAAGTGGAGACTCTAATTGATTGACAAATCTAAGTAATTCATTGAACGCTGATAAAAACTATCAAAGCATAACTTAAAGTCGCACGAAACAGAATTAGTAAGAAAGAGATACGTAGTACAGCTTCCTTAAGTGTTAGTTCTTATCGATCAGTTCCCGCGAAACCTGGACGAACATTGCTGACTTAGTACATAAATTGAAAATACAACCGAGAATATAAATAAGGAGTTAGACAAGTTAATCGAAATACAGTTAAAATATTGACTACCCCATACCTATTGTATAGTCGAAACCAGGAAAGAAGTCGTCTGCGTCATCGTTTGTATTCGTATGAAAATTTTAATACTTAATAAATATTCCGATTCGGAAGTTTCCGTCGAGCTTCGAGCATATGCAAACCGTACTAAAGCATGGTTGCCAATAATATTTTATTTTCATAGAGGTAGTTGCTTTAACTATTTTTAAATTGGCGTCCTCTTGTTTTACGAGTTTAATGAACTCAGTTAAAATAAAACACATTTTCATAAATTGAGTTACATATATTGATCTGAATAATAACGCACAAAAACTGTAATATAAACTATTTACGGCAGCTGTATTGAAATCTTTCTCCGTACGATAACTTTGGCAACCTTGCCTTACGAAAAAATTAACATTTTGTCTAGTTGACCATAATTTTACCAAAGGTTCGCCTGTTAAGTATAGAGTTCAAAACATACGGACACATACTTGTCTCTGTCGTTTTCCCAGATGAACGTGTTCACGTATGTCGTAATTTAAAACACGTACAAATTGTATTACTGTCTTTATCATATATATTAGTTAAGCTTTTAAATAATCTTAAACGTATGTTTTGAATTGAGTTAGGAACCTATGACGTAGAGGACTTCTTTCGTGGTTTCTACTATAGTTACTATCTCTACAAAATTCTATAAACTTTTTAAACGGAAAGCACAAGGTGTCCAAGGTGTTTTGCAGCAATCAAAAAGTGTTGATCTTAGAGAAACGCTTTTGAAACATTACCAAATTGTAGGTACTACTCACCTATATTGCAGCAAGTTTATTTGCTGCACACCTTAAATTGCAATATTTTTGATTTAGTTATCGTACTTTGTCACTTCATACCTTTTAAGGTCTTATTACTAGCAGAGATGGATTATAAACTTATACTTAAACTTGCGCGTATTGTGGGGTTGTGCGACACGCAGGTGCTAGCTCCGTCTTATAAACATTTGTGTGTCGTTTTAAACATAGAGGAAGGAGTAATCTTTTACAAAAATTAATGAGCATTGTGCGTCCTCTTTAAATCCGGAAAGGACGTTCAAATTCCTATGGAGGGCATGCATTTTGAGGGTTGCACTGGGAGCGTAGCAAAATGAGTCTTAATTAGTTTTGAAAGGGAGTTTTTCGTTAAAGCGCTAGGTTTGAAAAATAATAAATTGATTAGTTAATATTAAAGTAGCTGTTGCTAGTAATAGCGTTTGCATATACACGTGAAAGCTCATGTATACAAGTCAGAAGATGTTAGTTTTGAACATTATCCATCACTAAGGATATAGGTTTGATGTTTCATCAGTAAAATAATTACAACGCTTTTCACTTATTCCGATTAATAAACTAAGCCAAGTTTTTATGACTACTAATATTTGGTTTGTGATCTGAATTATTTTGAATACGTTGGCGTGGATTTAGTACCCCATCATGTTCAATAGCGAATAAAATTTTTGGTACAAACTTAAATGTTTAAAGTGTTGAAATTTCATACATAATTGATTAATAATAATTTGATAAATTATATTGTTAATTGTAGCAAAATTTTCCTTTTGTGTAAACTATCATACAATGTAGAACCAGCAGTGCTCGCAAAACATTTGCTTTTAGATAATCAGTAAAAAAATGTAATCCTTAATTTGTCTAAATAACAGCTTTGTTAAATTAAAGTATGGAATTCTGAATCATTTCCAGTAGTATTTAAGACGTAATATGAAACGTTCGTCAAGTTAATTTCCAAGCGGGTTGAAAATTGGTTCCGTCCGTCGGGGTAAGGTTGCTATAGTTCATCCAAGTGCATTGGTTACGTACAAATATCCCAAAAGTGGGCAAACAAGATAAGAAAGAAGATCGCAACATACATTCATGTGCCGTGATATCTATCTTGCATTTGCAACAACGGAGGTAGAACAGCTAAACGTCTTGATTGTTGCGCCCAGATGCAGCGGCATAACAGTAACCAGATCTTTAACGCTGCGACTAACTCTGCAACAGCGTAACTACGCGAAGAGCATTTGGGTCTGCATAAAAGAGCTAAAATGAGACTCTTTCTAGTATGAATAACCACGTAGAAATTTATCGATGCACTGAGGGTATAAGCTTCACGTGGTATTCGTGCAATGCTCTTGCAGTAATAGTGTCAGCCACGCAGAAATACATGCTAGAACGAAAAGCAGGATCAAAGTGAACCCAGTTTACGAAACTATATGATAATCGATTGAAATATTAAGATACCACATGTTAAAAGAAAAGTTATAGAGTTTTTAAATGCATAAATAGACAAACAAAACCGGCAAATTCGAATTTAATCGCCTTTGTTAATTTCACATGTAAAAAATCTATTATATTCAAACTTATATTACTACTTTTAAATAACGCAAACATATCCTTTCAGAAACCACAGTTTTTGTTCTTCTAATACCATCATTGCTTATCTTGGATCACAAATAGGGATCCCGCTGTACTTCCTAATTGTAACTTTCCTTTTAAGAGGCAGTTCCTCTTTCTGGGAACCGGCATTGAGCGTCTTCAAGGTGTTTGTTTTGTTATCCTAAGTGTAGTGGTTTCTACCTCTCCCTTTGTAAATTGTTTCATTTAATTAGTAAGGGCACTAGAGATAGTGGCGCTCTCCCTTTCTCTATACACTTGCTAGCTATCCATGTAAATAATAAACCTACTTCCATTTGCTTACGTACTGCAGGGTTCGTAACCGAGCAATGCCGTTATTGCGCTTTACTTTCTTCTAAAGCTGTCACATAGGCTCTCTTTTGTGGTGGGTAATACGGTCTTTGACCTACCAGAGCAAGGGATAGTTAGAGGATTTCCAAATCCCTCTTTAATTTCTCCCAGTTAAAAATAAAATTGTTATTACAATATGTACGTGTTACGTACAGCTTTGGTCCTAGCAAATCCAATCGGTAATCTACAAAACAACTTGGTGAAGTAAGAACTACTCTTGTATTTGATTTTTCAATGCTCCATCGTAAGGTACTGCATTGGCTAGAAAGAGAATTTTTCTTTACATGGAAATTTTGAATTTTGTTGAACACTTGCACAGGAATCTTTAACATGCGTGACAATACCCACAAGCGGCACCTACATTTTATCTCTCATCCGAACGAAGACGTATTTTTGTGAAAAATGCTCTCCTGACGTTTTTCACGCGGTCCGTGCCGGGAATCGAATCCGGGCCCTTGGACTTAGTAGTCACACGCATACCAACTAAGCCACAGAATCGCTTGAAGTACCCCGATAATTTTTCTGCTTCGGAAAGCACCGAAAATCTCCGGAATGCTATTGTGTATGAAATATGTCTTAATCGGGAAGTACTTTGGCCGCCAGCTAATCTCGTAATACGGAAATTTTTAGGAAAAAGTCCCAGAAGAAATAGCAAGGCGATGCCAAAATCTGAGATCAAGAAGGTGATTCTAACCAAAGATTAAGGTGATAAATAACGGAGTATGCTAATGCTAAGCCAACCTAATATACATGCTAAAAATAAGGACACCAATATACCTAGTTAAGAACTGCTAACTGAAAAGAAGGTTTACACAATTAAATGTTAATTTCCCTGAATATTAATAACGACTCTAGGTATTTGCAATGTGTTTTATTACAACAAGGCTGAAACTATTACCTTTACATTAGTTGTAAAATCACTAACATAGGACTATTACACAATCATCTATTTATTAAATGCACATGGTAGGCATTCTTAAGCAAAACAAAAAATACAAACATAAAAAATACATAGCTTAATAGAAAACGTTTTTGGCGAATAAAATTATTCTCTAAATTTTTAATTAACAACAAAAACTAACTGAGAGTACGTTAATAAGTTTATACAGTTAAAATAAAAAAAAAAATTGTACAGTTACTGTAGGCTATAGTTCCATGAGTTTGACCATAAATACCTGCAATAATTTTTGACTGCAGATATCTCAGAAACAACCATGAGCAATGATATTCTGGATTCAATTTGTTTTAAGCGGGTCCTACGGGACTTCTGGGATTTCGTTAAATAGTTGGATGTTATTACTTTACATACCTTATTTCAACATAAAGTTGTCTAATGAAAGAGTCACTCTCATAAAATTAAAAATAACTAACTTGGTAGGATATCTCAGACAGAATTCGGACAAATGAATTAAGCCTGCAAATTGAAATTACTTGAGTTGCTTTTCTCTATATAACATATAACAAATTTATCTTACTGACACATTAACTTAAACCAAAAAACAGGGCCGCTTGGAGAGATTTCGGGCCCCTAGTGAAATACAAGCGCGGGCCCACTTATGCAAAGTTATGGGTATATATTCTATACCTGCATAAACTCGAGCCCCACAAATTGGGCGTCATAAATGTTGCGAAGATTGCCTCAACCCGTGTCCCTAGCTTGGGTCGATTAATTAATTTCTGCAAAGTTACCTGTAGAAAACTCCACTAACCATCATCTAAATAAATTTTGTCTCTAAACTTTGGATCATGATATGTTCTAGTTGTGTCCCCTCTGAAGATGCTCTTAAAATTGACACCACTCGGTTAGCTCTGCTGACTGCTTCTCCAAGGATACTCACCACGGCTGCTTATCTGCTCTACAATCCATAATTACCTTTCTATTTAAAAAATAAAAATAATCCGTCTAGCCAAAATTACAACCCCTTTTTATTCTGACAAATCATCATTGAAGTCGAACAAGCTCAATATTTACAAAATTAATCCACATTAAATATTTCATGCTCCTCCTCAATATTAAAATATCATTAACTTCATACAACAAAGATTTCTCTGGTTGTCTATATTCACTGCTCATGCTAAAGTAGATGAGCCTATCCCCGAACCTTACTTTATTTGTCCTGGTCTATGGTGAGCTCAGTATAAACCTTTTTGTATTTGCGTGCAAAATTTTAGCACTGAAAATTTTCAATAAATGACTCGTTTACCTCTTATAAATGTGAAATATTCATAATTATATCATATACACCTATTTACCTCCTCAGCTTTTAAATATTTCCTTTACAAAGGTAAATCAAATAATTTTCTGTTCATAAATTCATCACAACATATAACCCAAAATCAGTAATAGTTTAAAACATCAAAAAAGCGTCACCACAATAGTTTAAAAAATTTATTACCGATAGAGTATTTTTCATCCAGATCACCACCTCCAATGATGCTCTCCTCTACTGACTACTAGTACCTGGATCACTCCACATTGTTACCTTCCAATAGTAACAGCAATTATACCTTGAACTCGTTTGGTCTCAAAAATACCATATTCCAAATTCCCTCAGGACTGCCGCTACAGATTTATAAACAATCGCTTCTTTCAAGCAAGTGCAACAAGCACCCTCGCCCATTTTACAAATAAGTTGCTACTTACTATTCATCCTGCTTCAATTAAATCAAAATAATTTTATACGGTTCACTCCGTTTTTAAAATCGCAACAACTTGTGCATGTAAACACTTGTAAGTATCTCGGACTTCACTAGTCCTGTAATTTGAAACTAGGATGAAGTATTCAGCAGAATCGAAAAAAAGAGAGCGAGTACCGGCTCCAGCGCGTTTATATAACCAAAACCCCTCTCAAGTTGCACGTCTTTTTCACAAATATTCCTGGGATCTCTTACCCGACGGCTGCTCAATTCCTAAAATTTCTGCGCACAATAATACAACCGTCGTTGAAAACCTAGAATTTTGAAACGCAACCACTGCTTTACTCTGAAAAAGTCGTTAACTTTGCCAACCGTCTTAATTTTCTCTGAACCCTTAACACTCCTATCACACCAACTAAAATCGCGTATCTCGCTTCTACTCTCATTATAACATACTCTAGCCTTGTTTTCCATACCCATCCTAACCTGTTTATGTCATTTCTACGTTTCTGGTTTCCTTGTCTACCCCAAGTTTTCTATTCTTTGCATAGTCCCTCTATTACCACATTGTTCAGAGTTGTTTCTCCCTACTTTTCTGTGCGCCTTGAAAACCAATATCTTGTGCGAACACGCTCCATCCCTGTCCCGCTTCTTGCCTTTAAAAATATCCTCATCTTACAGACGTTTGAAAGTTCTAACAACTTGACTATATGATATCTTCCCTCTGTGTCTATTACATGCTAAATATCGTCCCTTGCCTGATTTTATCGATCTGTTTTCTACATGTATCAGTCCGTTGCTCTTATAGAACTGAGTTCTTAGTTAGCGATTTTTACCGAGAAATATATTCTCAACGTTTAAATGCTTTATTGGAATTATTTATCTACGGCACGGTCGTTCCTTGAAATTCACAACCGTCGTAGCTTGTTTTCGAATGTTCAACCTTGTACACTTACACAAATGTTTTAGGGTATGCTACCCTTAAAAAATTATTGATTTTTACACTACACCCAATATGAAAGCTATTATAATAATATTGTACACAATTTCTGTGCTTGCCCTCAATCTTATTAGTAATTAATTATTATCCTAGTTATAAATTGAAGCATAAAAATTCAGCCTACATTATCTTACCTAATCTTATCCCTATTTAACTATATTGAAACGATTTAAATTCTAAATTGATTTCTGCAGAGAGGGTACCTACAAATAAATAAATGCTTGACTTATGTACACCTATCTAAGCTTATAAATCTACATATATATATATATATATATATATATATATATATATATATATTGCCGTGGAGTCTTAGATACTAAGGTTTCGACTCGAGCCCCAGCGTTGGGCCGTTATAAAATTGCCGTGAATCCTCAGAAAAATTCTTGGACGAAGCTGGGACCACATATAGTTTTCAAAAATGCAAAAATTTCAAAAAAAAATTCTTTACCATTTTATTTCTGCTTCAAAAACCTTCTGTAGCTTGCCTGGCTAGCTCAGCTGTGCCTCTTCTTGGATACCTAAATTTACAATCATTCCTCCTTCACTCTCGCACACCATTCAATAAAATCACCAAATAATACAACAATCATACAACCTTTTATTTACAGCTATTAACATATAAATTATATTCACATGTATAAAAAAACAGTTTGATACACTTATTACAAAACTCAAAATATGGCATATTTTTAAAGTCCTTGATTTTCTAATTACTTTCAAACAAATTTAATGAGATATGAGTAGATGGGCCCCACATATTACCCTAAATTGACTGTACACTGGAGTATGGTGAGCTCATAATAACCCAGTTCAGTTTATAAATGCCTTTTACATCTTGCATAAATTAAAACAAAATTTATAGACCCGTTTACCCTTTACAATCCAATTTATATCCAGAATAAAATTTAATAAGTTTTAAATACACCCCTTTTCAATATTTAACCTTAATAAATTGTCCAGTACATGGATCTTATCCAATACGTTTCTACAATCCTAAATAAACCCCAACAAGTCAATCACACAGCACCAAAACTTCACAAACGTTTATCAAACAGCAGAAATTTTAAATAAATTACCTGGAGAATTCTTCAGGCTTTCATTCTTTCGAAGATGATCACTAGAACACCTCGGCTTCGTTACGATTCGCTGTGATATTCAGCGGTTCCACACATGTTAACACCATTTGCGAGCCAAGCGCCTCGTCTCATAGTACCATTCCATATATCAGCATACAATTTTGGTTATTTGTAATGCTTGCCCCACATATATCATGCTTCCATTTATTGAATTTCGTGGTTTGTAGTGTAGTAGCCGGACCTCTATTAATTTAAAATACACTACACGTACTTCGCGTTAATAAATAGATGCCCGCTACTATTGAGTTACACTTGTAACCACTATATTTATTGTATTATCAACACATACAATACTCACAATAAAAGCTCTACTATTATAGCAGTTAGCAGTCAGTAAAGTAATATAGAAGCGAAGAGAAGACAAAAGAGCATTAATAATTTCGATTGAGTATTTATATCACTTCAAAAACCCCACCCGGGACACACTTCAAGTGAAAAGTTTATTTTCAAACCTAAATTCTAAAAATTTTTAATACAACCGTCTTGAAATTCCTGAAATTTACTCCGGTCTACGTGCCGTATCCAAAAAGCGCTCTCAACTTTCGCGTGTGTCTACGTTTGGAAAACTGTCTGTTTTTCTCTGTCATCACAAACCCCGCCTGCACTATGTCTGCTGTCGCGTTTAAAACCCCACTTGAGTTACAGAAAATCGCTATTGATGACAGCTCATCTCCACTCCACGTGTATATGGTACGTGCAATTTTCAACCTCAACGCTTCTCTACCTGTCTGTATCTGTTGTATGTAACCGATCGTGCATTTCCCTCGCTCTTTAAGAAGTTTGTTAGCCTTGTGGTTTATACCAACTGACGGTTAAAAATATTTTTATGAAATAACACACGCTCGACTTCTTCGAATGTAACCTATTAAAATGCAGGTGTTCGTTAATTATCGAACGTTTAGCACAACAATTCCTAGACTTTGTATTTCGTCGTATTTGTATAAAACGAAATACATTTACCTTGGAATTATTGATTTTGTTACGCAAGCACGTTCTCTTATGCTTATACGTGTTGGATTACAATAAATTAAAATTAATAATGAATTTCTATTTGCGTTAGAACTGTTTTTCCTTTATGTAATTTTTAACATACCAATATTAATTATAAAAATACGTCAAAACATGTCCGTTTTCCTTAAATGACTCAAATTAATTTTGTGCGTAAATAAATTGTTCTTTTTTATATACAGGGTGGTTGAAATTTTATTGTTTATCACTGATTTAACCTTTTGAATCCACAATATATATATATATATATATATATATATATATATATATATAGGGGAGTCGGGTGTGTAAGCATTACCCACTTGTCCTCTATATATATTAGTCGATAAAAATAGTATTTTATTATACTCCTAATGTATTTTAAATTACATTAAAAGAATATCTGGTTAACTGGTAAACAGCCATTAAACAAGAAACTGTTCAATTTTAAAACATAACGTTTCTTGCTCCTTTGTTTGCAAAATCCTTAATTACGTCACTGAAATTAACATTTCGGGCTAGATCAGCCTCCATAGCAAGAGTAGTTCGTCCACAAAGTCTTTCTTGGCCAATAGTAGAACGATTGAATTTTTTTAATCTTTTGAGTGCGCTGAATGAACGTTCTGCTCCTGCTACTGACACTCGAAGTGTGCAATATAAACGGATGGCAATGCACACATTTGGATACAGCAACTCTAGTTTCAGGTTCTTAGTATTACTTGTCAACTTGAATGGTAACAAGATAGAAGTACCAAAACTAACTGTATGTTTACATTTTAGATAAACAAGTTCTTCTATTAGAGCTTCTGAGAGGTCTTCTGGATAGGTTGAGAGTAACAACCGGCAAGAGTTTGCAATTTCAGTTTCATCCTTATCGAGATATTGCCACAAACATTGAAAAATTTTACTTTTGCGTAGCCCGCAGGTAACGGAATCGATGATTGTGTAAAATACCTCTATTCTAAATCGTCGTTCTTCTTTTGATTCTGATCCTCTTTAACTGTTCATTAGACTTTTCGTCGTGAAAATGTTTTCTCTTTCTCTTTTCAGCCAATTTAGTATCTGTAGGCATTTGTTCGTCTAAAGATTCTGCCACAAGTTTAGTTTTTTGGAGAATAACACCAAATTTATCTCTTAAATTGTTCATTTCTCTTATCAGACTATCTATTTGCGACACTTCTTCATCTAGAAAGGTTTCTCGTGCTTGGAGAACTTTGTTTCGATGATCAATTGAAACAAAGAATTTTGAAACAAGTTGTGACCGTTAGTATGGATTTGAAAGATTTAAGATATTATTCAATTCCCAAGAGTTTGGGTTTGCTTTCTGCTGACATGTTTAGTTTGATACATCCATCGACAGCTTTTTTAATGTCAGGAAGATGTTTAGCGAAAGGCTTCACTGCATCTACTCTGGCAGACCACCTTGTGTCTGAAAGTTTGTGGAGAGAACATCGTATTTTTTATTTTAGGATTTCTCATCTTTGTTGTGATTTTAAAAAAATTGTGTACAACTGTTGTAGAAGACCAAAAAACATAACAGCATCCTTGCGCGATTCAGCAGCGTTCACACCAACTAGGTTGAGACTGTGTGCAGCACAATTAGAAAATAATGCATAAGGGTTAATTTCAGCTATACGAGTTTTAACCCTTTTAAACACACCAACCATGTTTGCTCCATTGTCAAAACTTTGCCCCCTACAATCATTAGAAAGAATGCTATGCTTGGCCAATTCATTCACTATTTCATTAGCAGCATTTTCTCCAGTTTTTTATTACACTTTACAAAACTTAGAAATCTTTCAGCAATTTTGAAACCAGATTCATGTTCAGATAAATATCGTAAAATAAATATCATCTGTTCTTCGTGTGCTACATCTGGCGTTGCATCGATTAATATAGCATAATACTTGACCCTTTCTCTTTCCATTAAAATTTGGTTAAGAATTCTCTTACCACAAACTTCTATGAACTTGGAGACGTTTCTGTTTTTCTTGGTGTCCTTGTACTCTTGTAACATGCCCTCTAAGCAAAGGATCATATTTTGATAACAATTTTGTGATTCCCAAGAAATTCCCATTATGTGGATCGCAAATATTTAAGGAATTGCCCTTGAAAGGCAATTCCCTTTATGCTAAAAACTAAACCACTGCCAGTAAACGTTGCAGTAATTCCTCCTAGTACCTTATTTTGCAACTTCCGTCCCATTTAACCAAGATCGTATCTCGTACAGTTTCGAAAATCCACATGCACTGAATTTATATATTTATAAAGAGATATGGGTTAAAAGTAAACAAATCAGAGTACTTTTTAAATATTATGCCCTTTGCGAAGTGCTATTGCATTTGTTTTTCAACACTCTGGTTATGAATACGGTGGTTGTTTTGGCACATCGAAAGATATTTTCATTGTGAATTATATGTATTATGCATGTAATTTGACTGTACTTTCGTATATTGCTCAAAATGTCAATGTCCCAGTAATGCTAATTGCTTTTTCTATGCATAAGTAAGTGTTGCATGCATCACATTACTTGCAAAGCGAATTCTTAAAGATTTATTATCGCTACGATATTACTAGCTTCAGTTAAAGTTATCCCCAAGGTAAAAACTCTATGGAAAATTAAATTTACGCTTTCAGCGTGGAATTTTTATTTTGTGGGTTTATGGTAGATATTTCTCTAGAAATGAAATCCAGGCTAAAGGTTTTGCGAAACAATAGGACAAGTTGTTACCTGCAATACGAGCAAACCAGTAATAAGAGAACAAAATGCTCGCCTGCATTACGAAGTAATAAAGAAAGGGAATAGAAGGAGCAAGAAAACGAATGCAGCGCTAAAGCTAGTTAGAGATTAAGGAGTGGGAGGCCTAAAAACGAAACGACAGTACTCACCAATCAATTCATCTCTTTTTAGTCGAACACCTTTATCTGCAAGAATAATTAAACACAAAATGCACATAAAACATGTTTCTAATAAATAATTTCTAATACTTGGGGTCGTGAAACAAAATTTAATTGTAAGGACCAAACATTCTCTTTCTTAAATATTACTTACATCTAGTAACAAACAACTCGGAGGGTTTGCCGCATAATCTAGGGTCGCATAATCTAGGGTAACAAACTAAGTGGATAGAACAACCGTAATAAATAATTATCTGTGTTTGCATAACAAGCAATTAATACTAATCGTATATACGTACTAAATTAATACAGATCTAATTCGCTCTGACTGAATACTGAAACATTTAAATACACGAAACCCAAACCTATGTACATTAACACATATAATGACGAAACCACAATTATTAGATAAATCTTAGTCTATAATGTTACTTTTAATATTTTATAATGAACGCAAACTACATATCATGCAGGAGTCAAAGCAAACAGCTGGTGGTCATTAATATCTAGTACACTTTTCCGCAGGTCCTGAAAAGGATGGGTAGCCAGACGACATATGCTGCAACTGCAACATAAATTTCTAGGGTACAACGAAGCAACCTTAGCTCTAAAAATCACGAACATTTTGTATAAACTGAGAATTCTAATAATCTAAGCATCTTTAGTACAAATTCAGCTTAGTTCTAAGAGCCAAAGAATCTTAAGTACAAACTCCGGCTAAAAATATTAACAATGTTATTGAAAGAATCTCACCATGCAAGTGCCTACTAGCCACGTAAAAAGAGAAAGCCCATTTTTCATGATAACAATTTGCAACTACCCGATGTATCAATGAAGAAACAATGCGACCAAACGCTAAATATCAAGTGACGTCGCTTATCCAATGTAGCTATAAACTTGTTTTCCGAAGAAATAATCGGGGAAATCCCAATATATTAGGAATAAATTAAGAGGGTGTTTATCTTATCAAGATAACACAGCGGTTTTAATTAAATACAAGTAAACTAACAACTTTCAGGAAACTCCCTGTAAAATATTGCAGTGAAATTCTAATAGCTCTGTGGTAGAGAGAAGTGGACATGTATACAAGAATAAGTGATAATTAACAAACAACATATAATTAATGGTTATAATCAGATCAAGCGTTTGCTAAAAGCACTCACCTGTTGTTTACGAAGCCGTGCCAACGAAAAATCGATGTAAACGCAACGATAGATGCGGTCCGTCATACGGGAAACAAAAAACTATTCTTTTTTTGGCGGGTGTGGCGAAGCACATTTATGTCAATAGCGGTGGTTCTGAAGAAAAGCGGTTCGTCTAATTAGGAGTTCTACGTAGAACATGTAAGCAGCGATGCGGTCTGCTAGAACGACAAATCGATTCTCTCGCTTCGTGTGTTTTCTCAATCACTACACGGTGTTCTTGCACATGCGGAATAACGTTTATCACTCGCGGCACTTGTTGGCGTATGCTTGAAGTAAACAGCGAAATTTTACTTTAACAAATTTAAATATACCGAGACGAACGTAAATAAACAACAAACTCAACAGAAAATAAAATTTAGCTTTAATTATTTACAATATAAACGGAACACTACCAATTAATATAGATTACCTGTATAGATAAGGATAAAAATATAAACAAACACACTCCTGAATTTAATAAAGACGAGCAAAGTTGGCTGCCTATCTGCGCGGTTTTGAAATTATAGCAGTGTAGCAACCTGTAAATTTAAATGATTAGAACCTGAATTATTTTTAAGGCAGTAAATATTCAAATATGAAATGAGACGTAAGCAAGTGCTTGGAATTTCCGGACTAGTGGGGTGATCTAGACGAATTAAATTCAGATAATCTTCTGCTTTTCAACGAACTTCGTTCGTTTATGAAATCGATTTGCCGTCCGTCTGTCCGTCCGTCCGAGGCCTTTCCAATGGTCGGACATCAATGTGTGATACATCAATCGATTCAGCTCGGTGTCCAGAGCTTAAGTTTTGATGTCAGTTAAAATCGGGCCACGGGGGCGCCGTGCCCCCGCGATATTCCGTCGGGAAAAAAAAAATTTCAAATAGGTCCAAAATTAATGTGCGATACATATTTGGACTCCCCTAACATAGCTGAGTCGAAATATGGTACCCCCCACAAAATCTGACCACGGATACCCGACCCCCGGGGAATTAATTTTATCAAAAATTTCAAATAGGTCCAAAATTAATGTGCGATACATATTTGGACTCCCTAACATAGCTGAGTCGAAATATGGTACCCCCCACAAAATCTGACCACGGATACCCGACCCCCCCCGGGAATTAATTTTATCAAAATTTCAAATAGGTCCAAAATTAATGTGCGATACATAAATTGTTTTAAAGTAAGTTTACATTTGGAAGTTCGTTGCGACAATGCCTTGCATTTTCAACTTGTTATAACTAAATTGTCTCATACTCAAAAGTTTCTAACACGTGTAAAGTTTTGTTCCAGGGTAAAAATTTCAAAAGAAACATTTTAAGTCTAAAGTCTATTCTTCCATACCTTATTTTTCAAATTTGAAATTAGTCCGTTCAAACTGATCAAGGCGGGAAGCTACTTCAGCAGCTTGGAGTGATATAAGTATTGTCGATTTTGTAATTATACTGCTTCTCAAACTAAAATAACTAACACAACAGTGATCGTCTATAAACAGCCAACAAAGCCAACAAAATTCGACGCTAATCAAATTTCGTTGTCTGAAAATACTTAAATTAAAATGCCATGGTCTAAAAATATTATGCAGGACTTGAAGTCGAATTTTGTGGTACATAGTAATGATTCCCTACACGAACCGCTTGAAAAATGTTAGACGAGCATTTTTCACATATATTCGTTCTTGTTCGGATGAGAGGCAAAATGTATGTCCTGTGTGTGTTGCCTCGCACGCTAAAAATCGCTACCTTGCATGGAATAGCAAGGGCTGGGCAAAGTTCAAAATTTCCAGGTAAAGAGAAATCTTGCTGCCTGCTTAATGTAGTACTTTCGGTTGGACCATTGGAAAGTTAAATATACAGGTACACTGGAATGTAGGAAGATGGTTCCGTGGATCAGACGGGTTCGCGTATGACCGCTGATACCAAGGTCCTAGATACGATTCCCGATATGGACCGGTTGAAAAATTTTAGGCGAGCATTTTCATAAAAAAACGCTCTCGTTCGGATAGTGCTCACTGGTGCCTACTGCTACATTTCAGTGTAGCGACTTCTGCTAATCATCGATGTCCAAGTTTCTATCTCCTGGGGTAATTAAAATATTACTTCATCCGTGCTATACATGATACAGTTGTGCATTTGAATTGTACATGTTGCATTTAGGTTTTATTAACTGTAACTTACAAACATGTTGGAGCATAGTTGAGATATTTTCCTAATCGGTTTTCAAAGGTTCTTCTGCCTATTTTACTTTCATTTGTTCCATTTTTTGAGCTTTATCAATTGCAATTTGTGCTAAGCATACCAAAATATATTCTTGTATCCGTAATTTGTGTGCTGATATTTAGATCGGGTGTCCTCTGCGACACCAAAAATGAACGAAATAGATAAATTATTATTTATTATGCCATAAAAGAATAAATTTATTAATTTATTAATTTATTAATTTTGGCATCCAAGTAATCGGTTTATTTGCGACAAAAATCCCGAGCGGATTTTCTATCCAAGCATTATTTTACTTAAGCATTACAAACAATTTATTTTTATGCACTGGTCAAATATTTCTAGAAATTTAACACTTGTTTTCCACCTATTTTTATACAATCGTGCTGTTACTGATTGGAAGAATAAAATTGTGGGAGTATAATATGAAAAACAACTGAACACACGTTTGTTATTTAATGCATAACATTTATATCGTGCAGTAGTCAAGTTTCATAAAAAAGTTCCGAGAGGGACCTTTAATCTATCCACCCTTTATAATGTAAATTAAAAAATCTGAAATTATAAATCTGTGCATTTAATTCATTTCAAACAATAGGAATATTTACCAATGCTTGGAGACTGTAGTCGATTCATCATATTTCTTTTAATTGATGTATTTTCTATTCAGCTGTCAAGGGTTAATACCGTGACTAAGCAACCCGTCAAATTCAAGAGTCCTTTAAATCTTATTAATATGACAGGAATGATAGTGAGAATGAAATGAGATTTAAACGATGCAATCTTTATTTAAAAGATGGCTGTTTGATTAATTACTCTGAAATTATTCTTTAGGCTGCTGTAGAGTACAATTGGTTTTTATGCAGAATACTATAAATGGGTTTTAAGAAAAAATGTAAACTTTATCCTTATAAAACACCACAGCTAAGCTTTTTCTATTGGCTCCAAATCAAGATTTAAATAATGTGTGGTTTACTTTGCGCACTTATGTAGTTAAGATAAATGCAACATTATTATCTAAAACCAATGTGCAATTAAACATCATAACACTATCAATAATAATCTCAGAGCCCTCAGGGGCCTGTTAGTTCCCAAACAGGTACGGGCATGGCAAACCCGAGGTACCCGAGCTCAGCTATCCGCTGTCCCGCCCTTACATTCCCTCAGTCTCACGAGAGCGCTCGCCCAGGAACACCAGTCAGGTGTTTCTGGAAACAGCACGACTCCTTCCCTCCCTTACAGGCCTTGCTCGCCTCGCCATATTCTTCCCACACGGGGCAAGGTACAGCAGACCAATCACCTCCAAATTGGGTAACTCGCCCTGGTACACAAACCACGTGTATCAGGGTACAGTCAAACCTAACCCCTATCCCTACTCTACTCCTCCCTGTATCCACATCCTAACCGGTTCATTCCATCCCATCGTCTACACATACACACACAAACACCTCACCCACACGACACTTGCATTCCATACACAGAGATTATATGTGATCCGTTCTTCGACCCTCTGCTCTTTGGAATCGCGGTGGGGATTGCAGCGGTAGAGGGTACAGCTTAGAAACTGGGGGTGGCGCCCCCGGGTTGTCAGGTAGGGCAGAAATCCGAACCCTTTTTAACTAAAGGGGAGGCTGTCCTATCAACTTGTGTATAATCTTGTCCTTTTTAGTAGTGCTGGGTGGTGCCCAGACTGGGCCCTGTTAATGGTGATGGGGGGCTTTGCCGAGGCCACTGCTATGCTGCTCCTGCAGGAGGTCTTGGGAGGCTTGGGGGGAGATCGCGGTATCACGACATATACACACACACATACACACGTGTGCAAGCTAAGGCACACGTCAGAGGAAATCAGGCATCTACACACTACACACCTATTATTTTGAAATGGATAAGTCAAATAATGATAAAATGTTAAACGCACCACCCCTTTCACTAGAGGTCCCAGCCTCACAATTTGATTTACCAGGTGGTGGAGCTGCGCCTGGTACGGGACGTCAGTCTTCAGTAAACGACAACGCAAATGCACTAGGAAGTCAGGCTGTATCTAATGCGCAACTACAGCCTATTCGCGACAACACTAGCGTTGTTAGTATTACTGGTCATAGATCAGATGAAAGACCACCATTATACTCCTCCAAAAAAGGAGCCGGTGTGAGAGTTAAAAAAGGCTGGACACAACCCTATGCTTTCTGCTGATTAAAAGAAAAGAGGGCAGTTTCGAAAAAATCATCCACTTTTTATTTGATAAAGTCGTTAGTAACAAAGTAAGCGAAGTCAAATCAATTAGAAAAACTAAAGATGGACTGTTAATAGAAACTTTGCACCCATCGCAATCGCAAAAGCTTTCTAATCTTAAAATGTTGTTTGATTTTGAAGTTGATGTGGCCACACATCCTTCATTGAACTGTAGTAAAGGCGTAATGTCATGCAAAGATTTACTTAACTGCAGCTTGGAAGAGATTAAGGAAAACTTAGCAAGCCAAGGCGTTGTCAATGCCAAAAGAATAACAATTAAAAGTTATGGGATCTCTCAAGACACAGCTTTCTTATTTTAACGCTTAACACCCCAAAATTACCAGAACGTGTAAAAGCCGGAATCTATACATCCTTATCGGTGCGTCCGTACATTCCCTCTCCGGTGCGCTGCTTTAGGTGTCAACGCTTTCGACATATAACAAGCAATTGCAATAAAAACGAAATTTGCGCTTGCGGTAGTCCCCCTCATGAAAGAAGTTGTGAGGAACCTCTCAACTGTATCAATTGTTATGGAGAGCATTCAAATCGTTCTCGTCATTGTCCAGTGTTCAAAGAAGAAATGGCAATTCAGAGACTAAGGACAATAGAGAAGATTTCTTACTTCGATGCTAAGAACCGCATCAAAGGCGCTATACCGTCTCTCAATGTTTTATATGCACAAGTAGCCAAACCTATAAGCATTAATGTTGAGTTAGTAGTAAAAGAATTAGTCCCAGAATTATCTATTATTTGTATATAGGTTGTAAAAGACCAATTTAGTAAACTAGATTTCTCTAAAGTTACTCCTACCGAAACAGGTACTTCTTCTAAATGTTCCAGTACGCCAATTGAATCTGACTTGCCGGAGGTCAAACAGCAACCACTAGCCGCTCCACAATTTGTAGCTCCCTCAAAAAAGCTACGTCCTGGTGAAGAACATGATAAAATTCTCCAAGACAAAATACCACCTCCGATAAATTTATCAAGGTGAAGCTCAAAAAGAGCAAAAGAGGTGGACGTAGAGGTCGACCTTGAGCCACCAGTATAGACAGGTTATCTAGTTCATCTCGCTCATTGATTTAAAATTGCTCTATTAAAGGCTATACATAAAGTTGCTGTCTATCCCTAAGTAACACTCTCTCAATAGACACTATCTTCCAGTGGAATTTGAACGGATGTATTTCACACTTAAATGAGCTTAAACTCATTTTAGCCATTGAGTCTACGATATGTATTTGTTTACAAGAAACTCATTTCAACTACAGATCTACGGGGATTTAATGTCTATCGCTGTGATGCGGTGCCACATAGAAGGGCTATAGATGGTGTAGCTATTTTAATTAAGAACGACGTTGCAGCTTTGCACATTTCACTAATCCAACACTACAAGCAGTTGCCGTTCAAATTTTACACCCAGTTAAATTCACAGTTTGCAATATCTATTTTTCTGATTCGCACTAGTCGGTTAATAATTTAAACAATTTTCTCACACAACTGCCAAAACCGTTCCTTCTTGTAGGAGACTTCAATACTCACAACCCGCTGTGGGGCTCTACACGGACCGATGCATCAGGGAGAGCCATTGTGCGGGTTATAGTAGATAATGGCCTCATTATCCTAAACTCAGGGGAAGTAACGCATATAAATTTACGTTCATCTAATATTACGTTCATAGATTTGTCTATATGTTTGCCTCAAATAGGTCATTACATTTCTTGGAGAACCTTAAAACTTTTCAGACCATCTCCCAACCTGTATCAATATTCCCAACATCTCATATAAATCCTTCACTGAACGCTGGTGCTATGCTAAAGCTGACTGGAGTAAGTTCTCCAGACTTATAGCACGTTTTGAACCGCATAAGAATATACAGGAATCTGTAAATCCAGCAATGCTGTCCGCTGCCAGGCAAACGATCCCTATTATTTCTAATAATATTAAAAACTCGGTGCCTTGGTCGAGCAATAAAATTAAAAAGGCAATACAGGAAAATTCTTTTAAACGTAATCCCATTCACAACAACCTTGTCGCTTTTAAACTCCTACGTGTTATAGCTAAACGAAAAATAATTTTAGCTAAGAAAAAAGGTTGGGAGGAATATGTCGCTAAGTTGTCCGTCAGTACACCCATATCAGACGTATGACGAAATATCAGAAACATTCTTGGGAAAAAATTTCCAGTTGTATCCCCGGTGTTAATATATAACACTCAAACCATAGTGGGAAACGCGAGCATTTCAAGTTAACTAGCCTCGCGCTTTCAGGATGAGAGCAGTAACGACAGTTATAGTCTAGCCTTTTTGGTCAAAAAGTGGGCAAAAGAGGGTCCCCTAGATTTCAACGACATTCACTAATCAGCATATAACAACGATGTAACAATGACCGAACTTGAATATATCCTACAACAAACTAAAATTGCGTTCCAGGACTTGATATGATCACATACCAAATGATACAAAATCTTAATCAAGATATCACTACTAATGCTATACAATAACATTTGGAAAACCGATATCCTACCTGAGACTCTTGGTGAGAAGCTATTATAATTCCTCTACTAAAGCCATATAAAGACCCAAAAAACCCTAACGCTATCGGGCAATTTCGTTAACGAGTTGCCTAAGCAA
Organism: Platerodrilus igneus; assembly: GCA_036346225.1. Lineage (NCBI taxonomy): Eukaryota > Metazoa > Arthropoda > Insecta > Coleoptera > Lycidae > Platerodrilus > Platerodrilus igneus. The sequence continues at coordinate 5,306,136 of JARFIW010000090.1, forward strand.
GGTCTTAGAAAAAATCGTTAATTCGCGTTTAGTGTGGTATCTCGAAACAAACAATTTATTGCACCCATCTCAAGTAGGCTTTCGTAAGCTTCGATCTACCACAGATCAACTAGAAACAAGTATCTTAAATAGTTTTGCAATACGACATCTTGTAGATGTTACGTTTGACATTGAAAAAGCCTATAACCGTACTTGGCGATATATCATAATGCTTACCCTACACAAATGGAGCTTTAGAGGTCGTTTACCCCAATTTATTCAAAATTTTATTATGAACAGATCATTCAGGGTAAGAGTAAGCCACATCCTCTAGACAATGGTTTACCTCAAGGATCCACATTAAGAGTTACATTAATTGCTGTTGCTGTTGATGCTCTACTGCGAACAATCCCTGAAAATGTCGGCAGATCAATGTGCGTAAACGATCTTATTATATTCTATTCAACATACTTGATGAGCGAAATTCAACAAGTGCTCCAAAATGCCATCGATAAATTAGTATCAAAAGCAAATAATATAAAATTCACTTTTGCTACCAGTAAATCACACTATGTACATTTCTGCAGAATGTTGCAGGCGAATTCCTCGTAACGACATTACTGTATTATTTTTGCGAATTTCTAGGCTATAATTCAATTTTCGTACATCTAACTCTATTTACGAGTATGATTGGGTAATTAGGAAATGTTGCATTGGTCTTGCGTGGTAATTTAAATGTTTAAATGTTATTGGTTGATTCGAATATGATGTATAATCAATTTAATTGGATATCTAGAGCGCATTATCAGTTCAAGTTAACATTTGTTTTCTGCTTTTCCGAAATACTTCGATCCTGGTTGTTGCTTTATGCGGTTTAGCCGTTCACCATTTTTGGGATTTGTGACTCCAGGACTGTTTGAGGCAATCTATTTGGTGATACTTTGTTATGGTTGCTCAATAAACTCATTTAAGAGGATTTACATATCGAAGTTGAAGGTAATTAATTATTACATTCGAATCCATTGATTTTATTATACAGGTGTTTTAGGTGCCATATGTTTCTGTTCGTATTGATCATCCGCTGATCGATGTATATGTTATCGTAGTTCATTGCCCGTTGTACGGTAAGTGAATTTATGTGTTGATATTGATTACTAATATTGCAAATTGTAGGGTTTTAGATTTTAGATTTCGGAATTCAGATTTTAGGTTTTAGGCTTTAAGTCTTTAACTTAAGAGTTTAATTGTGAAGCGTGAAACCCGATAAGCTTCAAGTCCAATTGTTATCCTGCGACGCTTGGCAGTTGTTGGGAATTCCGTCATTGCAACCTTCTGAGTCGACCTTGGATGGGTATCGTTATGCATGATTTTTATTATAAGTTTATTGAATACAAATTTAATAACGTTAATGCATGAACCTTTTAATGATATTTGTGTACATTTTATGATGAAATATTTCAGTAGTTACAATTTGAACCATCACAATTAATTATTCATTTTACAATAATCAATAACAATCAACGCTTATTTATATTTACAAGTGCACCACTGTATATAATTTATTGTGCTAATTTGAACATTGTGTAACTGATATCGGTGCACCAATATCCCCTTTACATACAGTGCACAATTAATATTAAGTATTCCGTCATTTCACATACATAAAATAATAGGTAAATAATTTACGTAAACTTGATTCAATAAGGTATATGTATTGATGCTGTAGATTGTTTAGAAATTTAGTAAATATTGTGATAGTGTACTGGTATTTATTTGGGTATGTTCCGTAGTTGTATGTGTGATTTAAGTATCAGTTTATGGTAGGATATTTGAGTATCTTTTCGACGGGAGAACGTCCCAATTGCGTTCGCGGAAATTCAGGTTCTTCCAATTGGGTGGCGCTCATTAATTTTCGATCTCAGATCTTTCTTTTTTTGGGATGGTTTTGTGAGACCCATTCCCACCTCCACTGATCTAGTTACGGCAAACGTTCCTAGTATTTTCCGCTGTTCAGTTATACCTATTCGTCCTCGTCATTGTATGTATATTTATTTTTAGGCGTTAGCGCCTGGCGGTCTTTATCTAGCCAACGTTTCTTTTTATAAATGTTACGATTGGTAGCAGTGGGACAATCGTGTAGCAAGACCTCGACATCAGCATGATGATCCCATTCTATCAATTCAAGGCAACAACTTAAATAAAGGGTGCGGATTACGTCAAGCTTCTTGAGGTCACATTTGATCGGAAGCAAACATGGAAACCTCATATAAATGATTTAGTTAATCGTTGTCGTAAGGCTCTAAACCTTTTTCGCTGCCTATACAATCTTAATTGGGGCGCAGACCGAGACATTTTGTTAAATATGTATAAATATTTGCTACTGACTAAAATGGACTACGGAAATGTTGTGTATGCGTCTGTCCGGAAAAACCACTTACGTACATTGGACTCAATTTAGGGACAAGCAATCCGTTGTTACGGTCGTAATTTTCATAACGACATTTGCATTTAGCAGTGTACTTCAAAAGTATATTCTTTCCAAATTAGATTGTATGAATTCGAATAGTGATAGCACGCCGTGTTATCAGGTACCGGTTCCCGGACTAGCTTTGATGGTCTCAACACAATACTCTTGATTCGAATCGAGCAATTTTAATTACGCCGTTGGAACGTTGTATTTCCTCCTTTATTGAAAGGGTTTCGGCGGATTAATTGAAGGAAATTATTCGTTGTGATTTGAAATAATTTTCTTATTTCCTTATTGGGATTTCGGCGATTCGTAAGTATCGAAGAATTTTTCAAATAGATAACTTTTATGCTATTGTAGATCTAAAGTGAATCCTCGACCGTTGTATTTGGTGACCACTTGTACATTTTTCGTTTGTTGTTTTGTACTGGATCCGGAATTGACCGGTAAGAAGTCGTGAATATATTAATGGAAGTTATAGGTTATAAATTTTAGGGTTCCAAGTTCCAAGTGCCAAGTTCCAAGTTCTAAGTCTTCAAATCCCAGTTTGCAGTTTTCAGTCTCGATCTGCAGTTTTCAGCTTAGCCCCAATAATAGCTCCAGTCGTTATTTTGCCGTGGCAACCCTTAGTTGGCTTATGCTAAGATCAGCTTACAACGACTAGTGCAGCTGTGGGTGAGTCGTTCCACATTTAATTTTTCTACTGCCGTCTGGTTGATATTGCTTGTTGAAGATTTTTTTCTTTTTTACATTTAATAACACTTTACTGAAGACTGTTTTGTTTACACATTTATTATAGGGTGGGTTCAGATTTACTAATTTGTAATTTACATTATTCACAATTTTAACACGTGTGTGAAGTTTAGCCAATGCACCGATCATTATAGGTATAATTGTAGTTTATACCAATGCCCTCAGCGTTCAAGGGTCAATCTACGAGGATCCTGGTATACCACCCTTAACATTATTTAATAGTCATTCTGTTCTGCCATCTTGGCGCAGATTTGTTTCAATAGGTTGGCTGAATTGCGTTAAATATAATAGTAAAAGTAGCAGTAAGAGTTATACAATCAGGTTATTTGCTGTTTGTTTATTGGAAATTACACCATAACAAGTGGGTGGGTAATTGGAGCCTTTTATATGTTTACTGTTGTTATAAATATATTATATGTTTGTAGTAAAGTGTCAATACTGTATGTAAAAGATAGTTTTGTATTACTCGAGTGTGAGGTGTGAGGAGAATTTTGTTGATTTGGGTGTTACAGGTAAGCGTGAGGATTTCCTATTTCAGTCCCGTCGGAGTACAGCTGTTATAGATTTAGGTGGCGCTCATTTGGCTGGTTGTTTATGGTCTACCCCACCCCGGCCTCAGTACTGGGTTGGTCCAGGGCATATGGAAGCTGTTGACTCCGACTACCCGGAAAGGTATTATTTGGCCGTTCCTCTTTTGTGATTAGTATTGAACTATATCGAGTACGTCCCTGTGTTGTGTTGTTTTGTAGCGTCACATTTTTGGCGCCCAACGTGGGGCTTGTTTTGTTTCTGATTTATATCGCTGGTTGCTAATCAGAACATTTGTTTTGAATTGAAGTGTTGAATTTTGTTAATCGATATGGACGTAAATCGACTATTATCTGATGAAATTTCGTATGAATTGAGAATACGCGGTCTTTGTTTAACCAAAGCCAATGTAGAAGATAAACGTAAATTATTAAGAGACTTACTACAAGTAAGTGTCACGTGAATTAGTGCCTAATGAAAATTTAAATATTATACCTGGTACAGAGCTTGCTATTTGTTTAGCCAAGCTTAATAATCTAGATAATGACTTAAACAATTTTAATTATTCTAACCATTCTAATGAATCAAAACGCATATCTACGCGACTTTCACATATTGATAACCGGTTGCAACGAATTACTTCTTCTAATGAAGATGAAATAATTCGGAAAAATGAACTTACAAACAAATGCTTAAATCTAATAAACTTTTAACTGAAATTCAGAATAAAGCCGCTATTGTTAGGCAAGTGTCAACAATTTCAGATCAAGGCGAAATGTCGTTAATGGACTTAGACATCCCGCATACTTCGGGTCATGTTTTAGATCAACCCAATTTATTATTGCCTGAAGTAACGCACAATAATAACATAAATTTAAATGACGATAACCCGTTTATTGAGACAGAACGGATTTCTCACTCTAGTCCGGTACGGAGAAATTTTCGGATGTAAATAAGAATTGCCTTCCATTGTACAAATGGAATTGCACTTTGACGGCTCTACTAGTGTGAACGATTTTCTACAGCGCGTGGAAGAACTATGCGACTCGCGCGGTGTATCAAAACACCATGTTTTCAATTCGGTAATCGAATTGCTTCAAGGGCAAGCACTTATATGGTATAGGGCGAATAAACATACCATTAATTCATGGCAAGACTTAGAAACTAGATTACGTTAAGCTTTTCTACCTTATGATTATGAATTCATCCTTCAAGAAGAAATTCGATCACGGACGCAAGGCCCCGATGAAAGAATTGTTATATTTATTTCGGTGATGGAAAATATGTTTAGTCGTTTGCGTCACCCTCCTCCCGAAAATAGTAGAATCCAATTAATTAAACGTAATTTGTTGCCGCACATTCAAGCGCAATTGGCATTGCACCCCATAAAGACAATGGCGGAGTTATCCCAGTTAGGGCAAACTCTTGAGGAAACCCACTTGAGGGCAAGGCAATACCGCCCACCCCCGTCAAATTCACAAGGTTTACTTGAACCTGATTTAGCTTACCATAAATCGAAACACAAAGCTGTTTTGTGTCAAATCGAGGACAGTAGTACCGGCTATGCTTTTGTTAATACTAACGTGAACAATACCAATCCATTTTTAAATTATGAGTTTTCTGAGACACCAATTCAATCGGTGAACCAGATCCAACCGAACTTGTTTGCAATTAAGTGTTGAATTGCGACAAAGAAGGGCACCCATTTCGATTATGCCCTCAACCAAGAAAGTTACGCTGCTTTAAATGCGGTACTGCCAACTATACCGTACGAAATTGTCCCCAGTGTTCAGGAAACGGACAATTGGGCCGCCGATAGATCGGTCTGCGCGCTCTGTGTCAACCCCGAATCCGATCGACCTGTCCAAGAAAAATAACCCCAACAACGATCTTAACCCTACTATTAAAGCCACCCTTAATTTTGTTTTGGCGAATGTTATAGACGACGAACGTCCTTATCTCGAAGTGGACATCTATGGAATATCCATGCTCGGTTTGCTTGATAGTGGAGCCTCCACACAATATTAGGCCAAGCTGGTTACGACAAGCTCCGTAAATTAAATATAAAACTTCAAACTAGTAACATTCAAGCATGCCGCGTTGCTAATGGTCAAATGTGTAACATTAGTGGCACTTATAATTTACCAATTAAATTACAAAATAAAGTTGTCTGCATAAAAGTTCTGGTGATTCCTTCCGTACCAGATCCGTTGATTCTTGGTACCGATTTTTGGTTTAGTATGGGTGTTGTACCTGACTTACGCCACGGTCTATGGCAGTTTTCTTCAGTAACACCAAACCTATTTAGTATACAATCGGATGATAAACTTAACCCAGAACATACAGCCCTACTAAATTCGACGATTGAACAATTATTTAAAGATATGCCCGACGCACTAGGTTGCACTCACTTGGTAGAACATGTGATAAGAACAAGTGCTGAACCAATAAAGCAAAGGTTTTACCCTTTGTCTCCAACCCTTAAAAAAATTGTCAATTCCCAGTTGGACATCATGTTAGAACAAGGTGTTGTTAGTCCATCTTCAAGCCCTTGGTCGTCACCGGTGGTTATGGCGAGAAAGAAGGATGGCAGCTATCGGTTTTGTGTTGATTACCGGAAGGTAAATAAGGTCACCGAACGCGACGCCTACCCCTGCCTTTAGTTTCAGCGACCCTCGATAAACTTCGCGACGCCAAGTACCTTACTTCGATTGATATTAAAGCGCCTACTGGCAAGTGCCGGTAGCTGAACCGTCCCGCCCAATTACTGCTTTTAGCGTTCCCGATAGAGGTCTCTTCGAGTTCAACCGAATGCCTTTCGGTTTACATAATAGTCCCGCTACGTGGCAGAGACTTATTGACCGCGTTATCGGTCTTGACCTCGATTCCTACGTATACGTCTATCTTGATGATTTGGTTATTGCTACTAACGACTTCAATAAACATTTAGAAGTAACCAAAGAAATTTTCCGTCGGTTGAAATCGGCTGGTTTAACTGTAGCTCGACAGAAATGTCACTTTGTAGACCCGAAATCAAATATCTAGGCTACGTCGTTGATAAGGAAGGGTTGCACGTTGATCCCGAAAAGGTTTCGGCCATTTTGGATCTTCCTCAACCTAGCAACGTTCTTGAAGTCCGCCGCTTTTTGGGTTTATGCGGTTGGTATCGCCGTTTTCTTCCAAACTTCTCTACGGTAGTAGCCCCTATAAATAAATTAATGCGAAAGGGCCATAAATTTTATGGACCGATGAATGCGAGTCCGCTTTTACTGAAATTAAAATTTCCTAGTATCAGCTCCCATTATGAGTTGTCCCGACTTTGAATTACCATTTACTATCCAAACAGATGCCAGTGATTATGGCTTGGGCGCTGTTTTATCCCAAATTCACCCCGATGGCGAAAAGGTGATAAGTTATATTAGCAGATCTCTGAGTCCTAGCGAGCGGAAATTTACCGCCACTGAGAAAGAGTGTCTTGCGGTAGTGTGGGCTATCGGCAAGTTCAGATCTTATGTTGAAGGTTCCCACTTCACGATTGTTACGGACCACTTTGCTTTACTTTGGCTAGATAATTTAAAAGACCCTGCTGGTCGTTTAGCGCGTTGGAGTGCCCGTTTACAACAATTCAGTTTTGATATTGTCCACCGTCGTGGCAAAGACAACGTTGTCCCCGACGCTTTATCTCGTTTTGTGCCTGTTATTAACCAGATCGGACCCCCTAGTAACCCGTAACCACATTTTGAAAATATAAAAGATCGTTGGTTTCACAAAATGTGTGATCAGATTTCGAAAGATCCTTAGATTTCCTTATGGCGATTTGATGGGTCAAATTTATTCAAAAGTGTAAGTCCCCATACCCTGATTTAGAATCGGCTGCTTCTGAGTGGAAGATCGTAGTCCCCAAGTCCCATAGATTGGAGATTGTGCGTAATAATCATGATGAGCCTACATCAGGCCACTTAGGTGTTTTAAAACCTACCATCGAATTAGTTCTAGGTACTTTTGGCCGAAAGCCAAAAGTGATGTTGCAAAATATGTGCGTAACTGTCATACTTGCATTGCTTGCAAGGCTGAACAGAAACCACCTGCTGGATACCTTTTGGGCCGCCCAGATATCTCAAGACCTTGGGAACTTATTTTTGTTGACATTGTTGGACCGTTTCCAAGATCCACTTCCGGATACAAGTATGTGTTGAGTGTAAAGGATTATTTCAGTAAGTTTTGTATTTTTCTCCCCATGAGAGAGGCTACTTCATCCAAGCTTGTTGAATTATTAGAGGACCATGTGTTTTGTTTATTCGGTGTCCCCCGTACCATAATTTGTGATAACGGCAATCAATTTCAGGGACGTCGGTTTAAATCTCTGATGGTTGCCTATCGTGTTAAGGTCAGCCATACGGCAAATTATCATCCTCAGCCGAATGCTGCCGAACGACAGCACCGTTTTCTGAAAACTATATTGGCTTCTTTTGTTAAAGACAATCAACGTACATGGGCTTCGTTGCTTCAGAAAGCCGCATGCGCAGTTCGTACGTCGAGACATGAGGCTACTGGTCTCACGCCGTACTTCGTGAACTTTGGTAGTGAAATGCATCATAGGGGTAACAGTCACGATTTACCCAAAGTCCCCGTGAGTGATGACATTGGGCAAGATCCTGTGCTTCCTGTGGATCGACCTCCAATTTTTGAAAAGGTTTTAAAGATATTCGTGCTCGTTTAGACAGAGCTTTTGTACGTAGTAAAAAGGTGTACGACCTACGTCGCCTCCCCGATAGTTATGTTGTGGGCCAAAAAGTGTGGCACAAAATTTTGTACACTCGGATGCCGCGGCTTATTTTACAAATAAGCTTGCACCCAAGTACGTAGGACCCTTTACTATATCTAAATGCGTTTCTCCGTGGACTTATCAGTTGGAGACTGATGATGGTCGTAGTGTTGATTGTGGCACGCCAAGGATCTCCGTCCTGATCCTTGACTAAGTTTTGTTGTCTGTTGTTTAGTTATTTTGTTCTGTTCCGCTCATTGATTTTGGATTTCAGTATTTGGGATACGTTGCGCACTTTGGTGCCCTTCAGTAGTTTTGTCGGTTTTGTTCCTTTTACTGTACTTTGAGTAACTTTTGTCGTCAAAGGTTACTTGAAGGCGAAGAAACTTCGGATTTGGTGTCCTTGTTATGGTTATGCGTGGGTTCGAACCCCAGCGCTAGCTTTTTTTTTTTTTTTGGGTAAGAAGGGAGTTGTTACGGTCGTAATTTTCATAACGACATTTGCATTTAGCAGTGTACTTCAAAAGTATATTCTTTCCAAATTAGATTGTATGAATTCGAATAGTGATAGCACGCCGTGTTATCAGGTACCGGTTCCCGGACTAGCTTTGATGGTCTCAACACAATACTCTTGATTACACTCTTGATTCGAATCGAGCAATTTTAATTACGCCGTTAGAACGTTGTATTTCCTCCTTTATTGAAAGGGTTTTGGCGGATTAATTGAAGGAAATTATTCGTTGTGATTTGAAATAATTTTCTTATTTCCTTATTGGGATTTCGGCGATTCGTAAGTATCGAAGAATTTTTCAAATAGATAACTTTTATGCTATTGTAGATCTAAAGTGAATCCTCGACCGTTGTATTTGGTGACCACTTGTACATTTTTCGTTTGTTGTTTTGTACTGGACCCGGAATTGACCGGTAAGAAGTCGTGAATATATTAATGGAAGTTATAGGTTATAAATTTTAGGGTTCCAAGTTCCAAGTTCTAAGTCTTCAAATCCCAGTTTGCAGTTTTCAGTCTCGATCTGCAGTTTTCAGCTTAGCCCCAATAATAGCTCCAGTCGTTATTTTGCCGTGGCAACCCTTAGTTGGCTTATGCTAAGATCAGCTTACAACGACTAGTGCAGCTGTGGGTGAGTCGTTCCACATTTAATTTTTCTACTGCCGTCTGGTTGATATTGCTTGTTGAAGATTTTTTTTTTCTTTTTTTTTACATTTAATAACACTTTACTGAAGACTGTTTTGTTTACACATTTATTATAGGGTGGGTTCAGATTTACTAATTTGTAATTTACATTATTCACAATTTTAACACGTGTGTGAAGTTTAGCCAATGCACCGATCATTATAGGTATAATTGTAGTTTATACCAATGCCCTCAGCGTTCAAGGGTCAATCTACGAGGATCCTGGTATACCACCCTTAACATTATTTAATAGTCATTCTGTTCTGCCATCTTGGCGCAGATTTGTTTCAATAGGTTGGCTGAATTGCGTTAAATATAATAGTAAAAGTAGCAGTAAGAGTTATACAATCAGGTTATTTGCTGTTTGTTTATTGGAAATTACACCATAACAAGTGGGTGGGTAATTGGAGCCTTTATATATGTTTACTGTTGTTATAAATATATTATATGTTTGTAGTAAAGTGTCAATACTGTATGTAAAAGATAGTTTTGTATTACTCGAGTGTGAGGTGTGAGGAGAATTTTTGCTGATTTGGGTGTTACAGGTAAGCGTGAGGATTTCCTATTTCAGTCCCGTCGGAGTACATCTGTTATAGATTTAGGTGGCGCTCATTTGGCTGGTTGTTTATGGTCTACCCCACCCCGGCCTCAGTACTGGGTTGGTCCAGGGCATATGGAAGCTGTTGACTCCGACTACCCGGAAAGGTATTATTTGGCCGTTCCTCTTTTGTGATTAGTATTGAACTATATCGAGTACGTCCCTGTGTTGTGTTGTTTTGTAGCGTCACACCGTCTAGCAACAGGTGTCTTTAGAACATCGCCATATATGTACTGCTTTGCTGCGAAGCTAACATTCTGCCGTTAGATCTACGCGGGCAAAAGCGATGTTTGATCTACAGCATAAAACTGTGTGCCCAAGCACTCCATCCTGTCCGACCATTTATTTTCTCTCCAGAGCTTTTACAATTGTTCTCTACGCAGCAGACCAAATCAAGACCACTCGGAGTGAGATGTCATGAAATGTTGTCAGCATTTAATCTCGAAATCCCATCTTTATACCCAAGATCATGTATATAAGTAGCAGCATGGGCAGCTACACCTACACAAATTCGACTCGACTGTACTAAATTTTTGAAAAGCGATACACTTCCATCACCCTTTATTACTACTTCAACTGCATCATTTCAGAATACCCCCCTGCATGCATTATATATACGGATAGGTCAAAAACTAATAACGGTATAGGCAGCTGAATTGTTGTATCAGAAACAGCTCATTTCTGGATGTTAAATAAATGCGCCAGTATATACACGGCAGAACTGTATGCAATATGGCAAGCATATTATAACCCCGCCGGTGCGGTACGCGAGACACTGGGCGTCGCCGTGGATCAATGTAGTAAGCGTAAGACTACGGATCCCAAGGTCCCGGGTTCAAATCCCGACACGGCCGACTGCTTGAAAAATGGCAGGTGAGCATTTTTCACAAAAATTACGCCCTCGTTCGGATTAGAGATTAAATGGAGGTCCCGTGTGTGAGTGTTTTCACGCACGTTAAAGATCCCTACCTTGCCTGGAACGGCAAGGGTTCGGCAAAATTCTAAATTTCCAGGCAACAAAAAACTCGCCTCCTGGCCAATGTAGTACCTACGGGTGGAGCATTGAAAATGTAAATGAACGGTACGCGAGACACTACGTCAGTTGGAAACAATATTAGATAATGTAAAAATGACGCGCAAATTATAGATGACGTCACACAATATGCAAATTATTGCAGCACAATTTAACAATTATACAAATTTTAAGGAAAACCCCCACGGGGTACTCACGTGAACATGTAGGGCTTCTTGCAGAATTACCCATGATGGTCGGCGGCGGCTTCGCTAGCCTTTCTCGGGTGTAGGTGATTGCTGGGCCCTGGTCGAATCCAAATTTTATCGTCTTCTTTTTATATGTAGACAAATAAGATAAGGAAGGCAAGTAGAGGCACGATAATTGGGATCACAGGAAACCTACATATCAGAAAAAGACACGGTAAGATACCCACCAACTACACTTGTTCACGTCTCGGAGGCTAGTTCCAACACGTATCCGGAAATCCACCACTTGCCTTCTTGGCCCACCGCGTCGGCGCAAATCTCGCGCAACGCACTATCTGAAGTGACGGAAATACGCACACATCCTTTCAAATTCATTGGCGCAAATCTTTACAAATTAAAACTTATAAGAATGTTTACGGCCGATTTCGGCACGTAACAAGCATTGCGCTTTGCCGAAACATACCCCTATTAAACAATTTAAATTTTCTCCGACTCCCTAAGTGCTGTAATATCTCTTCGTATGCCCTATAGTTTTCATCCAATTATCAACCATATGTTGTCGCTATTAAACTGGTTAGAAATGATCAATAAATCTGTTGTGCTAATATGGTGTCCAAGCCGTGTTGGGATTTACGGTAATGAAATGGCAGATAAAGCTGCATACGCTGCAGCTGAAAACAACACTATAGACGTATCAACCATTACAACCGAAGACTTCATTATAGTAATAAAGAAAAAAATTCAAAACGCATGGCACAATCGGTGGGACGATAGGTGTAGTGTTTTACAAGCAACTCGTTTAACAAAATCAGCGAGTAAAGAGCTGACTAGAAGAGATACCGTTGTTCTCGTCCGTTTAAAAACAGGGCATGCAAATCTGACGCAAGTTACAACGTGCCTCTTACTGTTGAACATCTACTTCTAAACTGCCGACAATATCAACAACAACGAGTAGAGTACAACATCCCACACACACTCGGAGAATGTTTTGAAGGAAGTACAAGTGCATCAAGGAATTTACTACAATTTGTAAAAGCCACCAACCTATATAGACACATCTGAAATGTTCACAACTGCAATTTCACCTGCAATAACAATATATCTAAATTGTTCCGAGACATGTTGCTATACTATTGGAAGATATAATATTAAATATAGTGTAATGCAGCTAATGGCCTAGTAGTCGATGCTGTATAACCGTAATAAAAAAAAATTATCTCAGAGCAGGTGAGGATATTTAGATAGTTTATTATTGAAACACAAAGCTCTATAAAGGCAGGACGTTAACAGAAAAATTTATATATATATATATATATGTGCGGGTGTGCGTGTGTGTGTGTCTGTATCTGTGTATGTGTCTGTGTCTGTGTCTGTGTCTGTGTCGGTGTCTGTGTCTGTGTCTGTGTCTGTGTCTGTCTGTGTCTGTGTCTGTGTCTGTGTCTGTGTCTGTGTCTGTGTCTGTGTCTGTGTCTGTGTCTGTGTCTGTGTCTGTGTCTGTGTCTGTGTCTGTGTCTGTGTCTGTGTCTGTGTCTGTCTGTGTCTGTGTCTGTGGCTGTCTGTGTTTGTGTCTGTGTGTGTGCGCGCGTGTGCGTGTGCGTGTGCGTGTGTGTTGTGTGTTGTGTGTGTGTGCGCGTGTGCGTGTGCGTGTGCGTGTGCGTGTGCGTGTGCGTGTGCGTGTGTGTGATTAGCTATAAAGAAGCTAACCTTTATTAAAAACATTTGTTGTTAAGTATGCGTTTTATATAAGTGAAATTGATAAAGATTTTATGCACATTCTTTCATTCATTTAGCATTTAAAGTCATTAACAAGTATGAAGGATCAAGATTTTTACTAAAAGCGCGCTCTGTTTTGGAGAAATAAGAAAACATTTTATGCAAATTTTTTAGTCATGTAGCATCGAAAGTTATTAATGGGATAGACGCATTTATAAAATATGTAAATTACGTTAATGTAGAAAAGTTATGCAAATGTTAAATTGGGAACCATAAATTCTCATTACAAACGTACTACTTTCAATTAGTCACGTAGTTTGGCAAATTCTTGTCATATAAACCAATATTTGCACATAATTAAAGCGTTATAAAAGTAAATTTGTTATTTACGTTAAGTGGTTACATCATTAAAATATGATGTCGTTCGAACTAACAAGAATTAAAACATTCTGCAAAGGAAATTCCATGTTTTTAAAAACAGCCAGTTCGTTGAACACGGTATACGTGCCGTTTACAAAGTTTGGCACAAGACGTAAAATGATAATTCCGGGAACAAACGCTGCATAATAAACACGATAAATAACAGTAAATTCACTTAGAAAGGACGATTGTAATTTTTCGTTGAACCAGTAAAGTATCAATTAAAAATATTTTCCAATGAAAAGTGAAATTAAAATGTAGTTTCACTTAGCTGATTTGAAATCGTAAGTAAATTTTTCATATTTGAATTATTTTGATAATGGTAATGGGATTGTTCTAAGGTTTTGAGACGATCCTAAGAAAGTCATTTGAGCATGGGATTGAGGAGCATACTAAATATCAAAATCGTTTCAATTAAAATTTTTAAATATAATACAAAAATTGGTTCAATTATTTGCTTCATTGGATAATTGTAACTTTGCTGACAATATTAGTTCTAACCTAATTGGTTTACTGCGGTTGAAATAAAATTTGTTACAAATTGGATTTAAAGTGGGTGTCAGTTTTGTGTAAAATTGTTTGGAGGTTAATCGATGGGATGGATGTCCGTATGATGTTTAACTGGACCTATAATAGTAAACTACTGCAATTACGATCCGATATAAATTTTTAAGTTTTATGTTTTTATGAAGGACAATTGGAAATGTGCATTGCGCGCTTATTTTGAATACTTGAAGGTATTTTCCTCACCAAGTAGGCTGGTGATCTCTACAGCACAAAGTGAAGTGTTGTCTTAATAAAAAAAACCACTTAATTTATACTATTTGTTATACATGAGCCGGGATAACTTTTTGATAATATTTAGATGTTTGCATTTTTCCACGAATCCGGAACCAAATCAACCAAAGCCAGACGATCGGCTTTATAAAATTACGCTAGTTATTAATTATTTTAATAAAAAAACGAAAGAGTTATATTATCCAGGCAAGAACCCTTCCCTAGACGAATCTATGGTTTTGTGGCGTGGTATACTAGTGTTTCGGCAGTACATCGCAAATAAGCGACATATATATGGTATAAAGCTTTACATGCTGACGGAACCAAATAGACATATTGAATTTTGCAGTATACACCAGTCAACTGGATGAATTGGGTGGTAAAGGCCATGCATAGAAAGTTGTTCAGCATTTAGCTAAAGTTTACCTCAATAAAGGACATTCTATAGACATGGACAACTATTACAATAGCTACCAATTGGCTAGAACCCTAATAAATAATCAAACATACTGTATTAGAACCCTACGCAGTGACAGGAAAGGTGGTCCTGATGAAGTTTTGAAAATGAAACTGAAAGTTGGCGAAACAAAAGCTCAATATTCAGATGGTATAATGGTAGGAAAGTGGAAGGGTAAAAGAGAGGTGACCTATATATCTACAGAATTTGAAAACCAAATAGTAGAAGTAACCAATAGAAAAGGAGATGCTAAACGGAAGCCTTTAGCAATTGTGGAATACAACAAATACATGGGTGGGATAGATAGACAAAACCAGATGATGTCTTACTACCTTTCCCTAAGAAAAGCATTATTCTGGTATAAAAAACTTGCTGTTCATATTCTGCTGCTACTCTTGTTCAACTCATACGTGATTTTTTGCAAGTACTCTGGTAAAAAATGACATTTTATAATTACCGTTTAGCTGTAACTGAAAAGTTTTTGCCAGATTTACCAGGTAAAGCAGATAAGAAAAAAGTTTCTATACACGTGCCTAACAAAATTGAAACAAATGACGCAACAAAGAGAACGCCAAAAAAAAGTGTTCTTATTGTTTCCAAAAGAAGGTCAAAAAGGACACTGTGTGGGAATGTAAAGCGTGTTTAGATAAACCCGGTTTATGAGCCGAGTCTTGTTTTGGTCTTTTTCACCAGAAAATTGAATGAGTGACTTTTTTACTCTTTAGCTTGTAGTATTACATTTTTTTAACCTTTTTTTTTTGTAAAATATAGGTTTTTTTGCATATCCTTGCTTCTTTATTTCTTGCTAACCCTTTTTATTTTGAGGTGTGCAATAAATTGTAACTGACGCCATTGGCGTCATCCGCATACTTTCTTAAAACTTTGGTACTATGAGTATGACGCCATTAGGCGTCCAAACCTGATATTTTTTACTTAGTTAATTTTTGACATTTTTTTGCTAAAACTACATTTAAAACCTGTCACAACCCCAAAAACATTTAGTTTTTGGAAAAACATATTACGCATAGGCGCAAAGATTTTATTATCTATTACGCAGTAAACGTGTTAGGACAGCGATCTTCTTTAGTTCATTTCACCTTTATAGCTCAGCAAATCATATGTTTAACCTACCTCTATGATAATTTTTTTTTCACTACTTTAAAGCAAACATACTTGCAAGTATAATACACTTGTAAGCTAGCTTGACTGTAAATTTCTGAATTCCTAGCAACATAATTTAGAATTTCATGCAATTTAATTAAAATTTTTCTCCATACCAATTAGGTAATTTCATTTCAAGTGCTGCTGTAGGCTACATTATAGCAATTCTAGATGTGGAATTGGAAAAGCGTCTCGTTCTTTATTTAAAGGTAGGAATAAATGTAACGTATCCAGAAGCTTCAAATGTTCATTTATTATAGCCATCCCCATCCTACGTGTACCTTTGGAGAATACCCAGTATTAATATTACAGAACTTTTGATTGCGTTTTCGAGTCTGATTTCGTCTCTGTAATTTATCCTGCATTTCAAGTGTGAACATCGTGTATAAAAAGTCTCAGATGTTTTTCCATAAAAAAACGAAATGAAAAGTTAATTGCTAATTTGGCAACGATTTCGTTCATATTACGCTTTTTGCCGTCTTATGTACTACCGCCTATAAACCAATGTAGAAATAATAAATTTGCTCATTCTGTAGCAAATATTCTAAGTTTTGACTACCGTTTTGATTGGTTCTGTATTTTAAAATACGAAGAAAAATTTTTTCTTAAATAACAGTAGAAAATAATACAATAGAGCGTTTTATACAATTTCAGTTTGCTTAAACATTAATGCAACATAAATTTTTGTAGAAAGTACAATGCGTTTGCTTTGTAACGTGCATTTTTAATGGCTTAACATTTTACACTACCCAATTCGTAAATACATTTCGGCAACTACTATTTCTATATTTTATATTTATTAACTCCTTAGGCGAATGCGTCGTATTATAATGAGTGGATTGCATCGTTCTTGTCTTGCCGTGCATATAAATTTTGTTCCTTATGTGGATATACAAGTCTAGATAATAGACGATAAGAGGTTGTAATAGCAACGAGTTGATATAAACAGATGAGCAGTTGTAGTTTTGTTCTTGGTTCCTATATATTAATTACGTTGAAAATACTGCTTCTTCTTTGCTTTGACAATAGTGAGAATTAATGCGGTATCAATTTTCGAATTGTTCATGAACAAGCACGGCACGATTTTAGTTGTTTTTCTTGTGAAATAAAAGTTGTATATTAACTGTAGTACGTGTAGTGCTAATTCCGATTGAAGTAGTATGGTTGATAGGCGAACGTGTTAGGTCGACGCACGTGTTTTACGGAACATTTTGACGGACTTACTCTAGTGATACACGTGCTTTACTTATTGTGTTTTTTTGTTGGTGCTTTGTCTCTTGATATTTAAACGGTGTGTGCGATCTAGTTTCGCGGTCCTTTTCTTTTTTTATCAGAGTAGTGCATACTTTGGATTATCCAAATACAGTTGATACTGTAGTTTCTGAATTTCCAACCCCAAAGTATCTAAAATAGATCATTGCTTGCGCAAATTTCGTTATTTGCGAAATATAACCGATTACCGGTTTACAAAGGTATTGGTTGAAGTTTCTCACTGTTTTTTTTTGATGTTTATGAAAATAATATACATTTGGTCCCAGTTGAAATTAAACTAGTGCTACAAAATATTTCCAAATTATTGTCTCAGGAAATAGAATTAACAAGAAATTTATCAATGCTACATAGTTCCGTCGCGTGATAATGTCTGCTGCTAACACCAGTGAAATACGTAGGTGTGATTAGGGTAACGTGTGATAGGTTCTATCAACACCCTCACAGTCAAGGGTGAAGTGCTGCGTTAGTGCCGGACATCGTGAATCCCACACTTCAATTGCAAGGAAGCGTTACTGAACGACCTTTTGTAAGTTAGAACTATTTCCTACTTGTTACTACTTTAAATATCTATCCGTTGTTTTGCCATATCTTTGTCGTTCTGATACCTTTTACCATAGACTTGCATGCTATAAAAAAAAAATCAATGCTACTGGATTGCTCATATCAATTGTGTCTTACCTATTTATCTTTTGTTAAAATTTTGTCTGATCTATGTTTAATTGGTGTGTGAGGAAACGTTTCTGCTACTCCCCAATATTACCTCACTTTGTACTAAAAATTTTTGTATTGCTTTTACCGTTGTTATATTATATAGATTAACCAAACAGTTTTTTTTTTACATTCTACAAAGGTCTGATCAATCTATGCTCGATCAGCATGCTATGCTTTTTCTTTATTTCAGGTTTGCAGGACTAATTTTTTATTATTGCAGGTTTACTATTCTAATTTTTTTATTGCAGGTATTGTTACTAACTCCTTACGGCCGCGTACGTTATATGTTGGTCTGCTTTCTACAACCCCCCCCCCCAATCTCCGATTGAGCCTGGTCATTTCTTTGATTTTCTTGGTGTTACGCACGGCTACGAGCCAACGTAGCATAAATTTGGCGCCCAACGTGGCTGCCTCGATAAACGTAACCGCTTTACTGTTACTATATATGAGATAAGAAAATGAAAGATTATAAAATTTGATCGACACACTAAAGATGATCGCACTCGGCATATTACATTTTACGGATAATTAAAATTAATTAGGCGTGCTATTTTAATCCTTTTGTTTTTAGACAATATAATTTCAATTATGGCAGTTAATATAGTTAAAGCAATAAAAAACGTATCTCTTAAAATAAATTAGTAGTACTTAATTCAATACTAAGATAATGCATTAGTCACTAAGTAGGATAAACGTCGCATTATTCAAAATCCAAATAAATTGCATCAACCTGTAAACCGCTGTAATAAAAGATTCCATAAATCATACTATCTGTTGTTCATTAATAAATACGTCGTTATATTGTAATACAAAAATGTAAATTATGTAAGACTGAGAATTATTGTTTAAAATAAAGTATATTACACATGGGTAACGTTTTAGGTCAATTGCAAAAGTACGTGACTTTCTGTAATTAATGTGACAATAACTTTTATTTAGCATTGATAAAATATGTAACATTATGAGAAAGAAAGAGAAACTGATATGAGTTAAACACCACAAGTTGGAAGTTAAGTTCAGAAAATTAATTCGAAGCGTCAGAACGTAGTAATACGAGTATGTGGTAAGACAAAACTGAATTTGAAAATAGAAAGTAACACAGGTTCAAGATGTAAACGTAAATCTCTCCGCAGGGGGAAACGCGTGCAACTATTATTTAACTATTCTTACAAGAGCTGGTTATGTTTTAATCATGTATTTGTGAAATTAATATCGAAACGACTGAGAAAGGGGCTTGGAATTTGAGAATTCACTCAACAAATATTGTTTTGCGGTGACTGCGATAGTCACACGTAGTGGGGATATTGAGATTATGTACAAAGTTTATAAAATCTAAGCGTAACCTTCAACCATTTACCAGTAACAAACTACAACGGTGGCGATGACAGAAACGAGAAGCGGGCGACTAGTTACGAAACCTTAACGTTCATAGCACCATAGCTTCGATAAACCTGCCTTTTTACAACTTCGGTTAACAACTTGTTTACAGCAATATTTGACAACTGTATTTGACGCGGCACACAATACAAAGCACTAGAAGGTTTAGTCGCGGTAAAACCAATAAGTTATGTTATACACAACGGAGGATAATTTTACCCGTGAGCCACATGTATAGGAATAATTATATTTAGAGTTAATTTTTATTCATAATTATAAACGGTACAAATATTTTTGATTTTGTGATGCGTTAGGGGAGATGTGTTAGTTGGAAGAACGAAAAAGCTGGCGTTTTCTGGACATCTTTCTTCTATTAAAAGATGAATTAAACCGTAAATAAAGTATAAGCTTTTACGGTTATACTTATTTATTATATACGTGCCAACTGTAAACCTAAAATTTTGTATTTATGTAATAGGAAATTAACCAAACGTGAAAGTAAATATTAAGTTGGACGATGACTTAGCGACGGAACTAGTGTTGGTTAAATTTAAGCATGATATTATCGTGAATGAAAGTTGTAACATTTGAAAATATTAAGAAATATACACGCCTTGATTTTAAATGCAAGCTTTATTGGTGGAATCGACTAGTTAAAGAATCAAAATTTAATATTTAGAATGAAAATGGAATAATAAAATAAAAAGTTGGCATTTGACTGGTTATTAAGGCCGTTTCCAGAAATAGCATTTATAATGTCAAGTATTTTAATATGAGAAACGGTAATACTGGTTTGATAGTGTCAGTGAATATTTTAAGCTTTTATAGGATTTATTTAATTAATACCAGTTTGATGTTAAGAGATTAAGCTTTTTAAGGAAAATATATTTGTATTCACATTGCAATTATGCAACCTTAGTAGAAACTAAATTTAGGTTGAATTTTTATTTGTATTTATTTATGAACGAGGTAAAATTAGATAATTGTGCAAGGATATCCAGTTACCCCAGTGATGGAGTCGGAATTGGTAAAGACACTAAGTATTAAACATTTTTTGGATATACAAATATTGAATGAGTGTTTTAGAGAAATTGTGGAAAAAGGTAACGTATGATGTGATAAATTTAGGAAACCACAACCATGCGGAATAACCATCTTCGGTGTAAGAAAAATATTGAAAAGGATTGCTGCGATAAGACAGTTTGGCGCCCCACAACTATGATAGTAGAGAAACCTTTCAGAGTAAGCGAATATTGTAACATAGTTTTCTAGTTAAGTCATCTCAAATGTTTATTTCTTTTACTATTTTCAGTATTTTTACTACTTCTTCTATAGGAACCCACTCCCTCACCCCTGTAGTTAACGGTGTTTCCTAAAATTGTTACGGAGTCACCGTCCTTCAGGGGAAATCTAAATTTGTAACGTCGCGCTCATTTTACATAGAACAAGAGAACAAATGTAATGCATCGAATTTACCTTGTGCATCATAAATTTGCTTCAACCATGCCATCGTAATTGTAAACAATGTTCTGTTGCAGATTGAACATTAAAATTTTTCAGCCGATCTCTACTCGCTTGTCGACAGAATAGGTAATCACAAGAAACATCTTAGATCCCGAAAGTATGTCGTATGCGCGGATGGCTTCAACGCTACGTCTATAATCAATAATGGTTCAAACAGTATTCGTTGTCGACGTGCTAAGCCCAACACAGCGAGTTTGAATCATTGAATGAAGTTTGTCCGTCCCGGTGCAATACTGAAATTTTGAATTATAAATTCAGAATAGTGCTCTCTCGTAGTACAGTGACTGTTTAAGGTTCTGGGGTAGCTTGGAACATAGACTTCTAGGCTCGTGGGTTCAAAGTGGAAGAGGCCGATCAGGAATAAAACTGATTCCGGCACTAGAGCTACCAGATTATTGGGTGTTCGAAACGGGAGCTAAATAAGTAAAAAGAAATGTTTTAAAAACTCTAAAAATCTCACTAAATAACACCATGATTACATCAACGTTAGTGATAATCTCCATCAAATTACTCTACAACAAAGAGGAAATACTCTACCTTCTGATACCCTCCTTCTGAAGGTAGGAGTTACAAAAATTTCAGGCTTCTAATGAGTAACCTGTTTTGATCCTTGTACTCTGTAACGCTTGGGCGTAATTTAAGCAAACTTTAGGCAATAGGAAAGAATTTATTAATTTCAGTTAGTTAAATGAGCTTTAATGCGAAAATACCCTGATAATTTTATAGAAATTGGAGTGGTTTACATTTAATGACATGGCTATTTTATTATAATATTGAAGTAGGACGCAGAAATAAATAGTAAAGTACCTAGTACATTTTTATACAACCATTAATAAAGACCGTGATTTCACACCCTGTGTAATAAATTAGAAAGATACACACATGACGGTAAATAGCAGGGTGTATTTGAATCGATTCGTCCGAATTTATAGAAACTACCACCATAGTAAAGCACCCCAATGATCATAAACCTATAAAACAGCATAAAATTTGATACGTATTGATTAACAAATGGCGAAGCTTTTGGTATTATACTGAAAGTGGGGAAATACATAAAACCACTCTCATGCACCGAAATACCCTCAACCTCGACCATAGTATAGTTTAAGTTGTGCACACCCTGAGAACGAAGAAATCAGGGATTATCCATAAAACATCTTAGCTTATAGTACCCCTAGATAGTAGTAAGAAAGATCAGATCACAACCCAACACGTCAAATCGTCAGACGAGTCGAATAACATGCAATTAGCGCCGTGCAAGATGATGTAAATGAATGGACGGTATTAGAAGTTGGTACTGTGTATAAATTTGTATCCAAACGCGAGTTAAACCATTGATGTAAAAATATCAGTTAAAAAAACGTAAAAGCGACCTGTGGAGAAGCTGTCGTTTAGCATGACGTTGGAAGAATTAAGTTGCTGCAACCCTTTCCTATACTGGAAGTCGACAGAGCGTTGCGGAAAATAAATACATATAACTGTAAGTTATTGAATATGTTTTCCATTTTATAAACATTACATGCTAATATTTATTAATTGTGATTGATGATAATAAGAAAGGTATACATAACTTATTATTTAAAGAAACACTTACGCTGGTGCATGCTTATTAAGGCAGATGGTAGAAATATAATTTTTTATACAAAAAGCTCATTATTGTAGAGGCGAAATAGTAATTAAAAATCAAATTGGTTGAATGTCCATTGATGAATTTAAGTGTTTTAGTTACACGCATATTTGGCCAAAGTAGGGTTACAACTTAATATTTTTTTTGTTTTCTATTGTTATTTGGTTACATGCAGTTGTTGCATTTGAATATTTATTAACAGTGTTGACTGTTTCTTTAGTTTAAGCGCTTGCTATTTAATTACTTTTAATTATAATTTAAAATACTTAAATCTCTCTTGTTTTGTTAAGACATTAACAATGTGAGGTTTCTGTTATTAACAATGTTTGTTTTCTTAAATATTTACATTGAGTTTATGTACGTGTAGTATCGAATCCTAAATGTCTGGTTCTCTTCACCTTGTTTTACACAAATTATTAATCAATTTATGGCACGTTTCTATAATTCTCAATGCGTGAAGTTAGGCAAATCATCCTTCGCGTCCTTCATGTTTAGATACGGTGTAGTTTAGTACGCTATACCGGTTTATTCTGTGTTGGTCGTGGTTCGCTTGAAAATTCTACGACGCTGGAACCATATTCAAAGGAATTCAGCAAAACAAGCAACGTCGCTTCAACCATATGTTTCAAAATCATGCTCGATGATGTATACAAAGACAGATTTAAAATTTGTAGCTGCAGAAAAAGAGTAAACAAATTTACAAAAATTGCAGTGGTTTACCCCGTTAAATACGAAAGGTACGTTGAGTTTTTAGTATACGATAAGGAGAAAAAATAAATAAACGGTAACGACAACAGACATTATGAAGTATATAATATTTTGTAATATAAAATATTTAAAAAGGTAGATAAAAAGTATTAATTATTGTGGAGGACTATTATCAAAAGCTTTAGGTCTTTTATATACCCTTTTCCTTGTGGTTCACTTTCAAGATCAAGATCGTATACAAATGGATCTGCAACCATCTTACTTGACATAAATAAATTTTGAAGGTAATTTATTGGAACATTTTTTAGGTTTAAAGCAAATTTCGTTCGTTTTTAAATAAATATAACTCATTCTATAAGCTTAAATTTAATTTAGGAAAAAAATTGTTAAAATGTCATATTTCTAGTTTTTGTGTCACGCGGCTAATAAAAGTTATCAAAATTTAAGTTAATTCAATAAACAAGTAAATAAAATAAGTAAAGAATAAAATGTTGTCAGCGTCTATCTAAACAAAAAGTTTTAGAATTCAAACGGGAAAGAACAAATTTTAAACTACTAAATTTTAAATTTGTTTAAAGGGTTGATATATAAAGTTGATATATATATATATATATATATATATATATATATATATATTGCTATGAATCTCTCTCTAAATTATCGTGCCCCTACTTTGGGCGACCTATTTATTTTGCTATGATATTAAATACTCATCATGCCCCTACGTTGTGCTGCATTATTTATTTTCTACGTACTCTAAATTATTGGACCACCATTTTAATATTCACTATTAAGTGTAATTATCTCCTCCTCCAGCTGTTTTCTTAATATTGCTATCAACTGGACTTTATCATTAAACAACTCTATCTACCAATGGCAAAATTCGATACGTTACCGCCTTGCGGGTTATCACTTTCCTATTCAACTTGTGGCTCCGCCTTTGTACTATTTAAATCTTATGACCTCGGCTAGCATTTATTTGCAATTATAAAATTCAGTAAATTTAGATTTTATATAATGAAACCAATATGTTATGTACAGCTTTTGAAATTATTTGTAATACATTTCTTATAAATTTCATTTATTAACAACCATCTAGTATGTACTCAAAAACCCAAAGTCACCAAAGAAAATTTATTATCTTTACCAACAAAGTGTAGAATATTCTAAACCTGTTTTCTTATTACTCATTCAATACGTATGCAACCTCTTTTGTTGACTTCTTCACAAGCATATCATATTTAGCAAATTCAATATTAAAAATAAAATAAAAATTCATGTAGAAAACAAATGTCTTGTAACTAAAAATCTGACCTGGTTTTATCTTTTTCACATCGACGCTTCCAATAAAAATGATCTTCCCCAATTCTGGATTCCATTCAAATTATTACACTATGGACCACCACCATTAAATTATTATACCCCAATTTATTTCAATTCTTCAAACTTAGACTTTTATCATTCTTGCCCCAGACTTAAAATTGTAGTTTCTTTCATCCCTGTACTTCAAGATTGTATTATTCTTCTTTTCCCCTTGACATTTAAATTGTATTACTGTATTTTTTTCTTAACATCAGAATCCTAGTCTATTTCCCTCAGACCTCGAAACCCTATTATTTTTATGTCTTAGTTTACAATAAATTCATTAAAAACGTACTTACGTTTAAACGGCAATTGTAATCTTCATATTCGCACTCATTTTATTTTTTACTTTTATACTTATTACGTATTACTTTGTTTAATGGCAATGCATTTCGGCCTTCATTGAGTTTAAAACTGACTTTCTTATCAAGGTGCTTGCTAATATAATCTCGAATTCCCACTCTATCCGTGGGTCTGGTCTAGAACTCGTCGCTTGTCTCTGACCAATCAAATAATTTCATTTAGAGCAGTTTCTGATGTAATGCTCCACGTTTTCCCATAATCACAACCTGCCCGCAGCTGTCTTTTATTATCAACCTGCTGTATTTTGATAGATTACTTGCTTTTCTATAAACAACTGATGCAACCCGACTTTAAATTTTCATGTTTACATGCGATTCACGCAATTTTTAATCATTTCTCTTATCAAAATGGTTAGATCTTTGTACGCATTTATATTAACTACCTGAAACTCTATTTCTATACCCGTATTAATTTAATCGTCTAGAACTCTTCTTCTTAATGCGTGTCTAATTACACTTTATCATTTATTTCTCAATATCCGCGTACTTCCACTGAAAAATATCCTTATTTGTTTTACCTAAATTAACTAAACTTTATCTACAGAGTATTTAATATTTACTATCTACTTAATACATGTACTTCTCATTCCTACGCCAACCATGCGTCTTCCTGTTTACCTGCGTCGCCCAAAAACTATTTCTACTTTATATACAGGGTGTTGACTACTTACTATCTACAAACTATGTCTATTTCTTAATTATTTCCTTAAATAAGTGTGGTTTTCTGCTGCCTATTCTAATTACTCATTCCCGAACGACCTTTACTATAACGTGCACCCTTAGGCAACCCCTTATCACAGCAATATATTTATATATATATATAAGAAATTGTGTAGAACAATATATAAATTAAGATGTATCTGTAAACAAAGTTGTATAGCCATCCATTAACAAAACAATAACTTTATTACTTCACAGGGGAGGAAACATTCACTAACCGGCCGGTTTCAGCTTCCTTAAGCATCTTCAGAGCTAATTAGTTTCCAACCCTATGAAGTTAAATAACTTGTCGTTTATTATTATGAATTGCCTTTGAGGCAAAACCGAGTGTGGTCACGAGAATGTTTGTTACGTTTGCAAATAAATTTTGTTGTAATATTCCGCAAATCTCAAAGTGACAGACGTACTTGTATAGCCATCTTTAGAACTACGATGTAGTTTCAATTAAATTTTTGTACTTCCACGCTTAGTAGTGTTGGTGTTTTACCACCTGATGGCGGTATTATTTACTTTTGAAATAGTACAGAGATGGCTTAGAAATTATATCAGTATAATAGCTTCGATTACTTCATAGGGTTAGAAACTAATTTGCTCTGAAGATGCTTAAGGAAGCTGAAACCGACCGGTCAGTGGATGTTTCCTTCCCTGTGAAGTAATAAAGCTATTGTTTTGTTAATGGCTATACAACTTTGTTTACAGATACATCTTAATTTACATATTGTTCTACACAGTTTCTTATTGCGGACTGCAAATAACTTGTCGTATCAACTACTAGCCCGGTTTGTATTTGTTAATAAGCTCTTATTATTTTTATAAGAATTTGTTTACAGATACATCTTAATTTATATATTATATATATATATATACATATATACATATATATTCCTGTGATTCTCTCACAATTATTCGTGCGCCATCTTCTGGGCGGCCATATAAATTATGCTATGAATAAACAGGAATTTATTGTGGACCGACCTTGTGTCGACCAATAACAAAACTTGATGTGATAACGCCTTACTCGATATCAATAGCGTATTCTACTTGACTCCTCCTCTCTTTTTAAATTATCAAATTACACTCCCACTAACTTTTATCATTCGGCCTCGACTAGCTTTTATTTTTGAATTATGAAATGAAGTTAATTCAATTCCATATAATAGAAACAAATATTAAGTACAGGTTTTGAAAATTATTAAAATACACTTTTCAATCAATTAATATTGTAAATCTTATTTTATCTCAAAATCATATGCTTTTCAATCAATCTAAAGTCACCAAAAAACCTATTGTTTTTATAAAAAGAAGCCTAGAACGTTCAAAACCCATTTATCATATTACGTACTTTCTACGTATGCAAGTTCGTTGTTGACCCCGTTACATTAATTTATATTAAATATGCAAATTCAATATTTAAATTCAAATAGAAAAAAAATGTCTTAAAACTAAAAGATCTAACTTGGCCTGTTTACTTCTTGCTTCTTTATTTCTTTCTCAAAATTGTACCAAGACTATCAACGCATCCATTATCAACTAACATCTATTAGAATTTTCCATGCATCATCATCCCATTGTATTCGAAATTATTTTCCACCAATTCGGACTTATTATATACCCATTTAAAATTTTATCTATCCACACTTAGATTTATTACATTTGAATTATTGTTGTCACCCTCTGGATTATTATTACCACCAGCCTCAGAATTGGATTATTATACACCCTCGAATTACTGTTGTCACACTTGGAACATTTTGATCCGCCTCCAACTTAGATTTATTCTCACCAGTCTAAGACTTGGAATTATTCTCACCAGACTCAAGCCCTATTATTATTATTATATTTTAGTTTAAATAAATTCCCCAAAATCTACTTACGTTTAATCGGCAATAGAAATTTTCATCTTCGTCGCACTATCTGTCACTTGACCTTGGCCTTTGTTGAGTTGAAAACTGAGTTCTGTTATCATTGTGGCTGTTAATATATGATTGATATCCCACTTCGTCTGTGGGCATGGCTTACAAGCCCGTCGCTAATTTTAACCAATGTGGTCTCTTTATTTAAAGTAGTTTCTGATGTACCATTCTCTGCCTTTCGATTAATTGTTGTTTGCTTGCAGCTGCTTCGTTATCAGCCATGCGGTGTTTTGAG
Organism: Platerodrilus igneus; assembly: GCA_036346225.1. Taxonomy (NCBI): domain Eukaryota; kingdom Metazoa; phylum Arthropoda; class Insecta; order Coleoptera; family Lycidae; genus Platerodrilus; species Platerodrilus igneus. The sequence goes on from JARFIW010000090.1 coordinate 5,333,978, forward strand.
AAATATTATGGCTTTTCCATATTATACACAAATATCTAATGCAATTCGACTTTCAATTTTCATATATGCTTATTTATTTACGCATTTTTAATTACCTTAACTTATCAAAAATTGTTAATTGTTTGTACGCACTTACACTACACTTCGTTACGTTTTATTTTTTATCTCCGTATTATTATAACTGTTGGAATTCTTTTGAATGCGTGTTTAATTACACTTATTATGCTTACTTATAAATACGCGTGCTTCTACTGAAAATTTCGTTATTTGCATTACCTAAATTAACTAAAACTCCATATACAGGGTGTTAAATATTCGTTATCCACTTAATGCATGTATTACTTATTTCTATGCTAACTATGCGTCTTCATGTGTCTATTTTGCGTCGCTTAAAACTACTTATACTCTATATACAGGGTGTTAAATGCTTACTATTTACAAACTATTCCAATTACTCAATTCTCTACTAAATAAATGCAGTTTTCTGCTTCCTATTATGATTTTTAATTCCTGCACGACTTTGCTATAAAATACACCCTTAAACAACCCCTTATCACAGCAATATATATACATATATATAGATATACATATATATATATATATATAAATATATATAATGTCGAAGAGTTTTTCCTATACAAAGCCCTACTCTTGGATCGTCATATTTTATTGTGTAGTTTACTCTGTAGCGCCTCGACTGCTCACTGTGACACCCCTAAAATACTTTTAAGAAACTACAAAATAAAGTTTACCTGGGTTGCTCAATTTAATAACTCTCACTAACTGCCTCTAAGCTATAACCTAAAAAACATTTACTCCCTACACTCATACTCAAAATAACACAATTCACAAAATGCATTACACTCTATTTACATGAAATAAACATTACATTTTCGAAACACGTTTTATAATGTACACTCGTATTAGTTGTAACATCAACAATTCCTTCTCAAAATGCTATAGTATTCAATAACCTCATTAAACAAATACTCTATTAAAGTAAGAGGGCTATCATCGTACCTGACGTTAACCCCTTTGTCTTAACATGAGCTCACAGTAAGACTTTTTAAACGTGAGTGCAAAATATTACAGCACTGTGAAAATAAAATAAGTCTCTATTATTTTTGTCAACATAACCTGGTTATCTTTAAATTAATTATCTTTCTCTACCTGAATAAATTTGAACTACATCTAGAGTCCCATGAAATTTTCAGTTTATTAAATTAATAAAAATATAAACACTCCAAGCACAAAAAGTTAATAGAAACACAGCCAATAATTACCACAAAATGTTTTTATAAAATTTGTTACCTGGTAACTATTCTCCAGCAGGTATCCGCAATTGACCCTTGAAGATGATGCCGTCTAGTACAGCTCTAGTCCATGGAACAGCACCCCGGTTGAATCACCATCATTCTCTGCACGCTGCCACCTCAAAATTTCTCTTGATTTGCAATAAACCAAAAACATCCAGTTTCTAAAATTTCCATACCATACTCCCATTTATAACAAACTAATCAATAATCGCCGCCTTCAACATTAAATTCTAAGTTTTAACAGTTTTCATACATTCTAAAATCAAAATAATAGTCGCTTGTACTACATACTTCATATATGCTTCGCTTAGAATTCTCAATTCATTCTGAAATTTTAACTAAATTGACATATCATTTCATACCAACTTGTGTGTAATTACTATTAATTATATAAAAATCACTTAATACTTTCACTAGAAGTAGCTTCGTAGGCAGGCGAAGAACGTAAGAATAAGAGAGCTTCACCCTACACTGAGGTGGTTATATAGGGTCCATGTACCCCCTGTTTTCCAAATTTTCGCACGTAGAACTATAACGAACAACAATATTTCTCCGTAAAACACCAACTATCCACTCGTTTCCCTTAATGATCGGCCAAACTGTCGCTTATTCCGATAAAAACTTCCAACGGCTCCTCGCAGCTTTCCTTGAAATACGACGTACAAACATTACATGTGATTTTCCAATGCTCCACCCGAAGGTACTACATTGGCCAGGAAGCGAGTTTTTTTTTTTTTACCTGGAAAATTTTGAATTTTGCCGAATCCTTGCTGTTCCAAGCAAGGTAGGGATCTTTAACGTGCGTGACAACACTCACACACGGGACCTCCATTTTACCTCTCATCCGAACGAGGGTGTATTTTTGCGAAAAATGCTCGCCTAACATTTTTCAAGCGGACCGTGTCGGGATTCGAACCCGGGACCTAGGGCGTAGTAGTCACACACATACCACTACGCCACGGAGCCGCCTCGACGTACAAACAGCTAAAATTACTTAGAATACCTTGTAATTTTAATATTTACCTACCGCATGAGGGTATCCAATTAACAATAAATAATAAATAACAGGACCTCTAACACCATCGTACCCTCACGTTTCGGGACGTTGCCTCGCAAGCTGCAGCAGTCGGTGAAGGGGGGGTTCATTAAACAAACACACTGAGACGAAAATTCGATTGTTTTATTGAACGAGCTACTAACTAAAACTTCAACTAATTACATATGCATAACAAAATATAAAGTAAATAACCTTATGTACAAAAGGGCGCCACCATGGGAATTAAACGGCCCATGGACCAATCGCGGTAATAGCTCTCGTCGCACTTTGTTCGTGGGCGATGAACCAAAATGGCAGAACAGAAAATAAGTCACTTATAGTCTCCGGCTAGCACAAACACAACTTAACTAAACTTAACTAACAAACATATTTTGAATAGATACAGTTCTAGGTGTACACACCCCAATAACAAAAATTTATTAATGCTACCCTATTCTAATTAACTTGCATAGTGCGACGACCCTTTTTAACCACGGGGTCAACTACACCATGAAAAATACGACCTTCTCAAGGGTCAAATAGTACCGTAACTTGACTTCGGGCCTGAGCTTTGCATTCTCAGGTAGTCTCGTGGATTAGTGATTAACGACCTCTGACACCGTCGAAACACAATATAATAGAAGACCCTTCTAAAACGATGCGGTCTCCAAAGCAATAATAAAACGGATCAATTTACTTGAACTGGGCATTCACCCGGAATTGTATTTTATGGAAGTCGACAAATACTGTTTTAAACAAATAACTGACTTATGCTGCATAACACAGCCTTGAGTTCATAGTAATATCACATATACTAATTACTTACTCAGAGAAATAAATAACTTAAAACATAACGGCCCGCACTTGACTGCAGAGAAATAAACACATCACTAGTAACCGTCAGCTTTAACCTCTAACGCGTCTGGAAATAAACAAACCCCCATTCCCACCGGCTGGCCTCCTTATATACATTTTGGTTAATTGAAAAATAACCCCTTTCTTGACGCTCTTACTCGGCTTAGGATGCGCCGGTCGTAAATCTTTAATTTTAATTAAAACTGTCAATGCCTAAGATAACCACAACCGTAGCTCTCAGAATTGATTTTAGTTGAGTGCTCAGCTAATTGAAAAATTGCTTCAGACCACCCTGACATAAATAGGATCCTAAAGCATGATTGACATCTAATCATAGATATGGACTAATTTGACATGTTTAGTGCCCTTAAAGTAAGTGCCTTTAGAAAAATTGATTAACTCTTGGATTAGATCTTTCTGGGAACTTCGCTGAGAAGCTACTTGGGTGATCCTGCAGCCGCTACAATTCTAATAATTAGCATGCTAAAATTAAACTAGAAACTAACTATTTTTAGGAATACTAGAACTATTAGAGCTTATTAAAACAGTATGTTACAACCTTCGCAAATAATCAACCGTCGAAGATTTTCAACAAAAACCAGTCTTAACGAACTCCAATTCTAATAACATTCACGCCCTCCAAACTAACTAAAACACATTCCATCTTTCTTACTCATATATATCGCCTGTTCTTACATTTGCTCTTTTCTTATAAAATCCCCAGTTGTACATCACCCTACCTAAGTTTGAAACTGTTGCGTGTATATCCGTGACGTTCAATCACAACGCCAAGTATACCGATCGATACCAACATCGTTCGTCTTGCTTTATCTACAGGCTATAGAACTGTCTTTGTTCACGTTTCTACAGTATTGCCCGAAATAAACAGTACTGAAACTAAGTTGGTGGTGTTTTTATGCGTGCGCTGTCACACTCAAGTTAGCTAGTATAGACCTGTCAAGTAAACCTCAAACAAGTAATTAGTAGGGCCTAATTGTTAAAAATGGTGTTAAGTACAGAGGAGAAAGTGTTTCTGGTAGAGCATTATTTTCGTTCATACGAAATCGGCCGACATAATGGTGCAAGTTTGCTATACGTGTCTGATCAATTCACACAAAGGTTTAATAAACGTTCTCCAAGTAATGCTGTAATTTTGAAGGTTATTGAAAAGTTTAGAAATACAGGTAGTGTATTGTGCGAACGAAAAGGAAACTCGGGCGTCCCAGGACAGTTAACAACAACAATAACCATGAACGTGTTTTGAGCAAATCTTAGAAAATCCGAAAGTCAGCCAGGCAAGGACAGCGTTACAACTTGATTTAAAAAGAACTTCCTTTCAAAGAATCCTGAAGGAGCTGGGTACATTTTCGTATGTGATTCAGGTACATCAACAACTACATCCTCGGGATTATCGCAGTAGAGTGGAATATTGCGCCAGAATTCTCGCGTTACAGTATGAAAAACCTGAATTTTTGAAAAATGTTTGGTTTTCAGACGAAGCACATTTTCACTTGTCAGGCTATGTGAATCGTCGCACAAATCGATTTCTGGGCTTTGCCAGACACGATGAGGTTCAAGAGGTTCCTTTACATAGTGAAAAAGTGAGTGTCTGGTGTGCTGTTTCCGGACACGGAATCATTGGTCCGTACTTTATCGAAGAGAATGGTAGGCAAGTCACACTTAATCAACAGAGGTACAGACAAATTTTAACACGATTTATCCCTGATCTACGTCAATTCTGTCGTGCACGTAACTTGGCATTTCGAAACCAATTTTTCAGCAGGACGGGGCAACTTGCCATACTGCTGCCGCAATTCGTCAATTTCTTCAAGAACATTTTCAAGCAAATTCATATCACGATTTACTGACTTCCCTTATCCTTCACATTCTCCAGACCTCACACCTCCAGACGCATACATTTGGGGCATGGCTAAAAATGCCGTTTTCAAACGGGCACCACAAACCATCGATGAATTAAAGGATGCCGTTAGAGTCTTCTTCGCAGCCCTGAGACAACCCTTATTCAATAACATGACCAGAAACTTAGAACATCGTTATGAAGTCTGTCTCGAACGAGAAGGTGCACATTTAGAACATATAATAAAGTGTCAATAATATGTATTTTTAAATATACAAAACAATTACAATTTCAGTACTGTTTATTTCGGGCAATACTGTATTATGCAGTCTAACTAATATTTACACTTGCATCTTCGTCTTACATATACTTTATTAACATTCTACTTTGTCTGCAATATCGATCCGTGTCTGCTTGTAACGTACATTTACATTCTGAGAAGCTATTTATTTTTTTACCCTAACCAAACAAGTTTTTATTTAACATGTTATATTTAAAACTTTTCGAGTTTACCCTTCAAAATATAGATCCAATGCAAAGCCTTTACTATTTGTCTTTCACTATCTTAAATTAAAATAGAAGTGGTGTTTGCATCGTGTCATTTTAAACCTTAGTTTTCTACTGTATAAATATATCATGCTATCCCTAACTAAATAAAATGCAAAGTTGCTTACTAAAATTAAATTAACCCAAAACTAAATTATCCTACATTCTTACCTTAAGTTGAATATGCGCAATCTTAATTTGTCTAAAATACCTAATTACTTTATCGTAGGTTGTGACTATTCACCCTTGCTTGACCCATGACCTTATGTGTCTACAATCAATCTAAAAATTACACGATATTATAAATAGCTTTTATTCGGCAAGGCAGAATATAGCTAAATCCAATTCATTTATTCAAAAAAATGCTAAAATAAATATTCTGGTGTTTTTAAATAAACAACTCTATGCAGGACTGATTACAAAAATAAACTATTTAAGTGTTAAGTATAAAGTATGGATCTTAAGGCGTTATTAGGTAAAAAGTTTTGAAGTTTTTCCTTCTTTAATATTCGCAAAATATACAATATTTATTCCTTAATTTTATTAAAACTTAAATATTAATTATTACTTTGAAAAACGTATCCAAATACGAGAATATTACGCTCCATGCTTTTTCAAAATATTATAAAATAAGATACGTAATCTTAGTACACAAATAAAATACTAGAAGTTGAGAGCATTTCATTTCAAAGTATAAGAACCTAGAGAAGGGCTCCAACAAAGGACGGTATTATTTGGATAAGTAGTTGAAAAATTGTTTTTCGTCCTGTAATAGATTTGGTATTTTTTTTAGTTTAGACAATAGTTACAATACCAATACAAAGAATGCGCTAGGTATAATTTAAATTAGTATGGCTAGACCATGAGGCATTCGGTAAAAGGTTTTTAATCAATACAGAGAAAAAAAAGACAACTTTGACATTTTTTAATTAATAAACAATATTATATCATAGGAAGCTGTCTTTTAGTTGAAGCTCCAATTGCTACACCTTATATAACCCATTAACTCTTATATAATAAATGTTATGATTTATCACATGCAAACATGGAGTTGAGCGTTCATGTAGCCGCGGCCCGGGTTCTAATATATCTTCGTCACATGAATCTTCCAATTTTAGTAGTGCCCTATAAGGATAAGGTATAAAGAAGTGGGGACGATAATTAGGTCACTACATCAAAAAACACGCACAAAACGGCACTTCAACCCAAACAAACCCGTTCTAGTTAAGTCCCGGAACTAAAATAAAGTCTGTCATTCCCGGAAAATATAGTTCAAGGCACAATACACTTCACATTATGTTCCAGAATGCGACAAAAAGGTATGTATATTAAAACAGTTTATGCTTACAGTCTAACTATTAAATAATAAACTAAGTAAGACTGGATTTAAGACACAAGGTAATTTCTTTAACTTTTAGTCAAAACTCAGTAAATTTAATAAATATAAAAAGTGGAATCTGGTTATTCAATAATCGGGTAGGCATGTAACGGGTTAAATCTCCTAACACGTAACAATACATTTTTTTTCCATTTCAGACTGATCCCAATTCAAAACTAAGCGGAATATAAAAAACATCCATTTGCATTTTACGTAACTAAATATTTTTAAATGTGACTGAAAGCTGTTGATATTAAATAATAACGCCAGCATTGTTCAAGAAAATGACATATGATTACCGTACTTAATACACCAGCAAGATCTGGCAGCTGGGCGACTCTATTTACTATTTTTAAACTAATGAACTTTGAAATATTGTCAGTCATCATTATAGTTTCATTTATAAACGCAAACAAGAACTTTGTGATTGTTTTTAAGGTATTTTTTAATTTGATAGAACATGAAGCTACAAGCAGAAGTGTGTATATCAACAAAACCGAACTTCTATTGTAAAACTAAAATGCACTAAACTCGAATGTTGTGTTGTACATTATAATTTCCTAATAATTCTTAATCCCAAGAATCACAACAATAATCGAAACCATTCATATTTCCTTATTTACTAAATTTAATACAGGTTGTAAGTCAAAATATTATAAGGAAGATTTTCTTAAATTACGACACCCATTTGTCAACACAAAAAAGAAAAAGTTAAAATGTTACCTACCGCCATCTGGATTTACTTTCAAACAAAAAATAGCTTCCAGAAAAGTATATGAACAAATCACATCAACGCTACTTAAATACATAGAAGTACATAAAACCCAAAAACACAGCACGTGTTGTGATCGTATGCCTTACAATAATCGGCTTATGCTAAACATTAATGTCTTAAACTTGGTGCTCTGAAAATAATGAATAATCGGTATTACCTAAAAGATGTAACCCACCATTGTTAAGGATGAATTAAACTACATAATAGAACGAGGTTCCAGAGCCGACCAACACCAAACAGGTCTAAGATTCTTCTTCTGACAAACATTGATTATTAATAAAGCAAGGGCCAGAAATAAATGACTCGTGTGATGTCGAGGCTGACATGTAGGTATTAGCACAACGTGAAATATTCGCTCACGTATCACCAAACATACAAACGAACGCCTTGAACGGCAACTATCGATACTTAAGATCAATATTGTAACTTTTGTAACTGGAGTAATAATGTGGAAATCACGTGTAAACATGCTGTTAGGTATTTATACACGTTACAGAACTACTGCTTAAACGTGATATTTCAGGATTACTGTTTTTTTCTCACATCGGAAAGCTTTCCGACGATCCTGTTGAATTTCGTGTCTTTGTTTAGCCTCCACCAAGTTCGATCTATTTTATCTAAAAGGGCGGAATCTGTGGCACATAATTTTCTAATTGCAACACCACACGAAAGTAGTTTTGAACTTCATCAGGAGTTCTATGTCTTCTTCTGAATGTGAGAAAAACATCGGTGTAACCGGTATTTTGGCTGTAAACCGAAGTCATAGCAAAACGAATCCCAAGTATCAACCCAAGGGCTGTCATCTTCTTTCTCAAGAATGCTTGGGAATATGCCTCTACTGTAGCGCGTGCTAGAGCAAATAGCTCGACCTATTTGGAACTATAGTCTTACACTAGAAACGAAAAGCAGTTCAAACAAATCAATTGACAACACTTCAAATCTCTGCTTGTTTATGGACTTCTGAACCATACCAGTAGGCTATTGATTATTTGCTTTGTACCTTTGACATTCTAAATACAGTTTGACATACTTATAGATATATCGGCGCATGTTAACATGATAGTAGATTTAAATAATTCACAGCTGAGTGCGATCTGCACCATAATGGGTGGTAATGGATGCATCGTGGTATTCCTTAAAACACGTGCTCGTTTATGAACGGACACTACTAATTGTTCTTCATGTTCATCTTCTTCAGTATTATATTGATATAAATTACCATTGGTAATAAAGTAACCGCGGTCGATACATATAGCAAAGCCTAGACACAAACTTTTTTGGATTATCTTGGACAGTTCTTTGTTTTTTAAATAAAATATTACCTGGTTATCCCCTCTAAAAAAAGAAAAGTGTTAAATTATATGTTATGGTACAGCTTAAGCCACGAATCGCTCTCAACTTGCCAGACCATTATCTAATTGTGAGTTATCTCATGTTGACATTTAGTTAATTAATTTTTATTAATTTTTTTGTTTTGTTTTCGAAATTCTTTAAGGTCGGTTTGACGCAGCTCTAAATTTTTTCTATTCTGAGCTAGTCTAAAAGGGTCTACATACTCTTCACAACCAAAATCTCAAATAATTTGACTAATATAGCTTTATCTAGGTCTTCCTATTCTATTTTTATTTGGTAGTCTATAATCTAAGACCTTACTAAATAGTCCTTCATGTCTTAACTGTTTCCACATAGAGTTGTAACGTATTTTTTTTCTTGTTGCGCCAAGCCTAATAAATTAATAATAAAACAGATAAATTTTAAAGCATTTAATTCGTAAATATTCAGCCAATAAAAAGTAAAGTATAATATTCACAATAACACATAGAATCTAGGAGATTTATATTCTGTGGCTTGTTGCCAAGCGTAGTCCAGTTAATTATGAGCACTTTTGTTTCCAACGTCGAAGAATCAAGTCGCTTTTGGTAGACTAGAGATAAAAGTCAAGATGGCTCGACTAAAACACGAGGCGTCTAATAGAGTCAGAAAGAAGAACTTGAGTTGAGAACATGGAACAATAATATACATCATTTAAGACAGTTGGTATAGATTAATACTATAAATTAAACTAATACATTTCACTTTAGTGCAATATCTAATGGACATATCTACAACAACAATTTTCAATGTTAAATTATAATAAATTTTCGTCGCAGTAATTTAAAGCAGGCAGTTATGGTTTCGTTCTATCCGTTTAACTACGCCGTATAGAAATGGTTTATTCAACAAAGAATCTTGGTACTTCAAACTTACAGATGATTAATACGCTGGAAAAATACAACAGCTGACGTCATGATTTTGCACCTGCAATTTATTTGGATACACGTGAGTGTTTGAAACTTTCCGTAACTTTGAAAGTATTATAAATTATTATGAGATTTTCTACGTTGATTATTAGAATAACACAAATTTAAAGTAGTTTTTTAAAGTTAATAACACACCGAATAAATATTTAGTTTATCAGTTACTTGTACACGCATTTAATGTGTGTCAAGATATTTAGAATGACAACTTGTGTCAGATAAAAAATAGTATAGATTCTGTTTCCTAATCTAGACGCCAGATGCAGTCTTGATTTAATTTTCACATTTTGTTTAAAACACTAAGGTCATGTAAAAGCTTTTATTGGTGCTGATATTCGTGTATATTTTTTGTGTAGACAACAGTTAAATTTGAGTAGTTGCATTTTATGATCGTTATTTTTCTGATGATCAATCTTTGTTGTAAATGGTCAAGGAAGCGCTTCAATGATTATAGTAAAAATAAAATCTTGTGATATGAACAAATAAATTATGATATGTTTGCTTAAACTAAATTTTATAGAAATGATTAATTTATAAATATTTATTTAGAAGGTTAAACTTCACTAAAATTCTTTTATAAAAATTAATGACAAGATAGTAAGCATATATATTGCAGTCACATGTATATATATCCGATTTCTACATATGAATAGAATTCATTTTGTTTCATTTGAATGAAGTTTTATTATTCTACATTTAAATTAAGAAAAGAAAACTAGAGCAAACCCTCATTAAGTAAAAGACAGAATAATGAAAATGAATCCTTTAGTATTTCACAGATGTTTAAATTCATTTACTCTATTTTTGGCATATGCTTTTGAGGACACAAATGGTGTCCATGTGGTGTTTTGTTTGTTCACAGGTAAAGCTGAGACAACTGTTTGACATCTGGTGGTTGAGGTTTTGGTAAGTGTGTGATAAAGAGTGAAATTCAAATTTTATGGCTATGATAGTGGTGTTAAGATAAGGTTTCCGCATTCCCTTATACAAACACAGTTAAATTTTGTTGGCACTTGTATTAAAAATACGGTGGCGCCTATTAAAAATATTTTTGGTCGATTATCCACCCATGACCCATGCTCATGATCTACCCAGAGCTAACACTCTACTAGCCGTTTAACCCCTAAGAGTTTTCTTTGTCTAAAGCCGTTTTCCATCTGACATTACCCTGGGCTTGGAGTATAAAGAAGAAAATCTCGACCTAGTGATATCAGATTAAAAATAGAGAGTTTTAGTATATAGCTGATAGTCACGAGGATAAAGGGTAATAAACTTACAAAAGTTTTAATTACCCCCGTTTTTTATTTTAAAAATATTACACTTGCGCTCGCAACGTGGGGCTGGAAATTCATTTAGAGGCTGGAAATTCATTTAGAGGCTGGAATTTCATTTAGAGACTCGAATTTCATTTAGAGACTCGAATTTCAGTTAGAGGCTCGAATAATTTCACTTAGAGGCTGGAACATTTAGTAGTTATTTTCATCACACTTATATTCACCGACTGAGGTTTGCTTTGATATTAGTAACGTCTTCTTTTAGTTTCATTTTTGTTAAAGTTTGTTACAGTTTATAGTGGGTTCTTCTTTATATAGTTAGGACATTCGTTTGTTTGAGATTTCATCTTCAAAAATTTTATAATTGAGTTACGTTAGAGATATTCAGATATTTAATTATGGCAGAAACTTATAGCATCGTACATTTACTTAAAAATGAGTTAGAATATGAATTGAACATTAGAGGCATTGAAAATTCAAGACCAGTTTCAGATAAAAGGAAAATTTTAGCAAGGTTGTTGGCCAAAGAAACAGATAGACCCGGTTGTTTGATAGATCCTTCTTACTATAAAGTAGATTTCAAAGTAGAGAAAGAAGAGATTGAGTCTAGTATAGAGTCAGTTAAAAATGTTTTGTTAGAATTTATGGATGATCCCGCAGAGTCAATTTTTAAAAGGATAAGGTCAAGATTAGTACATCTTACAGGTAGAATTCAACGGTTAAAGCTCCTAAAGAAAATTTTGAGGAAATTGTGTTATTTAAAATGAAAGTTTGGCTACTATTCTTGTTGTGGAAGCAGATCTGCATGAGAAATTAAATAAAGATACGAGTTCAAATCATAGAGATATTAATATAAATCCTATTGCTGCATCTAATGTGCCCATTCCAACGGTTACATATGTCACACAGTCAGTCCCTATTGGATCTTGGTCGATAAAATATTCAGGAAACCCATCTCTCTTATATCAATTTTTAGAAAACATTAGTGACATTGCACAGTCTCGAAAGGTATCTGAAATGGAATTGTTTAATTCTGCAGTTGAATTGTTTACTGGTGATGCCTTAGTATGGTATCGTTGCGTTCGTAGTTCATTAACAGATTGGAGTTCGTTGGTTAGTAGACTAAAGGAAGATTTCTTGCCAGCACATCCTGAAGACGATATTTGGGAAAAATCAAAAATAGATTACAGAGGAATGGTGAATCAGTTGTATTGTTCATTGCTAATATGGAAAATTTGTTTAACCGATTACCTATTATTCCTGCAGAACACACTAAAGTTAGAATAGTCAAGAAAAATTTATTGCCATATTTCATTCAGCATCTTGCTCTTACAGAGATAGAGGATATTAGTACGTTAGTTAAACTGTGTAAGAAGTTAGAAGAAGCTTCTTTAAGTAAACATAAGTCTGTTTCAGTTGCACCATATAGTCACAAGCAGCCTATTAATTATTTTAATCCACGTTTTAGAAACAAAACCCCTAGTTCATTTCAGAATGCTTCAAGTCGTGTTTATACCCCTACATCTTCACATTCCCAGTACAAGTTCTTAATTCTGCTACCCCAATGACAGAAAAGAGTGGAGTAGGTAACTCATTTATTAAGCATAAATTGGTATGTTGGAATTGTTCACGTTATGGACATACTTTCAGTGTCTGTAGATCTTTTAAGAGATTATTTTGTTATGGTTGTGGTCGTAAAGGAGTGACTAGTATCACTTGTCCGTCGTGTCCAACTCAACGAGTAGAGGAACAGAAGTTGAGTAGCGAAATTCCTGTTTCTAGATAAAATGATAAAGTTGTTTGATATGGATGTTACGAGTTTGTTTGATTTTGTATGTATTTCATCGATAATAGATTCATCTTTCAGTCTTATTAGTTATATTAGTTGTTCGATTAATGGTACACAAGTTTTTGCTGTTGAAATATAGTTTGAAGATTGCTCTTGTGCATGAGCACGTTTTGGTTTAGTTTGATTGGTTTTGAGTAGCAATTTTTATGGTCGCGTTACAACGTAGTATGTTGAGTTAAGTTAGATCTGTGCGAGACTTGTTGTGGTTCATCGTGTAGCGTTATGTTAGTCTAGACGAAGCTCCGGAAGGGTTGGTCGCTCAGCGTTATGTCAGTCTATGCGAGGGTCGTGGTAAGTTTGTCGCTTTAGCAGTTTTGGCATCGTCACTTGAGATTATTTGAAGTCGGTTATGATGTAATTCGTTTTGCTTATTTAGTTTGTCAGTCTAGATGAGACTCAGAGAAGAGTTTGTCATTCTAGCAATTTTGTTTATAAGTCTAGGTGAGGCTCATAGAGGAGCTTGTCATACTAGCAAATTTATGCGTTGTGAAGCATTTTGGTTTATATCGACAGTTTGATTATGGGTAGAGTAAGCGTGTACCAGAACATTTATTAATAGTTATCATGAAGTAAAGTAGAAAATAATTTCGTATTCAAATTCCCCTTTTCATTTATCCGTATCTTCAAATTTAAGTCTAAGAAAATGTTTAGTATCGATAATTCTGCGACAGATGAAGGTGAAAATGAAGATGATAAAATGTTTCTGATCCTTAAGTACTTCTAATTATAGTTGATGTCAGTAGTAATTCTTTTGGTCCATGTTTTAAATTCTTAAGTAGGACAAGATTAAAGTTAGTGAAATTTTTTGGTTTGTTTAAAGTAATTTTTGTTTTAGTAGTAATAGAGCTTAATATGTTTGTTGATTTAGATGTTGCATGTGTTAAATGACGACAAGGATGTGTTAAATGATAATTTTTGATGACGACAAGGATGTGTTAAATGACGACAAGGATGTGTTAAATGATAATTTTGATGACGACAAGGATATGTTTATGGATTTTGAATGATGATATGTTTTTTTTGGAGGTGTTTGAGAGTGCAGCATATGCTTAGAGATGTTGCAGGTATATAGAGAAGAATATGTATTCGGTGAAGAGGTGCGTATTCAGTTATGAGGTACATGATGGAGATTATAGAGAGTGTTTAGTAAAGTGTTGAGTATAGTTATATAGTTAGAGTGTGATAGAGTATTAAGCATTAAAGGAATGCTTGAGTTTTGATTTAGTAGTTTAAGACTAGGCCTGATGTGCTTATTTTTTATTGAGAGTGTACATGAGCTAAGAGAGTTCATGAAGAGTTTTTTTTGTGAGTTGCTGGTGGATGTCTCCCAGTAGGCTCAAAGTATGATTTATTAGTGGTTTTGGAGTTCTTTGGTGATGAATCACTGATGTTGTAGGATTTTTGAGAGATATAGTTGAGTCTGTAGCATAGTAGTCGTACAGATAATGTTGTGAGGTGCTCACTCAAAGATCAAAGGTATCTTGTTGATGAATAAGTATTGTTAATACTTTGTCTGTTTCTCGAGTATTAGAGATTTGTTTCGTGAATGGACTTCGTAAATAACAGTTTTTGGTACCTAATAAATTCATCAATAAGAATAAATGTAATTAGCATTTGGAAAGTTATGTACATAAATCCTTAACCCAGATATAGTAAAGTAGAGAAGAGTATTCGTTGTACAGATTTTTGTTTAGTAGTAATTTTGTCATACTATGAATTTTGTTTATTACGGTTCTGATTTATAGTAAAATATTTTTCGCTTGAGGTAAAATTTTTTTTGATATGGTTGTTGCGTTTGTAACTATAGATGACATGCATCCACTGAGTGTTAGATTCCCCTAAATATTCTTAACTGATTGACGTATATACTGATTATGACTTCCCGAATTTGTCCCTTTATAGGCGTGTAGTACGCGCAGTTACTAATCACTCAATCCCATGCATTAATCAATTAGTGAATGATTCTGATTTTTTTTGTTAAACTCATCGTTAGTAATAGTTAAAGTTTGTGCTGTTTTGTTGTGAGTTGTAAGAGGTTTATACAGTTAATAAGAGTAATTTTGAAGTTTCAGTCGAAAATTTTTTTTTTAGAAAAAATTCTTCCATACCTCGAATTTTTTCTCTTGGGAAGAGGCTGTGTAACGTATTTTTTTTCTTGTTGCGCCAAGCCTAATAAATTAATAATAAAACAGATAAATTTTAAAGCATTTAATTCGTAAATATTCAGCCAATAAAAAGTAAAGTATAATATTCACAATAACACATAGAATCTAGGAGATTTATATTCTGTGGCTTGTTGCCAAGCGTAGTCCAGTTAATTATGAGCACTTTTGTTTCCAACGTCGAAGAATCAAGTCGCTTTTGGTAGACTAGAGATAAAAGTCAAGATGGCTCGACTAAAACACGAGGCGTCTAATAGAGTCAGAAAGAAGAACTTGAGTTGAGAACATGGAACAATAATATACATCATTTAAGACAGTTGGTATAGATTAATACTATAAATTAAACTAATACATTTCACTTTAGTGCAATATCTAATGGACATATCTACAACAACAATTTTCAATGTTAAATTATAATAAATTTTCGTCGCAGTAATTTAAAGCAGGCAGTTATGGTTTCGTTCTATCCGTTTAACTACACCGTATAGAAATGGTTTATTCAACAAAGAATCTTGGTACTTCAAACTTACAGATGATTAATACGCTGGAAAAATACAACAGCTGACGTCATGATTTTGCACCTGCAATTTATTTGGATACACGTGAGTGTTTGAAACTTTCCGTAACTTTGAAAGTATTATAAATTATTATGAGATTTCCTACGTTGATTATTAGAATAACACAAATTTAAAGTAGTTTTTTAAAGTTAATAACACACCGAATAAATATTTAGTTTATCAGTTACTTGTACACGCATTTAATGTGTGTCAAGATATTTAGAATGACAACTTGTGTCAGATAAAAAATAGTATAGATTCTGTTTCCTAATCTAGACGCCAGATGCAGTCTTGATTTAATTTTCACATTTTGTTTAAAAACATTAAGGTCATGTAAAAGCTTTTTATTGGTGCTGATATTCGTGTATATTTTTTTGTGTAGACAACAGTTAAATTTGAGTAGTTGCATTTTATGATCGTTATTTTCTGATGATCAATCTTTGTTGTAAATGGTCAAGGAAGCGCTTCAATGATTATAGTAAAAATAAAATCTTGTGATATGAACAAATAAATTATGATATGTTTGCTTAAACTAAATTTTATAGAAATGATTAATTTATAAATATTTATTTAGAAGGTTAAACTTCACTAAAATTTTTTTATAAAAATTAATGACAAGATAGTAAGCATATATATTGCAGTCACATGTATATATATCCGATTTCTACATATGAATAGAATTCATTTTGTTTCATTTGAATGAAGTTTTATTATTCTACATTTAAATTAAGAAAAGAAAACTAGAGCAAACCCTCATTAAGTAAAAGACAGAATAATGAAAATGAATCCTTTAGTATTTCACAGATGTTTAAATTCATTTACTCTATTTTTGGCATATGCTTTTGAGGACACAAATGGTGTCCATGTGGTGTTTTGTTTGTTCACAGGTAAAGCTGAGACAACTGTTTGACATCTGGTGGTTGAGGTTTTGGTAAGTGTGTGATAAAGAGTGAAATTCAAATTTTATGGCTATGATAGTGGTGTTAAGATAAGGTTTCCGCATTCCCTTATACAAACACAGTTAAATTTTGTTGGCACTTGTATTAAAAAATACGGTGGCGCCTATTAAAAATATTTTTGGTCGATTATCCACCCATGACCCATGCTCATGATCTACCCAGAGCTAACACTCTACTAGCCGTTTAACCCCTAAGAGTTTTCTTTGTCTAAAGCCGTTTTCCATCTGACATTACCCTGGGCTTGGAGTATAAAGAAGAAAATCTCGACCTAGTGATATCAGATTAAAAATAGAGAGTTTTAGTATATAGCTGATAGTCACGAGGATAAAGGGTAATAAACTTACAAAAAGTTTATAATTACCCCCTTTATTTTTATTACAATTACAGAGTGTTACGTTCATTTTCGGCAATATTTGGTTATTTTATTTACATAAATTGCTTTCTAGTATTAAATTCTCCAACAATACCCAATATATTGTACTGGTACAGATAAGCTCGCTTTACCATAATTTTTAACTCAAATCCCTTGTTAGTTCATCCGTTCGTATAAATTCCATGTCTAGTGTTAAATCCTTCCGCATAATTAATAATAAATACTCTTTCTAAGAATTTCTCAACGTAAATCTATTTGTTTTGAAACGACAAATTTATGCTACAATTCATTAGTCAAGATCCTGTTTAGGTATCCGTGAGCGCGTTATATCTTCCGATAACGTATAATTGCGTTTTAGTGGGTTTCCCATTCAAAGATTTGTCGAAATAATATATCCTACTATTCTCCGGAAAAACCGTTCTGTTACTCCAAGAGCGATGCACATTTCTCCTCTATCAAATGTGTAGATTTGCTCTTAGCTGGAAGCTAAACTGCTTGTTGCGTAGCCCGATTATTCCTTGACGTAGATCGACTGCTCTTGCATGTAGACCGCCGTTGCAATTACGGTATTAGCATGGTTGTTGCTGACTACCGTGGCAATGCTGTGTCAATTTGCTTTCAAGGACTGACAAGATAAGCATCCCGACACATGTATGTGACTTGTTTTTTTTCCTAACATACCCAGGGATAATACCAATTTGAAATTAGATACGCTAATGTTTCTTCTGGTAAATTCCTTACTAGAAAAGTTTCGAACTTTAATGCTTTTACTTTTTGTAGTTAATCCATCGGCTTATACGAAAGTATCAGCAGTATTCTCTTTTTTACATATTAGAGTTATAACAAATGCTTCGTATGGTCTTTCTAGAAGGGGAGTAAATTGTTTTATTAAATAGTAACCGTAGTTAATTTTGTTTTGCTGTTTCGATAGAAATTTCTATATTTGTGTTTTTTTATTGTTAATAGAAAATCGTTGGCGATATATTATTTTTGTGTTGCTAAGAACCCCTCCCCTCTCCGCATTGGTAGTTAGCCTGGTATATTTACGTTTTCTTCCGGCTACGTCCTGGTACATAGCAACAGGGTTCCTCACCTATTCTTCTATAAACTTCCTGTTTGTTACTGTATCTGTCCAACTAAACTGTAACATTTTTCTATAACACCAAGTTTCAAAAACTGCTATTTTTTTCTTATCTACCTCTTTAATTGTTCAAGTCTCACTACCGTATAATACAACGCTCCATACATACGACTCTAAGAATCTTTTTCTATTAAATAAAATAAAAAATACTACTAGCTATTAGTAAGTCTTTCGTTTTAAAGACATTTTTCTAGCTTGAGTTATTCTAGCTACAATATCCCTGCTGCTACGTCCGTCCTTTGTAATTATACTATCTAAATAGGAAAATTCATTTCCCCCTCTAACTCGGTATTACATATTTTTAATTTTGGTTTAGAACTAGGCTATAACTCACCTGTCATTATCTTTGTCTTTCCTGAGTTAATTCTCATACTATAGTTACTCCGTAGTATCTCATCTAAAATATTTTAAAATTCTCTTAACTCTTTTCTAGACTCTGATAATGGTTATATCATTTGCAAAACGTAATATGTTTATTTTCTGTTTCTGTATACCTATCTCTTTTCTCTCTCTAGCTAAGTTTAAAGCTTCTTCAATATAAACATTAAAAATCAAGGGAGATAGTATACAGTCCTGTCTAACACTATTTCTAATCTTAGCTTCCTTTACTATTTATATCGATTGTAAATAATTTTTCTATCCCTATGAGACATTCCTATTTTTCGTAAAACACTGAACATAACAAACCAATTAACCCTATCAAATGTTTTTTCTAAATCTACAAACGCGAAATGAGTTTTTTTTATTTTTTGTAACCTTTTTTCGATAATTACGCTAATCATTAGTATCGATTCTCTAGTTCCTTTGCCTTTACGAAAACCATATTACTCTTCGCCTAAATAATCCTGAGTCAAATCTTTTACTCTATTTTTAATTATTAATGTTAGTATTTTGGAAGCGTGGCGAGTTAAACTAACCGTTCTAAATACTCACACCTATCAGCTCCTGACTTTTTTAGGATTGGGATAATAATATTTTTTTTAAATCTATTGGGACCTCACCCGTATCATATATTACTTTTACTAGTTTATATACTCTATCCAATTAATTAATTCTGCTGGTATATCGTCTATCTTCGGTGCTTTATTTAGTTTAAGATCCTTAACAGCTCTATCAAATTCTTCTCTTAATATTGAGAACCCTATTTCTACATCCTATTCTTGGTTGTTCTCTAACTCATCCATATCGTCTCCCTTATATAAATCTTCTAAATATCTTTTCCATCTATCTGCTACCTCAACTTTATTTATTAGAAGCTCATTATTCTCATCTTTAATATCATTATATTTTTTCCTATCTTCCCCGAAAAACTTTTTAACTGCTCTGTAAACCCTGTCTGTCTTACCTACTCTCAAATCATCTTGTATTCCCTTACAATTCTTCTCCATCCATTTATTTCTAGCTTTTCTATACTGATGTACGTTCTTATTTCTAACTCTATTATATTTTTGCTTAGTTTTACTATTCAATTCTCTGAAAGGTTTAAGCTTTCTTCTATTCTCTATTAAATCTGATATCTCCTTTGTTACCCACGGTTTTCTCGCTTCTAGTTTTTTCTTACCTATAGTCTGTGTTGCTGCCAGTCCTCGTCTTTTCAAAAATATATATTACCGAAATATACGCATGCACGCACGCACAAATGCACACATGCACGCACACACGCATGCACGCACGCCCGCACTCCCACCCGTTTACAACCACGCACGTGAGCATAATGCTCGCTTACACACACGCACGCACGCACACACGCACACCCCCCGTCCACTTATATATTTCCTATAAATTTTTTAAAATAAACTTTGCTGGCAATTATATCAGCACATAAATCCTCAAGTCCTGCTTTATCGACTTTGGTTTCGTTTGCTTTGGTTAATAGGTTTTATAAGAATAAACCACTTCCATATCATTAGTTGTGCGAGATTTTAAACTTGTAACCATTGGTTTAAGCTATCTCTGGTGAATAAGAATTTCTCCAAATTAATTCACTTGTAACCAATTTCCCTGCAACAAATTTAACATAATTACCATAGTAGCGTTACTTATTAACTTTACGTACAAGGGAAAAAGCTGGAAGCTATAAACTTGGGAGCCAATAAATAACAAAACCAATATTTAACTTAGTTGATATTCTCCATGCATCGTCGAGCAGCAAATTATTTTCCTGCATATAACGTTTTCTGACGCTTACATGGAAAGTAAACGTAATCGGCTGTTTCCCACGTCTCTTTTCGACTTTACTTTTATTAAATTTTTAATAATTTTAGTACTCAAGAACCAAATATCGATGAAAAAACAGAAACCTGAAGTTAGTCTTATCCAATAATTTGTAAGAGAATTCGTTTCTGAACTTTAACCGCATACAGAAAGTTCTAATTAATTGCGGAAACAAAATCGATGTCGCCCAATAAAACTAAACATTTTGACTGTCGAACAAAGACGAATATTTTTGTATTTAAATATTTATAGCCAGCTGCAAGTTAGATACGCCCAGTGAGCAAAAGCCAATGATGAGCTTAAACCCTAATCAAGTTAGTGAATAACTTTTCATTCTCGCTTTTTATGGAAAAGATCTCGGAAATTTTATATTGTGTCCACACTCGAAATGCTGGGTAAAGTATGCAGGCAAAAGCGAAATCGCTAATGCAATCAAAAGCTCTGTAATGTTAATACTACGTATTCTTTAAAGGTATACGAAGGACCTGAATGCCTTTAGTAGATGAACACTTGGAGCTTTGAGTTCGTTACATTTATCCCTGCCTTTAAATAACAAATGAGACTCAATTCTCCCTGCTTCACGTCTCAACAATAAACTAGGACTACAATGTAACCTAGGGCATCACCTGAAATTGAATTAGCTAATTTGTGCGAGGGCAAATTTTAATATTTTATTTAGAAGTGCCAGAATTTATAACTTTTTCAAATGCTGTAAAGTTTGGAGTTTGTTTAATTAATAAATCCCTAACACTCCCTGTTACGTCGTCATCGAACAATTCGGTATTTTGTGACAATAAATACTTTGTGCGTGCATCCTACAGTTTGAGTGAAACATTTTATATACCGGCAATAACAGTGCATAAAGTGACAGTCGTACTCGAGCCTTTAGAGAAGCAAGTCGCCTTCGAACCCTTGAAAAGGACGGTTGTGTTAGAGCTTTGAAAGCGAGACCGACACCATTTTCGTGCGTGTTTCTGGTTCTCCGTAAAAGCTTTTGTGCGTGAAAGTGTCTATTGCCCAGCGGCGCAGGACTTAAGGTATTTATACCCTTTTACTAAGTAGTTTGATGTAGTTTTTGTTTGTTATTACATAACCGCTCCACCATTATCGTTATTGCTATAAAAGCAATTGGTCCTTCATTATAATTTGCATATTTTTATCACACATTTATATCAACCTCCTTAATCACCATCAATCATTGGCCCTATAAGTCGATCCGGATTCATTAGTCCTGTGGTTACACATGTCCCTAAATTAAATATTATTGTGCATTTCAGCGAGCTTTTAATTAAGTAAATATTTTAGCTTTTTAAAGTTGTGTTCAAACTCCATATTTAGCGAGTTAAAATGTGTAAATATTATTTATACTGTACTTTATGATTAAATTAAGCGATTTCGCCGTAATTAAAACGGGGCAGTCAAGCGTTTTAATTACAATTACAAATCCTTAACATAAAATTTGTTAAGTTTTCAGTTTAAATTTATCTTAGCGGTATATAAAGCATTAAAGCAACCTGAAAACTATAAATCGCTTTATACTTCTTAAACGAGAAACGAAAGGGTTTGCTTTGTATTTAAAAGCTATTGTACGTTTTTAGTATCAATACAAACCTTTTCAGGCGGTTTACGGTAAAATATTGAACATCTGCAGAGGAATAAGGTTGTAAAGTTGCATCTTTCGGCAAATATGTTAAGCCACATGTTTTAAACGTTTCTGTGAGCTTTTGATGGTAAGCCGCTCGGGTTGTTAAGCGGTACATCTTATATTCACGCTTTTGTTTGACGAACCGTTAGTCATAAAACGTGATTTATTGGTTATACCCTATTTTACATTTTCGTGCTTTGAACAATCATAATATTTTAACATTTTCGCGTACATCTGAGCGTTACGGTTTTATAGCATTTAGTGTAGATCTTTCAAAATAACAAAATAACTATGGCTCCGAAGAAGGCACATGTGGTAGAACTCCAATTACTGAAAACACGGATTTTAGAAATATTTGAGCTTTGTAATTCTATACAAAGTGACCCAAGTTTAAAGGCATTGTTCCTTATTCAAACAAGGGGAATACATGACCTTTATGCAAATTTCAATACAATTTTAGTCGCTGTCTTGGCCTCATGTGACGAGGTAGACTCATTAACTTACAACGCTGTACGGAAGGAAGTAGATTCCGCTTATTTTTCATACTGCTGCATCTCGATACGATGCAAGAAATGAAAGCACCACAAATCATCGAAAATGCTCCAAGCAGCACGGGATCAAAATTGGTACCGTTAAAGCTCACACCCTTTTCTTCAACCGCACCTGTTTCTTATTCGACGACTGTCCATACTTCGCACACATCAGTGCCTAAGAAATCCTCAGCGTTTCAATTTAAACCAAAGGTTTCTTCTAACGTAGTTTCACTGGATACACCAAGTAGCTCCAGTGACTCAAAGAATTCATTTTCGCACCATTGTCCTTCCTGCAAAGGCAATCACTTAATTTACAGATGTCAATCGTTTCTAAGGAAAACTCCGACAGAACGTTTCGACATTGTCAAACGCTTACGCCTTTGTTTAAATTGCTTACGAACAGACCATGCGTCCATGCAATGCAAATCTTATAATTCCTGTCGAACTTGCGCCAAGCCGCATCATACCTTGCTACATTTTGAATCGCAACCTGCTTCTAGCCGTTCAGCTGAACCGATCGCTACACCTATGCATAAAATGCCAATAGGACGCAGTCAGCCTCTCCTATTCCGGCAAATGTTTTGTCTTCACAGACGAATTCAAATCTTGGGGTTACTGTCTTACTCTCCACTGCTGTCGTGGAAGTTCAAGATCGTTCTGGTAGATACAAACCGATCAGGGTACTCTTAGATCCTGGTTCCCAAGCTAGCTTTATTCGAGACGATTGCGTGAGCAAACTTTGGCTTCCACGCATACGTTCTCAAGTTCCGATTTATGGACTTGGGCGGACAACTTCAGCAGTCAATAGAGGTGCCGTCAGCTGCACTATTCGCTCTATGTTAGACTCTGAAAAATCTCTAGAAGTCACAACTTTTGTGCTTTCGTCAATATCTGGCAAATTACCTAGCGTTGAAGTTCCTAATAATTGGGAACACTTATGCGGCCTGCACTTTGCAGACCCGACCTGGAACTCTCCAGGAACCATTGACATGCTCCTCGGAGCAGATGTTTATCCGTTCATCATCAATGGCGGTGTGATACATGGCAAATTTCTTCAGCCTGCCGCCATAAATACAATTTTGGTTGGACTATTCTCGGTCCCACAAAAGCTTGCAGTCTGATACTGTCCAAGCATTTTTTACTTCTGTAGAAGATCCTATCGACCAGACCCTAAGGCGGTTTTGGGAGATAGAAGAGTTGCCATCCAAGCCTTATACTTCTCCAGAAGAAGAAAAGGCAGATCTGATTTTGAAAACACGTTTTCTCGTGACCCTAGCGGTCGTTTTATTGTTGCGTTACCGTTCAACGATACTTTGCCCGTTTTTGATAATTGCTTTGAGATGGCTAAAAAAAGACTATTTTCGTTGGAGCGCAAATTACATGCTCAACCGGAGCTACGCGCCCAATACAACAATTTCATGCAGGACTATCTTGATGCGGGTCATATGGCATTACTCGATTCTCCGCCCGTTGGGAACGATAATTACTTTTTACCCCATCACCCTGTGTTTAAAGAAGAAGGTCATACTTCTAAAATTCGTGTGGTTTTGACGCCTCTGCAAAGGCTAAAAACAACGTGTCACTTAATGACACTCAACTGGCTGGACCTAGTCTCCAAAACGACATTTCGTCAATCTTACTGAAATTTCGTACTCATCGTTTCGTTTTTACTTGTGATGTTCGCCAAATGTATCGACAAATTTTGGTTACCGAAGAACATCGAAAGTTTCAATTAATTGTTTGGCGGTTCTCCGCAGAAGAACCCATCCAGACATATCAGCTTAATACAGTGACCTACGGTATTAAGTCATCGCCTTATCTAGCATTAAAAACTCTTCAGCAATTAGCCATTGACGAAGGCAAAGGTTTCCGTTAGCCGCTGACGCTATACGGTCAAATCTATATATTGATGATTTCGTCGCCGGTGGAGATTCTATACAATCGGCCCGCGAAGTTAAAGATCAACTTATCCGACTTTTACATTTGGCTGGTTTTGAACTTCGAAAATGGAGTTCTAATTCAGTTTCTATTTTGGAGGGCATTCCGTCAGATTTTTGCCAATATACTTCTCTCGATTTCGATTCGGACGAATCAATAAAATATTAGGTCTTCAATGGTCACCTACAGAAGATATTTTCTCGTTTCGGGTTAAACCATTAAACCAAATATGTACAAAGCGCAACATACTTTCACAAGTTGCCAGAATATATGATCCATTAGGATTTTTAGCCCCACTAACACTTTTTGCAAAACGCCTAATCCAGCATCTGTGGATGTTAGTTTTAAATTGGGATGACATCCCACCAGCAGACATTTCGTCTCAATGGCAGCAGTATCAAGAAGAGTTGCCGTTATTATCGTCATTAAAGTTACCACGTTGTTTACCCCCTTCGGATCCTTTTACTTGTCATTTGCATGGGTTTTGCGATGCTAGCGAGGTAGGGTATGCAGCGGTAGTGTATTTTCAGTTCATAAATCAAACTACCGGAGAAATAACTGTACAATTTGTAACCGCTAAAACAAAAGTAGCTCCAATTAAGCGCATTTCAATTCCACGTTTGGAATTATGTGCCGCCGTTTTATTAACCGATTTACTTTCTTTTACCATTCGTTCTTATCAAGGCTTGATTGACATTTCCGATGTTTCAGCGTGGAGTGATTCTACGGTCGCTCTCACTTGGATACGTTCTCCACCTTTTCGTTGGAAAACTTTTGTGGCAAACCGTGTTAGCCACATTCAAGAAATCATTGCACCCTAGCCGATGGTTTTATATTAAATCTTCGCATAATCCGGCTGATCCTGCATCTCGGGGATTAATGCCAAGCGCGGTTATTTCATGTTCGCTATGGTGGGCGGGGCCTGATTGGCTTCACTACCCTAGTGACTCGTGGCCGCCTCAACCAACATTGTCAACCTCAATTGCTGAGGTAACTACGGAAAGGACACTATTGTCCTCATCAAGGACGACCAGCTTTCTCCACTTCAATGGAAGTTTGGTCGTATTATTAATACTTTTCCCGGTGCGGACGGTATTATACGTGTCGCTGAAGTCAAAACGGCACATGGCACACTAAAACGACCTTTGGTCAAACTAGCGCCGCTACCGGTATTTTAATTTTATTTTTATGTTTAGATGTATATACACATTTTTACATGTATAGTAGTATATTATTTTTACATATTTGCTTATTTACATATATATTTTATTTTTGCATAGTTGGTAATATCGCTCGCTGTAGTGCACCACCCTATCTTTCGTTACCTCCTTTCCTAGCAAGGTCAAATCCATGTGATTTCCTTCACCCAACCTACTTCCCTCCTTTTCAAAATTCTATGAATTTGGTGGGCGGTATGTTACGTCGTCATCGAACAATTCGGTATTTTGTGACAATAAATACTTTGTGCGTGCATCCTACAGTTTGAGTGAAACATTTTATATACCGGCAATAACAGTGCATAAAGTGACAGTCGTACTCGAGCCTTTAGAGAAGCAAGTCGCCTTCGAACCCTTGAAAAGGACGGTTGTGTTAGAGCTTTGAAAGCGAGACCGACACCATTTTCGTGCGTGTTTCTGGTTCTCCGTAAAAGCTTTGTGCGTGAAAGTGTCTATTGCCCCCAGCGGCGCAGGACTTAAGGTATTTATACCCTTTTACTAAGTAGTTTGATGTAGTTTTTTTGTTTGTTATTACATAACCGCTCCACCATTATCGTTATTGCTATAAAAGCAATTGGTCCTTCATTATAATTTGCATATTTTTATCACACATTTATATCAACCTCCTTAATCACCATCAATCACTCCCAGTGGTTTAGAATAGACGCCACTCTAAAGTAGAATTTGGAAAGTTGTTACACCAATAACTTTAAGGCACACCATAGCTTGTTAAGTTAGAATATTTTAAGAATACAGATTAAAAAAACGTTTGGTATTAGAAAATTACAGTAAACCAAACTAAAGCCAAAGAAGGTCTGATGCAGTAGCTAAAAGCGACCTCTATGCATAGAGATAAACTGGAAGGCAGCAAATGGTAATGTGACTCTGAAACGGTTAGCGCTAACATTTTTATATTCGAAAACAAACTTTCACTAATCTTTAGAAAACAGGTGGAAATAACAAATGACCTACTAACCACTATAACATTAGTGGACCTTCTAAGAAAATACTACACCTAATGTTACGGGGGATCTCGGTCGACAGAAGCAAACGCGCTTCTAGCTTAATAGTGACTTAATTTTGTCTGAAGATAAGTACCTCAAATATCATCATCATCATCAATAGGTCTTCAGTCCTGGAACTGGTTAGACGCGTACCCTCATTGCATCATATTCTGAACTAAACTTCACATTTTCCTGAAATTTGCACATTCTGCATCTATACCTATCTGCATGCGAAAGTCTGATCTTGGTCTACCCCTACCTCATTTTCCTATCTCTGCAATATATCCCGTACTATTCCCCAGAAATACCTTAGAACGTATCCTGTCCTTCTATTTCTCCTATTTTTTTTTGTTTTCCATAGATATCTTTATTCCTCTACTATTTCTATACCTACTGTGCTGTGCTCCACACATATGCTTTGAACAATTTTTTTTTTGTTTCTGAGTTCGCTATCTTTGAACATAGCTGCTGTTCTTCCTTGTTTGAAGCAGTTCGGTAACCTTCTATTGTTTTACAGTTATACACCCTATTTCTCCGATATTCAGTGATATGTGACGGGGGGGGGGGGGGAGCAGCATTCAAACGTTTGTCGAATTAATAGTTTCTCCAATATATCCTTTCGCACACTCAACATTAGTTGAAAATATTTCACAACCAACACTTGTAGTTGTTTATAATAATCATCAGATTTAAGTGCACCTATTTTTTTGTCATTAGGTTTTACGTCTTGAAACTGGTTGAACGTGTACCTCAACTTATTCATGTTCTGAGCATGCCTACACAGCTTGTGGCTGCCAAGGAACCCCCAACACTTAGACACTTACCGTACTAATAGTTTTCCAGTAAATCCTTTCGCACAATTAACATTAGTTTAGAATATTGCAAGACCAATATCTTAGTTGTTTATAATAATCATCATGTTTAAGTACAGTTATTTGTTTCGTCATTAGGTTTTCCATCTTGGGACTGGTTGAATGCATACCTCTATCGATTTTTATTCTGAGCTAGTCTACACATTTCTCTGAAATTCCACATCCTACATCTTTCACTATCTGTGTGCAATAGTCTAACCTAGGTCTATCTCTACTTCTCTTTTTTGCTATCTCTGCTTCTAATATATTTTACACTATTCCCTCATGTCTTAGTATGTGGCCTATCATCCTATCTCACCAATTTTTTACTGTTTTCCACATATTTCTTTCTTCCCCTGGCTTTTCTAGTACTTTTTTGTTCTGAACTTTGTCTGTACATGCTATCTTTATCATATGTCTATAGCACCACATTTCAAAGGCTTCTACTTTTTTCTTATCTGCTTCTCTTACTGTCCAGGCATCACAGTCATACAATGCTGTGCTCCAGACATATGTTTTAAGCAATCCCAGTTTTTACGTTTGTTGCTTTTTCTTGTTAAATGTAGCTAATCTTTGTTTTACATCTTTTGTGCTTTTCCCATCTTGGGTTATTTGGCTTCCTAGGTAGCAGAAATTTTTAAGCTCTTGTAAGTTCTTGTTACCTATTTGTATTCTTGTTTTTGATTTATTTTCCCCTCTTTTGCATACTAGAACTTTAGTTTTATTTTTGTTAATTTTCATACCGTAACTTTCTTTTAGAACTGTTTCAATTTCATTAAGAGCAGCTTCTAACTCTTCTTTGCTAGATGCTAATACCGCTACATCATCCACAAATCCAAGCATAGTAATTCTAAATGTCTTCCTGCATTTGACAGTATTTGTTGCCTCTTCAATGTACAGGTTAAAAATTAACGGGGAGAAGGCACACATCCTTCTCTCACCTCATTCCTAATATTTACTTCTCTACTTTCCTGCTCTAACTCTATTACCGCTGTACGCTCTTTGTATAAGCAATGTAATATATTCGTCTATTCCTAAAGCTCATTCCAATCTTTTTTAGTATTTCGAACATTTTTTTCCATTTTACATTGTCGAATGCTTTTTCCAGATCTACAAACCTTATATACACGCTTTTACACTTTTCTACTGTTTTCTCCATTATCACCATTATCACCATTTGATATCTTCCTATATCTCCTGGCGTCTTCCACGTGTATCTTTTCTAGCATGATGTTGAAAATGTATTTGTCATGGTTAAATTGTTCTTGTCGCAAAATTCTACCAGCTTATTTCCCCTGTCATTCTCGTGCCTAATCCAAATAAACCCACTACCGTTCCTTCCCTACCCTCACCTACCTCTGCATTAAAATCCCCCGTAATTATTAAATTTTCATTTCCTTTGACGTATCTTAGTATGTCTTCGATATCTTTGTAGATCGCCTCTACCTCTTCCTCACTGTAGCTAGAGGTGGGCACGTATACTTGTATTATTACTGTATTTACCGGTTTATATTATAATCTAACCATGATTACTCCTTCGGTCTTTTGTAAGTAGTTTTCTACACGTCGTCCTATCTTTTTTTGCAAAACTTTCCCCACGTCCGAATTCGATCCTATATGAATTACCCTAAAGTCTCCACTCACAAAAAATTCCCACCTCTGGCCAGCAGACTTTGCTGATCTCTACTAAGGCTAGAGCTAACCTATCCATTTCGATTTTCAGGTTCTCTAGCTTATCTACTTGCTTCATACTTCTGACATTCTACGCTCCGATCCGCAGAATGTTCACGGATCTATTTTTATACTTTCGAATCACATCCCCCAAAGCAGTCCCCTACCGGAGATCCGAATTGAGGACTATTTTACTTCCAAAATTTTTTACCACAGAGGATGCCATCATCTTTACTAACAATTTCTGTACACAGTGTACTAAGGAGGTAATGCGGTGGTTTCCCGTTGCTTTCCACATCGCAGTAGTGTGTCTTAGAGTGTCATGCCAACCCATATGGTAACTGCCACTCTAAGTACCAAAAAAGTTGCTGCCCTTTTTCGGGGACCTGTCTTAGTCCGGTTCCTCACTAAAGACCCCACTAATTTGATTAAACCTATAGTTCGGCTTTTTAGCTCGTTGAAACACGCAAACCATTCTATCCGTTCTAGTATTTTAGAACTTCTTCAAAGTGCAGGTCCCTTCAGAATGGACTTCAAATATAGTGAACGAAAATTAAATCTGTTGGTTATTTAACGAAGGGAAATAGCCAATAACCAGTTTCGATGTGTTTACAGCTCGTCAGATTAGCGTGTCCCTTTTTACAAAACAACCAACAAAGATCTTGTATTATATGGGAATCGTAGTGTCTTTATATATACAAAACATTTTCCATATGCCCTCTATTCCTAAATATAAACAACTAACAATCGAAAGTTTCTTCAAATCTCCGTTATTTTAGTAAAGATGGCATTGCCAGACAAAATTTAATAATGTTAACTAGTCTATGACAGCTAAGAGGTAAATAACAAATGATCTAATACCCACTATAGTATTAGCGGATCTTCTAAGAAAGTACTACACCTAATGTTATCGGGGATCTCGGTCAACACCTTATTACGTTTTATAGTTACTCTCGATAGGAATGGGCGCGACTAAATTCGAAGTCCCTGTGGCAAAAGGGAAATCAACAGTCTTCCGAATAAGCTAGGGGTCTATTCCTTGTGTAGAGCTACGAGGAATGGCCGTGGGTTTACGTAAGTTAAACTGAATTCTTTTTAACTTCAAAAACTGCAATTGGAACTGACACATCCCTACATAAAATATAGGGGATCCACCAAGTCCTAGGCTCAAGAAAAGCAAGGGGTGCTCTAAGGGAGAACTTGGAAACCTTCAGATTAATTATCGCATTCGCTGCGAAACTGAAGGATCTGAAAGAAAACAGTATTGTTAAAACAAATAAAAGACACAAGAAATGCACTCTTGCTACCTTGTATTGTAAAAATTTGTCCAAAATAAAACAGTTAATTTAACCTAAGTAATTTTCTTTTAATTAATCATTATTCTCTTTTGAGCAATAAATCGTTTACAAAAATATACAACAACTATATAAAAAATTGTATAATCTTTTAGACATAGGCATTAAATTTAGTTTTATATGAAAACACTATTATTATAACATAACCTCAAATGTCCTCTGATATTCAGATCTGTATATCTTGGTTCACAGCCACTACTGGTATTTCTAATTCAAAGTTAAGAGTTTTTATCATGCATAAATATTAGAATTACTTTGTAAATATTATTTTAAAGTACAAAACTTTCTTAATTTCTGTTAATATGAATTTGTAAATTTACTTGATAAGCTTCATAATTCCAGATAATAATCTAAACGACAAATCGCATAGCACGCATAATGCAAACAGTAATGTTACAAATACTATTATTTCAAACAACAATTTTCATTGCAATCATAATGTAGACAAACATTTAGGTTAACTGACTCGTTTAAATATAAACATTGATTTCGTTTACAATTTCGAGGAAAACAGCTGTTCCAGGTCATGTACTAAAGCTAATCGCTTACCTTTGATTGTTAAGCGTATGTTGAAATGTTACTAAAAAACTGTCGCCATATGTTCCGACTTACAATAACTGGACAAGCAACTTTTCTTACAGGAATTTTCTGGAACGGCAACTAATGAAGAAGTTAGATAATTTTGCAAATGATCCTCCTTCGTGGAAATAATTCTTTATTAGAACTTTCGTATTTGACGAACT
This sequence comes from Platerodrilus igneus, assembly GCA_036346225.1. Taxonomy (NCBI): domain Eukaryota; kingdom Metazoa; phylum Arthropoda; class Insecta; order Coleoptera; family Lycidae; genus Platerodrilus; species Platerodrilus igneus. The sequence goes on from JARFIW010000090.1 coordinate 5,365,525, forward strand.
ATCAAACCAAAACGGCCTACACAAGGACGCCACGTTTATCTTTACATACAAAACCACAAGACCACGTAACTCCTTAAGAGCTTAAGATCGGTTTCTGAAGAGCGCAACAAATCAAATTATTTAGTTTTAAGTAATAAGTAATTTACCTGATTACCGTTAACAGGGAGAAATAAAACTTTCAAGTGAATGTAGCACTTTAAGACATAGACACAATGGCTATTCGAATATCGCTCGATCGGGGTCTTTCAAAGTCCATCTTGCTGCTACCTCAACCAAAACCGGTGAGTGAATGATAACGAATTTACGATCTAGCAAAACGATCATATATAGCTTGTCACTTTAAGCATAGTTCTAGCAACCATCAGTTAAAAAATGAGTCTATATTATTTATTTTAAATAATACTCCACTCGTAATTGAATAATAAAGTATACGACGGAATAGTAATTAATATTAAAGAATTAATTACGGGATTAAATACGTGTCGCATTTAATTTAGTAACCATGGAATATACGCATTTATGAACATCAAAAAATATGCTACAACGTTAGTTGTCAAAGACTAATGGACATTATTAAGTTATCTGGCAATGCCATGTTCACTAAAATATCGGAGATCTGAAGAGGTTCCTGATAGTTAGTTGAATATTGTTGTGACCATGGCAGAGTAAGCCACGCGTGCAACCTTCCCAGTTATTCTCAATTATAGTGTTAATACTGTGCATTAATTATAAATTTAAACGATAACTCAGCTTTGAGCAGAAATTGTTAGTGTCTAACGTCGAAATTTGGTGTAATAATTTAAAAGGTATTGGAATACCATTTCAATTAATGAAGTAAATTGAAGACTAGATACTTTACTTTATCTATCCAATATTGCAAACAGCACAACTGGTTTTGTGTATACGAGCTAGAAATATAGTGTAATCGCATTGTTATCAAAGTTGAGATATTTAAAGACACGTTTGATTATTTTTACAATGGATCATGGAGATGTAAACAAATCAGTTAAATCGTTAGAAGAACAGTTTGAAATAAAAATGCGTGATTTTGAAAATAAACTACAAACCGCCATAAGCGGAAATTTACCAGCTGTAGGAGTGAAAAATACTCAAATAGAATTTGAGGAATTTAGAAACCAAATGGTAGTAAGTGTGTCTGCACTAAAGGAACTCGTGGCTAATGTAAATGAAAGGATTGATCAACTAGAGCAGTACAGCCGTAGAAACTTGCTAGTAGTTCATGGTATACCGGAGGAAACAAAGGAGGATTTATCTGATAAGCTATTTAAGCTGTTTCATGACACGCTATGTATTGCGGATTTCTGCACTGATACTATGATTGATCGCTGCCATCGCATCGGCGTGGGTAAAGCGAATACAAGCAGACCTAGGGCCATCTTAGTAAAATTCTGCTCCTATCGGTTTCGAAAGCAAGTATGGATTCTCAAGAGTAAACTTAAAGGAACCCTTTTACTTATCACCGAGTCTCTAACCAAAAGGAGGCTAGACCTTTATAAAGAAATGCAAACTAAATTAGGAAACAAAAGGACTTGGACATCTGATGGAAGAGTATATTGTTCCTTACCAAATGGCAGAATTATGTCGGTTAAAAATGCGTCAGATATTGAACAAGTTGATATCGGCATTAAGAAAGGCGGAGCTTATAATACACGCAGTCGAGGTAATACTACATCATTGCAACTTTCACAGCGATGATGTTTTTGTTTTTTTTCCTTTGTTTTTGTTATTGTTACTCATTCATGCTTTCTAACATTCTGTTTTATTGCGTGCAACAGTAAGCATTTAACATTTAACTGAATATAGACATTGTTATACAAATTGCTCACTCACTTAATTAGTAAACTACGGTTCCTATATCATACATCCGTTTTATTTTATCTATAAATATTAAATTGATTAACAATTTATTAACACATATGATATTCATTAAACATCCCACCTTAGTTAAAAATGGGTTGAGGTTGCTTCATGTCTTATATTTCACAAATATTGCGTGAAAGCATATGGTGTGAAATACTTTTTTGTATACTTATATTACAATTAGTGAGTACTATCTATTATTTATGTACTTCTTAGGATATGCTTGTTTTTGTGTTTATTGGTGTATGAATGATGGGTTCGCTATTTTCCTCCAAACCGTATTTTACTTATTGTTATATTTATTTTATTTAATTGAATATGGCTGATAGTTTTATAGATTTATGCAAGATGTATGTGGAAATTCCTGATGATGTTTATGTTCTCGATGTCTTGTCTATTCTTCCGAGTGTTCCGTCAGCATCTGCACTTCTTCAGGAAGCTCTGAATATCCATCCGAGGGCTTTTCACTGTTGTCACGTAAATGCACAATCTCTTTTGAGTAAATTTGACGATTTTACTAATACATTTGAAAATAGTGGCGCGCACTGTGTTGCCGTATCAGAGACCTGGTTAAAACCATCTCTGCCTGATAATTTAGTTCAATTACACGGATACCGCCTTTTCAGGAATGATCGTAAACAACAACGTGGCGGCGGTGTTGCCTTATACATAAGAGAGGGGTTAAAAGCTCTAGAAATTGTCAAGTCACAAACTACTCATCGTGATAGGCCCGAATATATATGTGTTGAGATCTTATTCAAACACTGCAAAATGCTCGTTATGACAGTGTATCGCCCTCCAAATATTGGTTATTTGTCTGACATAGAAGAGATTCTTTGTGACTTTCTACCTATATATAATGTCATTATCTTGTTAAGCGACTTCAATATAAATTTGAATGGCGACGCTTCGGATGCTCGTTACCTAAGGAACATTGCAGATATCTGCAATTTACACATATTACCACTACAACCAACTCATCATCTTATAACTGCAACTACTGAGGTGCACACCACTATAGATCATATTATCACCTTAAACAGGGATAAAGTTATCAACTTTGGGCAAATTCCTATTTTAGAACTCTCTAAACACGACCTAATTTACGCGTCATTTTCAGTGAAGCTGCCGCAGCTTATTCCAAAATATAAGAAATTTAGGAACTTCAAAGATATGGATGTTGGCAGAGTTGTGAGTGACGCTGGCAGAATTTCTTGGAGTGATATTGACTTATTTGATGACGTAAACTGCAAACTCCATAAATTTAATCTTTTTGTTACACATCTCTTTGATTTTCATGCTCCGTACAAAACTATTCGTATCACAAAACCGAAGGCTCCCTGGCTAAATGATCAAATCAATGAAATGCGGCGAATTAGAAATGCTGCAGCATTTAGGTTTAAACGTGTTCCTACAGTTGAAAATTAAAACTACTTCAAGTACCTGCGAAATAAAACCAAGCAGCTAATTAGAAACTCCAAACTACGATACTATTATTCGCTATCCACGAATTTAAATTCCGCTAAAACTTGGAAAGAGCTGAAGTCACTAGGGGTTGGGAAAGCGCCTGTTCGTATTCCACACAATTTATGCCTTAATTCTCTAAATGACCATTTTAATTCTAAAAAGATCACTGATCAAGAGCGCATGGATAACTTTATTATAAGTTTATCCTCCTTAAATACTCCAATGTGCCCTAAGTTTGCTTTCCATCAAGTTACAAATGACATCGTGTATAAATCAATTCAGCGCATTAAATCAAGTGCAATAGGCACTGACCAAATATCCAAGGCAATGCTTTTATTGGTGCTTCCTTTTGCTCTACAGTCTCTTGTCTCAATCATTAACCATTGATTTAGTACAAATACTTTCCCTCATCATTGGAAACAGGCGCTTATTCATCCACTTCCTAAAAAGTCATCTCCTTTATCCCCATCTGACTACCGCCCAATTAGTATTCTTCCTGCCCTCTCTAAATCTATTGAATATATTGCTTTTGATCAATTATCAAACTTTCTAAATTCAAATAAGCTATTTGACCAATTTCAATCCGGTTTTCGTAAGCACCACTCTACAACTTCGGCCTTAATCCGCATAATCGATGATGCGAAGGAAGCCATGGACTGCAAACAGCTAACTATTATACTATTACTTGATTTCAGTTCAGCTTTCAACAGTGTGAACTTCAAAATTTTACTTGCCAAGTTAAAGATGCTCAATAATTTCTCAGATGATGCTTTGCAATGGTTTGAGTCGTACTTGAGCGGTCGTCGACAGCGTGTCATTACGGAGGATGGAGCTAACTTGTCAGATTGGCTGAATTTGGAAGCTGGAGTACCACAGGGAAGTGTGCTTGGCCCTATTCTCTTTTCCTTGTATATACAGGATGTTTCTAGAGTCTTGAAATTCAGTAAATATCACTGTTACGCAGATGATATACAGGTATATTTACATTTTCATCCCAATGATATTTTCCGTACTATTAATAATCTTAATACTGATCTTGCTAGTATAAATTCGTGGGGACTGGACAACCAACTAATTATAAATCCGTTAAAATGCCAAGCAATCTTAATCGGGTCATCCAAATTGTTGAGTAAAATCGATATTTTAGCTCTTCCACCCTTATATTTAAATGGCTTAGCAATTCCACTGTCTACTACAGTAAAAAATCTTGGTATAATGATCGACTCGAATCTGTCATGGAAAGCCCACACAATGTATATATGTAAAAAGGTGTATGCTTCGTTACATAGTCTTAAGAGGGTAAAACGATTTTTACCAGTTCGTTTAAGAATACAACTTATTAGGTTGCTTATTCAACCGATTTTTGACTATGGAGATGTTTTATATCATCATTTGTCTATGGACAACAGCGAGTTCACAACAGTTGCATTCGGTTTGTTTTTGACATCAAACGTCGTCAGCATGTTACACCATATTTCAATAAGCTCTCTTGGTTAAAATTAGTGAAACAGCGACAGTTACATCAGGCAATAATGCTCTATAAACTCTTACATGGACTTGGACCTTCGTACTTAACCTCAAATTTCTCTTACGTTTCCACAGGACACCATAACACACGAGATGAAAAACGACTGCTAATACCAATGCACCGTACTGAAATGTATCATTCATCGTTCTTGGTATCCGGGTCGTCTCTCTGGAACTGTATACCCATAAATATAAGAAATTGCACAACATTACTTAAATTTAGAAAAGCATATCAGGAGTATCTACTATCTTGCAACTAAACTTCTTAATATGGAATGGAGGAATAGTGGGCCCAGCGTGCGTGATGTGTTTTTGTACGTGTGTGAGTGTTGTCACGCACGTTAAAGATCCCTACCTTGCTTGGAACAGCAAGGGTTCGGCAAAATTCCAAATTTTCCAGGTAAAAAAAAACTCGCTTCCTGGCCAATGTAGTACCTTCGGGTGGAGCATTGGAAAATCAAATGTAATATTTATATTCAAGTATAGAGGGCATATAAGAAATCTTTTAAATAAATAAATACACTATAATTCCCATATAATTTAAAATCTTTGTTGGTGGTTTTGCAAAGAGGGACGCGCCAATCTGACGAGTTGCAAACGCAGTAAAACCTGTCATTGGCTTTTCCTCTTTGTAGAATAACCTACAAATTAAATTTTTGTTTATTATACTTGAACTACTCACATCCAGACAAAATTAGGTTACTATTAAGCTAGAAGCACATTAGCTTCTGTCGACCGAGTTCTCCAGTAACATTAAGTGTAGTATTTTCTTAGAAGGTCCGCTAATGTTGTAGTGGGTGATAGGAAATTTGTTATTTTCACCTTAGTTGTCATTGACAAGTTAACATTATTAAATTTTGTTTGGCAATGCCATCTTTACTAAAATATCGGAGATTTGAAGAAGTTTCTAATAGTTAATTGTTTAATTAATTAAGTAATTAAAATCCACGTATAGACATTTATTGCACACTCTTTTAAAGTAGTAAACACACTTTGATTCGTACGTTCCTGAAAGACCAATTGCATAAAGTGATGCATCCTCGTTAGAAATACCATTTTTTAAATTTGCAATAAAGGATAGCTTCTTTTTAAAGAAGTGAATTTGAGTTAGTTCTAGAATAAATATAATTGATGTTTATGTTACTGAATAGAAAATACGGCATTTATTTCGAAAGAATTCGAAAACGTCATAAATAGTTTATGTCATTGTTATTAGATATCTTCTAATAGTTATGAAATAAGCTAATTACTTTGACTCAACGAATATCGCTCCAATTCAATGAATGTGCTACTACTGCTATAAAAGATAAGATAAACGTTTTAATAGCTCTACGTGTTACAGAAAGAATGGAAGAATTTTATGACCGCGATATACTTTATACTAATAGCTTATTAAAACCCGAAATCAGAATAATCATTACATCATCAGTTACTAAAGCTTCGAAATAAATCTAGATTGGAATGGAAAAAACTGACGTATTTAGAATTTTATTATATAAGGACGATTATGCAATGGGGATAGATGTCATTCATTTTACGTCAAGCAACATGTAAGTTTCGAGTAATTTATAATTCATTTTATGATATGCAATGTGTAACATAGAACTTTGAAAAACTATAAAGCATAATTACTGTTAAGAATACTACGGAAATTAAACCATCTTCGATATACATAATTTTGATACAAAAGCAACTGTTAATTTTAATCAAATAAAAATAAATGCACTTTGAACTTTGCCACTCCTGTCCTTACGAGCCCCAATTAGAACGAAACATGTCGACAGGATGCTCTCGTGGATGAATTTCTTTTACATTTTTACAATGTTTCATATCATTTTTTTGTTTTTTTTTTGAAAAATTAAGTGTGTTTGCACAAGTACATAATATTTTCATATTTTAACAGAGTTATTAACTCAAATTTCTCGTATACGGTATAAGTTTGGTAAATTAACCAAACAAATCTAAACACATTTACACATACTCTATTAACTTAATTTATTTTTAAAACAAAAATAAATTAAAAATTAAATTATGTTCCAGCTATTATCAAGTTTAACAATTCGTCGTATAAATTGCTCAAAGTTACTACGTTGTTTGCAACGCATGCCTTACACTGTCGCACTACTTCTTTTTCTGTAGCTCAAAATATTTGTTCTTCTGTTAGCTGTGCACAGGTAACGCGTATTTTATTCTCCAGTTCTTGAAGATCATTTGGTGAATTGGAATGAACAATTGTGTACAGATGTCCTCATAAAAATATTTAAAAGCGTCAAATCAGGCGACCTATGTGGCCATGCTACTGACCCTCTTGTGTCCATCCTTCTACGGTTAAATAATTGATTTAGATATTGCCTTACAGTTACTGCGTTATGCGCAGTTGCCCCATCTTGCTGGTAAAATAAATGCATACGCAAGTCTAGTGGAACATCTTTCACAAAAATTGTCAGCTGATTTGATAAGAAGTCGAGGTATTTCGGACCTGTCAATATGTCATCATAAAAGTAAGGACCGAGTAATTTGCCACCTATAAGTCCACACCAGACGTTTGTTCTCCACACGAGTTTAAAGCTTCTATTATTTGTCCAGAATGGATTCAGACGCAGATTCAGATCAATATCGATCATTATATTTGTTAATAACACCGTTATTACTAATTTGAATTTGTTAGTCCAACAAATGTATTTGACAAGTCTTTGTTCTTCTTCAAATTGTGCTATTAACCATGCGATAAACCTTAGCCTTTTTCCTGAATCAACAGATACTAAATATTGACCTAAATTTGTCCAATATAATGTAGCTTATTTCTTTCCCCACAAAAAATTTAGTTTCTAGCCAGATGTCTTACGAAAGAACGAGAATTTAGATTAATGTATGCCAATACTTGCAATTTTTCATCATCATTATTTTCACGTACTTGCTGTCTTCGATTACGGCGGTTATCACCAGCTCTTCCAGTGAATTGTCCATATTCCCTCAAACTCATCTCAATTCGCATAAAGAAGTTGTGAGATGGGTAATATAGATGCGGGCAGCTTCAGCATACTCTCTTGCTGCTTTACGCAAGTTTTTATGGCATTTACCATAAATTAATAGCATATCTGTTTTTTCACTAAAGCTCAGCATTGTAAACAAGGCATGAATATGTGTAGCGAGCAAATTATGACAAACATATTTAATAGCAAATTGAAGTATACCTACTTTGATCATAATTGTAAGTAAATTTTGTGTCACCTTAATTAAAAATGAATTAAAATGTTAGAATGTGTGTAAATGTGTTCGAATTTGTTTAGCTAATTCACCAAAATTATATCATGTACAAGAAATTTGAGTTAATATAATGAAAATATTTTATACTTGTGACAGCACACTTAATTTTTCAAAAAAATCCAAAGAAACGATATGAATCATTGTAAAACTGTAGGTATACTGTTGAAAAATACGATAAATGCAAATTTCAAAAATCAAAACTTCAACTCCCTCTCAGTTAGTCAATTTTCAAGATAGAACAAAACTTTATAAGTCAAAGTTGTTTAAAAAAATTAATCTAATTCAAATTTAAAATCAAAAAGGGGGTTGCAATTTTAAAAAAAAATGGTTTTGCGAAAAACAATGTTAAACTTTTGATTTTGTCAAGAATTAGTATATAATATATGTCCTTTATGCAGTTAAAGAAGCCCGAATAAAATTCAAGGTCGGGCTTTCGAGATATTTCGTGCTACCTTTATCGTTGAACACACTGCACTATATATATTGATGCGCTGCTTAGTCGAAGCATAATACATCAGAATGTAAGCGAGGCGTTTATACACAAAGGATGATTGTCGGACCCTGCGATGTGGGACCTCTAAATGGTTTTGGTTGACAGGTACAAGAGCTTCGTGTTTAAGAGTTATTTAGATTAAAATAGCTACAATAGAGAATACTATTTGCATAATTCACGTATGTTTTAGAATAGTATAGAAGTATTAAAATGTATAGAAATTACGGCCATGGACATTGGAAGTCGGTTCTGAAGCTACGTTCTAATTAAAGCTTTGATGGTCATACACATGTGATATAAATAATTGTTCATATAAATTACTGTAGTAATAATATAAATTAATTAGTGCTTGGATAGTTGAATGTGCTTCGCAAATAAGTAATTTAGAATTTAGAAGATAGCATTTTAGTGTTAAGAAGATAATACAGCGATTAGTTAAAAAAGTGAATAAGTTGTTGGAAGAGCTTTTAGCAAACTACTAGCTGTTGAAAAGGCTTGTAGACCCAATTTGAAAATAACGAACTGTTGTTATTGCAAATGGAGTTTTCGTTATAATACATACATATATACATATATATATATATATATATATATATATATATATATATATATATATATTTCTAGGGTAGTTCAGGGGTAGGTTAAGTCATGGGGGTCGTAGAATAAAGAAAAACAACTTCCACTTTAAGAAAGACACACAATTTCAGAAACTATAAGAGTAAATCGGTCACCCTACATATTGTTAATTGAGAGCACACTGTATATAAAATACAGTGGATTAAACGCATGAGAACATAAAGAGGTCTAAGAGTAGTTTACAAATAAAGATAAGATTTTAAAACGCAACAAATTGCATCAAAATTAAATCATCGGGAAACCTAGATAAATTGGCATTGCAAAGATGTAACAATTGCGTTAAAAATATCATCGTACACGCATTCTAAATAATTCATTATTAGAAAATCGTTACGTGACTGGAAGAAATCACATTTGTTCAAAAATCCAATAATCTGTAGAAATAAACAAGCACCAGGCGATTCAATTTTGACGATAAAATTTAACAAACATCCGAATACGTGAGTTAATAGAAGGCAAAAGTTGGAAATTCTCAAATAATACTACGATATGCGGGGGGCATACGTGACAGTCAAGGCATGCATTGAAAGATTTAAACTAAATAATTGGTAAAAATCCCAAGGTATGCGAGATAAGCAGAAGTATCGGCCCAGAATGTAAATAAGCCAATGAAATCAGGTGGAGGTAGGCCTTGTATATACAATTGTGACGGAGCGACAATTTAGTTTATATTCAAACTGGGCAACGACTATATTCAAAAGTGTTAAGAACTTACGTAACCAGTGAAGCAAAAATCAAAGTAAATCAGAGTTACATAGTGCGAGAATTTATGCAACGAAAACAAGCCGATCTATAAATTGACGTAAGTAAAACGACTTAATTAAAATCCATTTCTAATATCAATAAAACAGGGCTTTCAATCTGGACTTTTAAATATCGACTTTTAATTTCGACTTTCAATTGGAGACATATTTTGATTGAGATGGCTCTAATTTGGCATATTTAAGACGACTTTAATTTGGGACTCCGAAATTTGAACATACTCAAACTTTAGAGACAGTTTAAAAATGAAAATATTCTAATTTGGATATATTCTGACTTGGTACGATTTTAATTGGAAACAATTTATGGGGCAGGCACATTAAGCGGACACAGAAAGGAGATGCAGATTATGGACTAGGATGGAACTACAGAACCCATTCCAGGTTAGCAATCTTAATACACTTTATTATTGAAAACTGTTTTTATTTTAATATTTATTACATTGTGTATTTGTAAGACTCATCAAAAAGGGTCATTTAACAATTTATGACAAGGGAATAAGTATCTTGAAACGTTCGAAGGTCCCTGAATAAGTAAAAGATATTTTTGCTGACTTTCAGAAAACCATAAATCTGGTATATGTAGATATTCTGTAAAAAGCGAAAATTTTAAGAGTTGTAAATATTATCAATCATTATATTGTGTATTATAGAATTGCTTTATTTGATTCAATAAGATCTATTCGGGGCAAAAACCTAATTTAACATTTCATAACATAAGGGCTTAAAATAATAAAAAAAATCAGACAGCTAATATCACAGCAAATTTAATGACACACCCAATCATAGGGCAAAACATAGCAAATTTTATGATGGCCCAACGCTGGGGCGAATAACACGGCAATTTTATAACGCCCATCGTAGGGGCTCGTTAATCCTAAAATCGGGCATTACAGCAATTTTATGGTACGCCCAATCGTGGTACTAAAATCATAGCAATTTTACGGCGCCCAACGTGGTGCCAATAACACTGCAATTTATGACATGCCCAATCGTAGGGCGAATAACACAGCAATATATATTGCTATGATAATAGGGTTATTTAGGGACATATAGGGTTTGTGCACTCAGGTAAACGACACCAAAGTCTAGGAAATTAAACATTTTTATTATAAAGAGTAAGCAATTCTATACAAAAACAAATATCAAACATACTATATAAGATTTACAACCAACTTTAATCAATGAAAGGAAGCCCATTCTTCAAGAATTCAATTAGATTTAGGAAAATAAATAACTTTGTATGCAATCCAATTTATTTTTATAGCAATGCATTCATAAACTTTAAATAAACATACATCAGGAACATCGAAAGTCAAACAAACATAGAACAATTTTTTTAAAAATCGGATTGGGGTGCTTGCAGAGACACGTATCTACAACAAGGAGTTCAACAAGGACAAACAACAAGTCAGAAACAAAATTCATTAATAGCTTAAGATATTAATTTCTTTTTGGACATTTTAATTTTTGTATGCATTGAGATATTTATGTGAAGGGTCATCAAAAATTTTGATACGTAGAAAATTACGTAAAAGAGAAAGAAGGTCAGTAAACGTTCAACGTACTTCAAGTAGTATACAGAACTATTTTTGCTGGCTTTAAACTAATTAAGGAGAGGTATAATTTGGGGACAGACCCAATTATATCGTTTCTTTGATTTAGGGGTTTTCTCAACTAAGCGAATAATATTTTAGAGCTACAAATTATATATATTTTTGGTTATTGTATAAATTTTGATTAATTTTGTTTATCTCATTCAAATAGGAAGTGTTAGAGAAAATAGGGGTAAAACTTCTTTGTTATCGTATAGCCATACACTCTGTGTAGGGTTGAACTGAGTTAGTCGAGGCATAACAAAACCAATTGCAAGAAATTTAAAATTTATCCTAGGTTATTTAGAGACAAAGCTGTGGCGAGCAGTAGGCAATTGAACGTTAAATACATCGAGGTTTGGCGATATCATAGCTAGTAAAGTACGCGGATGTAATTATATATCAAAGATTAAGTAATTTATGATCAAAAACGGGACATATGATAAATTATTACAAATCATTTATTTTTTAATTCTTAACAATGTTGAAAACCTAATTTATACTCATTTACCGGTTTTTTTTTATAAAACATCTAATCCTAAGGCTATTCCTAATTTTATTTTATTGACTAATCCCTATGCTGTCTGTAGAGCCTGTATTTTGATTTGCCATAACATATCTCAAGCCTGACGTCCCTTCTTTTTTTGTCTTTATCAAAATCTTTTATTAATGTTGGTAACTTGACTTTACTCTACAAACATGCTTTTATTTTTTATCATTGGTCAGCACACGTATATAATGGCCCACAGACTTATTACGTAATGATTTACTAGTATTTGTAATTTTAGTAAGTTTTAGATTACGCTAAATTATTTGCAGGTCACTGCGTTATTCACTAATTTAATTATTATCGTTCACACCAATATTGTTTAGTAAGAATCATTTACATATAGTTTAGTTTTCAATTAATTATATTCTGAGAATGGCTGAGAGCTTTGTCGCTCCTTTGGTCAGCCGAAACACTTAGCTAACTGTTTAGTAGAATTACACTGTAATTGTTATAGCGTTTTCCAATTTATATAACAAAAAATGTTGAATAAGAACCAATTTTTTAACTCTAAGTTCAAAATATGTACACGGAGATTCGTATATTAAGACATTTGTACATTTTTAATAATCCCAATTGGAGATTAGGATAGGCGAGTTGAATCGATTAACAGCTCATTCTAATCACTGCTTAATTTAAGGATGCGCAAACATCGGTGTCTCTTGTGACAATTTCTTGGGTTTTGCAACTAACGCAGTTCCGTTAACTTAATATAATCCACTTATTTTAGCTATACCCGCAGGTAGCATTCAACACGACGCACACACGAGTTTTCAAAATTCCACGCACAGCTAACATCCTTACCAAATCTGCAAGCAAATTTATACAAAAGCTCGCGTTAAATTTTTTACTTTTAGAGAAATCCAAGTTACATGCTAGATCTGATTTATTTCAACTTTTCACTCCCCCCCCCCCTTACTATTTGCTTGTATTTACTAAATTTTAGCGTTTTCTATTTAACTGCTCGCGGATAATTAGTTCGTCCTTTACAGTATATCGTTGTACTATTTGTCATTTTTCACACTATAAAAATCTTACTACTTGCATTCACCATACGGTAGTACAATATATCAATTTTAATCTACGTTTAATAAAGGATATTCTTGTCCCGTTAATTACATAACAGTCACGTATTTGTGAAAATACCATTGAACGTTTAGCCGTGTTCGTGATCCAATTCTTAATTTCTCGCATATTAATTTATTTCACTAATGTATATTCTGTGGTTTTGTTTATTACATGATGCGTTCTACACATATTTAACATTATTGTATTACATCTTCATTACATTGTATGGTTTTCGAAATTTTTAATTCAGCGGTTTATATTGTCGAGACGTTTATCCTATTTAATGACCAATGCGTTATCTTAATATTGTATTAAATTGTACTGGTTTATTTTAAGAAAATTAATTTTTTATCGTATTAATTATATTAGTTGCGCTAATAGAAATTATATTTTTCAAAAACGGCAGAATTAAAATGTCATGCGTAATGAACACTATTATTATGATATTAGAATTATACACAGTGCATCAATAATTAATTTGTGTGTTTAATATTATTTTTCTTCTTTCTGTAACCAGTTTCTGTTTATCGTAACGCCAAGGCGTTACGCTACCTATTGTTTATTCTGCTTGTTTGCTCTAGGCGGCTCCGTGGCGTAGTTGGTATGCGTGTGAATACAACGTCCAGGGTCCCGGGTTCGAATCCCAACACGTGTAATGTTTATTTTGAACATCTCGTATATTTTTACCGGTTACTAATTAATACGCGGTCCAATAAATTTTCAACTCAAATCCCTTTATCTTTAACAACGACAAGTTTAGGCTAAAATTAAATAGTTTACATCCTGTATATTATTTTCTGCAACAAATACGCTTTCGAATAATTCCTGAATGTAAATCTATTCGCTTTGAAACGTAAAGTTTATTATGCTATAATTAAATAGTTCATAGGCTGTTTGTAGGCAACCTTTAATTTGTTCGACATTACAACCGCGTATAATGGGTTTTCTCTATTGTGACAAAGTAACGACTTATTGAAATAAGGTCGCGCATTATTATTCGATACCGTGTTTTTCAGTTTTCTAATCGTGTATTACTTTGAACTCTGGCTATTTAATTAACCAAACTTATATTGACTTGCCTTTCAACTTACACGACGAAAACATCCGCCATGGCTTTCTTTGCTTCGTTTTCTTTATAAAAATTTTGCGCACGCCTTACAGCGTGGTGAGTATTTATGGTTTTTATAAAATTGTACTTTTCGACAATAATAAACTAATTCTCCTAAAGTTATTCCAGCTCTTTCCGGTGGCCCTTAAAGCCACGATAAATGGTCGTTCCTTTGTTGTGATGGGAGGACCACCCCAAGGGGGAATCACGCGCATCTCTGTTCCACCCCGTCTTTAGAGGCGGTAGGAGCCAACCCGACGGTGGTGATTCAAGGGCGAGTGGTTAGTCACTAGTTTCTTATATGGGTCCTGGCGACGATAGCAACAGCCCGTGTATAAAGTTCTATTGATGCCTAAGCGGTGGATGGGTAGAGTAGGTTGAGTAGTAAATTGTATATTAGTTATTAGCCGCTTTATTGGACAATGTTAGGTATTTATTAATATGATATTATTTATTGATTCCGGTATTGTGACATTTGTATGTATTTCATTTTTTTAGTCTTACGATGATAAATTAGAGCTGTGGTTTTTAGGGGGGTAATTTTCTTTTTCTTTTGGTAAGTAATATAGGGTAGCGACCTAAAAACTACAGCTCGCCCTTTTTAAGAAGTAACTTTTTTGTTCATTTTCGGGTACTACTCTGCGTGTGTAATAATTTTGTTTTTCTTAATTATAGGTTCTCTTTTTTGTATGTTTTGTTATGAGTGTGTGCATGTTTTATTTATTTCAGTCCTTCCTAATTTTTTTGTATGTATAATACCCCGCCCACTCGCCGATTGAGCCCGGTCATTTTTTTTTCTTTGGTTCTTTTTTTTTTTTGACTACTTTGCTGCACATAGCACACGGTCCGCAAGAAAAAATGATATGAGAGCATTTTGCACAAAAATACCCCATCCATCGGACGAGAGGTACAATGGAGGTACCGTATGTGAATGTTGTCACGCACGCTGAATACCTCTACTTTGCTTGGAACAGCAAGGGTTCGGCAAAATTCCAAATTTTCCAGGTAAAAAAGCTCTCTTTCTAAC
The DNA here is from genome assembly GCA_036346225.1 of Platerodrilus igneus. Taxonomy (NCBI): domain Eukaryota; kingdom Metazoa; phylum Arthropoda; class Insecta; order Coleoptera; family Lycidae; genus Platerodrilus; species Platerodrilus igneus. Next base: position 5,380,902 of record JARFIW010000090.1, read on the forward strand.
CAATGTAGTACCTTCGTATGGAGCATTTGAAAATCAAATGTAGCGCTCGTTTGCTCTGTGTGTGAGACGGGTCGTATCCTGCCTATCTTGTAGATTTCTAGATCATTCACTTTGTGTAAAACAAAGTTTGCTTTTGATATAAAAAAGGCCGAATTTATTTTCTATACCTGGAATTTTATTGTTTTCTTGTATTCTGAAACCTCCTTGACTCTATCCGTTATCTCTTTGATATATGGAGGTTGAACAGTGGGGATGTTTTTCGCTTTTACGTCACTTTATTCAGTTCATTTTCTTGAATACATTTTTAGCCATAGCTGAAAGTGGGTTGGAAAGTCATATGACTGTGAGATCACGTTCCGTCTCATAGTTAAATGAATATTTTTTGTAATGATTTTTCTAATGAAACTTTTTTGCTGTTGTTAATGGCTGATGTTAACAATACATTCTTCTTAGAAATGCTAAACTATTTGGTAACGTTTTGACAGTTCTATACACAAAACTAAATAAAATGAAATAAAACCACGTCGAATTTTTCATTTTTCTATTTTTTTAGAATATTAGTTAAAAAAAGATGGAGACATTATTTCATGAAACATGCGCCACGGTCACGCAACCAATGATTGGTTTCGGAAATTTCTCTTACAGAAGCACTTGGAAAACAAGGAGATCTGTGTCGCGTTGGATTGCTTAACATCTTGTACGCAAAATGAATTTTGTAAACACAAGCGTATATTTTAAACAAGAAGCGAGCTGCCCTCGGACGAGGAATGAATGTTTTATATGTGATTTAGGGTGAATAGTAGCTGACAACGGAATGCACGTTATTATAATGGAACTAGTGGAGATATGCACGCAAAGGGACAGACACTACCCTCAATTCAATTTAAGCCTCGCTGTCCGCGGTGTGTTACACAAGGGAACATTGTAATTTGCAAGTGAAAACTTTATACCTTTGTATTTTGTTTTCAAATGTTACAAATATTCTTGTGGTTGGTGCAGAACGTAGGTACAATAAACTAGGAAACCTTATTTTAGATCAAAATATATTGTTAAATTTCGTCAAAACCTTTATTTAGAAAATAGATAGCCCTTAGTCAGAGAATATTTATAATTACAGGTGTTTCGAAAAGGACGAACCCGTTTTTTGATGAAATATCTGTATTATTAAAATATTAATGCTAATAAAATATATTTACACAAATATTTAAATTACATTTCAAATAACTTTACAGAATGTGCTCAAAATAATTTCCTGTGGTCGGTATTTAGGTTCGTCAAGTTTCATAACCATAGTATACTTAACGTGACCATTTATATTTTTCATCAGAGCGGGACACCTGCAGAATTTTTAACAAAACGAAAACTAATTGCTGTTTTAACTGCTTTTTATTTATTAATAATAAAAAAGTAAATAAATGTACTTAATATAACGTCTCCAGAGACTTGTTTTATAATTTGTCGGCGGAGGAAATCTGTTTCAAAATATCGGGTCTCGTTTTCAAGTAAGAATGGAGCTGATTACATGATTTGTTGATGTTTGTCTTGGTGATCAATATGGCTTTAAAAACTGCAATACTCAATTGTGATTTTTCACTTGTCCATATTTTATTCATTAGAGAAAAACACTTTCGACAGGTGCGTTACTTCCAGGCAAACATAAAACGTACTCAATAAGAGATTGTTAGCACGGAAGTGAGTGAATAACTCCACCCAACGGTCTTCAGCAGCAACATTCTCACCGTTGTTATTTTTGCGTCTGTGGCATAATTGTGAATAAGCGAAAACTCGTCGAACACTTCCGTATCTTGGCTGCAGCTAAGAAATCCTTGCGTGATCAGCAAACCCATCAAATTCTGAACTTCTTCTCAAGTAGGTATTTTTGTCAAATTTGTCCATTCATATACCTCTAGTTGTGCATTGACCTGACACCATTGCTCTAAGTATTCCTTACTTGTTTTATAAAATTCAGCCGCCACAGTTTTCACATTCTCCTAATCAGTTTCCTGTAATTTTACCAATAGACTACGGACAGTGTGAGGAAGGAAATGTAAATTCTCTTTAAGTGTCAAGTTATCTCGTAGACGATTAGTTTCCTTCGAAGTCTCCAATGCAGACACCTTTTGACTCTCGACTTTCAACACGACTTGATGAAAAGTCGCTGCTTGTGCATGCATAAAATATAACCACAACTCAGAGCTGGGATTTTCGAAGAATGCTCTTAAAACGTTTGGACATTTTCGAAGCCTAGGAAATAGGTTTTCAAAGGCTCAAATATTTTCAAAACTCTCTCAAGCGCCGGTACTCATGCAAGCTACCTAGTTTTACTGTAGACCAAGAGTTTGTTATACTCTGTGTCAGTGGAATCACATATCTCTTTCAAAGATTCTACTCGAACGTTGTAGATGTAGAAAAATGATTAAATTTTGACAATTTTATATAGAATAATATTCTGCTTGATATTGAAACAACTCTCTATGGCATTAGAAGGAGATACAAAGTGGAGGGAAAAAAATAGAAACTACGCAGTACGTAAAATGCATCTGGAAATATCAACGTTTGACAAGCTGGTGATATTGCAACAGCTAAAATTGTAGAAGAAACAAATATTTCAAACTTTGACTCAACACCAGCTAAAACATAAATGCAAAACTTTATCAAGGTATCATCATCTCCGTTAGGTCTTCAGTCATGGAACTGGTTAGACGCATATCTCCCTTGCTTCTTATTCTGAGCTCACCTACACATTTCCCTGAAATTCTTACAATCTATATCTATACCATTTGCGTGTAATAGTTAGAACACCACAGATCGAAGAAGCTATTGTAAATGAAATAGTAGAACATCTAGACACTAGCACCAGAAAAGCCGGTCAACATTTAAATGTTAGTCATCAAGTTGTTTGGCATATCCTGTGCGATTCTCTACTATACCCTTACCACACTAAAAGGGTGCAGGCGCTCCTTTCTCAAGATTTCCCTTTAAAGATTAAATTCTGCCAGTGGTATCTAAATAGGCTAGCAGTATACCCCAATTCTAATTGTAAAATTCTTTTTACGGATATGGCTTGTTTAGCGTCCTCGGACTTGAGAATCGCGATAGTGTGTAGAATTGAATAAAGCGTCGAGATTGGTCGACGTGATGATTTTTTATTTGTATTAACAATGCAGAGAAATTTTTGGGTACGTTGGTTCAACATCTAATATTATGATTCGTTTAAGGTGCACACTCAAGATTGTCAGCTTCGGGTTTTTGAAAAAACGCCGTGTTATATATATTTACGTCTATCTAGGATGTACAGAATTTCAAAGTACTACAATTGCTTGGTACAAGATCGCAAGATTTCAACTTAGTTAAATTAAATAAATGTTTTAATTATCTGCGAAGAGGCTTGGTCAAAGTTGAAGCAGCATTAATTTGCTACGTAAACAGCACGACATCAATACTTATATCTGGTTGGTATTACAGGTGTCAAACTGAATATTAAAGGTGCGTACTAGTTATACTTTTATTCGACAGATGCTACTTGTCAACCACATTTGTTTACATTATAAAAAGGTATTATAAAACCTAATTTGGCTATGAATATCTCGTATAGTTAAAGTTAATTTAAAACTTAGAAACAGGGTGTATTTCACATTGATTGAATAATTAGACAATATTGATCAATACATTTAAACCTAAACATATTTCTTACTAAATTAAACATAATTTGCTATAACAGCTATCAAGTAAAGTTTTATATTGTCTACCTCTTATTATGATTAAAGAGGGACATTTTAGTACTCTTATAAGTTTATAGAAATGTGTTGTTTTTTGCTTATCAACATTCTATACTTCAACTTACTTAGATATGTAACTTGTATAAATCATGCTACTGATTTAAATTTTTTGTCAAAGTATAATTTTGCCTCTTTTATCATCTGATTGGGAAACGTTGTTCATTTAGTCACTATATTAATGAATTTTAAGATCTATTCATTCCAATTGTAAGTAGTTAGCGGATCCGATTTCTACATGCTATAAATATTGTTGCAATTTTATTAGAACCAAACGTTAAATTCTATTATTAACGTGAAATTTAAAATCAAGAAAGTTATATTTTCAATTTATAAAAATATATTTAAAGAAAGCTAAGTTACTATTGCACAAACAGTTTTTTGTACATGAATTATAAATACGTTCCATTTTTGTTATAACATATAATTTGTTAAAGGATATTATGCTACCTTATACTTTTCTAAGAAACCTAGAACATTTTTATTTAAAACAAAAAGGTGTACAATTTTTAAGTATATAAAATACTTTCATAAACGTTAATACTACAATATATAAAGATACTTACAATATCATGTTATTTTGAAATATATTGGAGGAGCAAACTGCTGCCTCATATGTTATATTTTTAATCTTGTAATTTATTTCAGGTATTTCATCGTTGTAGCTAGCTTATGGGTTCTACATTCCCCTTTTCTTCTGAATGTAGTGGCGCTCAATATTTAGTTTAAATTTTTAATATCTACCCATCCCCCCCCAACCATGCTTTCTACCGCTTAGAGTAAAGTCTAGAGCATAACACCGGTAATACCAATTACCTAATAAAGGTAAAGGGTAAAAACTTGTTAAATTTAAGGTCATTGATAACATGAAGTGGGTCGCCACAGAGAATTGTATAGGTAAATATAATCCAAAAATTTTGGGTTCTTGCGTTATGTGGGGGTGAGTTTACTTACTATACATTTTATTAATAACACTTTTGACCGCACATCTCACTCAACAATAGCTTTCCAGATTCTTTAAAAATACTCATTTAACTTGCAACGTGTAACAGGGATGGAGTTCTTCAAAGACAAATCTCTAATATTGATCTTTACAGGTAACAACCGAATGTGAATTAAATCTCTCGGCATAATGTTCAGATACTTCACCATCTGAATTATAGTTTCCTATATAAATCAGCACTTTCTTTTGTAAGACAACCCTTTATACTAGCCATATGGCAACCCTAAATTGTGATTAATTGATTCTACAGTTGCGCATGCGCACGCGAGAGGCAGGATGATGGGGTTACAACACGGTGGACAATGTAGTTTTAGTTTAATTATGGTGAATAAACGAATTTTGCTATTGACTTCGTTCTTGCAGTTTAATAAGTCATCGTTAATTATAAAGCTAATCTTCCGTATTTCTTAACACTTTAGGTGTGGGGTATAAACTAAAAACCCGAAAAAAGCGTCGCGGACACAATAGATATTACATGTACACGCCGTGCTTTTTCGCATTCTTGTTAAGTGTATATTGTTTAATTGGCTACTCTTCGAATATGACCGAAAAGGCAGACAAGACCGGTTCAGTAACCAATTATGATGATATTGAGCGTTTTTTAAAGAAAAGCATGCCCACAAGCGACTTAAAGAAACCTGCAGAAAAGCCTGATGTGAAAGGTCAGTAACCCACAGATGAACGAAATGTTAATTATGGCGAGTCAGGTGCGTTAGTAGATACAATTCATGCTCTGTAACAACAAAATGCTCTATGTTACAAATGCTTAAAAATCAACAATCCATGCCTGCTAAACTCGTAACAACAACTGTTAATATGGTGCCAGATACTACTAAAACTGCCCCTACGTTTGACGGTGAAAAAGGCCCTACCGCCGCAAGATTATGGATACAACTATTAGAAACGGCAGCTGTTATTCATAATTGATCTGAAGCTATTCTTTATCAAATTGCATTGTCGAATCTGGTGGGTGCAGCTGAAAATCGGTTTCACGCTCGTATTACTACTACACAAACTTGGTTACAATTTAAGGCGGTTTTACCAAAACTTTTTTGTATAAAAGCAGCAACACGGAATTATGACAACGGATGCAATCTAGGGAGCAACCGCCGAAGGAAAATGTTTCTGCTTATTTTTACGATAAAATTCAATTGTGTAATCAGTTAGGTTTTTCGTTTCAAGAGACCAAAGAGCAAATAGTTATAGACCTTTAGTTGAAAGAGCTAAGTAACTTCATTATCTCAAAAAATCACCTTGACAAAGATGATTTATATGAGGATTTCATTACATTTGAAAAAATTGATACTGCCAGGCGGCAAGGTACTAAGGAAAATCGGGATGACGAATATGAAAGAAAGATGACTAAAGTAAGGAAAAGCTATGAAAAAGGAAGTAGGACCACCTGGTCTAGTCTTAGAGGAAATTGCCCGCAAAGAGGTAGTTTCACTTTCTGAAGCAACAGCTAGCAAAGTGGAGCCTCACCGAGAGCCTACGTTATTGGTACAACGTTAAGCAATAAGACCTTTTATTATTCCACTGCAGCTAGAAGCTCATGGTTACAAATTTACGTTATCACAATCCCTTGTCAATGTTTGTTAGGTCGTGATCTATTATGTAACGACAGAATGCGATTTATAGTTAATGGAGAAAAATTAGAAATTAAACCTATTCATCCTCAGTCTGATATTTCTCTTGAGACTTTCCCAATTTTAAATATTTCTTATGTTACTGAGAACGAGGTATACCTTAATATTAATCCAGTAATAGCTCCTAAAATTCAACAAAAAGTGATTGAACTTTTTAATAAATATTACAAAAATGCGGTCAGGCCATTACAACCTGAAACGAAATGTAATATGGAAATATCAGTGCAACCCGCACATATGCCCTTCTTTTTCCGACCTAGACGATTATCGTACGTGGAGAATCGAGCAGTCCAAAAGCTGGAGATGCTCAATGAAGGAGTTATACGTCAGACTGAATCTGACTATAGTTCTCCGATAGTATTAATAAAAAAAAAAACAACGATTTCAGACATTTGAATAAAATTTGTTTGGGAGATAATTATTCACTTCCATTAATATACGATTTAGTTGATAATTTAAGGAATAACATTTTTTTTACTGTTGTAGCAATTTTATTTTCCACCTAATATATATATATATATCTGTATAATCAATCCTTTTATTAAATATTAAATAATATAATACATTATAATGTTATCCAATCCACTTAATTTAATAACATCTATTGTCCAATAAAGAACTAGTATTTAGTTCATGTTAAAAGTTAAATTCTACGGAGACAATATAAAAGCTTTTGTTTGGTATCCTTCTTAAAGCCCCCTCTACTCAGGAACCGCTAGGTATCGCTGTTACCAGGCGGCAACAAGCTCGGCCGGCACTTCTAACACAGCTGGGGTTCAAGCAGGTCGATAGTTGTTCTTAGGAGCGATGTCCGTGATTGATTTTTGGTGTTGGAAGCGTGCACGATGGAAGATTGCACGTACAAGCCATCTTCAAAAATTGTTTTGGATGGTCCATGTTTTGTTGAAACCAGTCGTGAAGAACGATGAAGTTTTGTTAAAAGACCATTAGGAACAGTAAGTGAATTTGTTTCTATAACAATATTGATTGAAATTTTCAATGTAACTTTGGGAATAATTTATTTTAAAATATATTGCAACGTAAATTATAAATAAGCAATTTTTCTGAATAGTATTCATGCGAAAATTAAATGAAAACAATTCTATTCTTGTATAATATGGAATCACATTTATAATTTATTCAAGTTAATTACAAACAACATTTGCTTTCTTGTGGTGTGAATTACGCCTGGAACATCTGTAAATTGAAACGCAGATAATGGAAGCCAAGTGACGTGTTTTTCAGTATGCAGCGCAGCTGTTTGTTTGGAATGGAATTTTCCGTTGTTAATACATACGTCAGCTTTCAAGCAAGTATTTAGGTGCAATTTGGAGTTCTGGTATGTACAAAAAAATATGTTCGTATGTTGTTTGAACTGTCGACGTAGTAACGAGATAAATTTTACTTTAACCGACTTGTGTTAACTTTGAACAGGTCAAGGACAGACCTCAATTATATTTTTCGTAGTTATACGATATGAATCTGTAATTTGTTCCTACAAATTCTTTTATTAACTCAATGAAACATCAGAAGATGTCACTACTAATTAGATAAAGTAAATTCTTAAAACTTTGAACCTTTAGAAATTAAATTTCTACATTTGATATTTTATGAACAATTATCTGTAATTATTTACTGTGAAATTAAGGTAAATTTACCATAATTAACTCTTTCTATAAATAAGCAATTTTATGCTTTGTCAATCTGTTATATAAACTTCATTAAATAGTAATTGGTACGGATATATTCAGTACCATTGTAATTAACTCTTCCTAATTTAAATTAACTTATAAAGGAAGACATATTTTTGTAAAAATTACTTTATTGGATACCAAAAGAATAGATTCTTATTTTCGGACTAAAGACTATCTTTTATTTAAGAGGAATGAAAATCGATTCTGATTGTATTTAATTATTTTTGAGTTTGAATGCACAAGCAGTGCTTTTCTTTGTTTAATTTGTTCACAGGTGCAATGGAGGATTGCTAAGGTCAAGGTCGAGCCATAAGGTAAGATACTTTAAAGATTAGGAGGTCTTTAAAAATTATATAGCGGTTATAGAAAAAAGGTTTCTGCATTAGCCTTGTACAAGGGACTTGTATTAGGTCTTCTCAGTATAAAAAAATACGGTGGCGCCTTATTTTTATTGTTAGTGGTTGCAATTACACCCCGACCCACAGCTCATTCTCTACCCAGAGCATATAGTTCGACTAGCCGCTTTGCCTTTGAGATTTCCTCAACTTAGAGCCACCTTCCATCTTAATTTGCCGTGGGCTCCATTTCTAATTATCGGAATTTCTCGTTAAACTAAATCGGAAGTAAAAAGGCTTCACTGTGTTAGACTTAAAGAGTGCTTTTCATCATGTTGATATTGATCTAGATTCCATTAAATACACTTCTTTCGTAACGTCTTCCTGACAATATGAATTTTTGAAGGCCCGTTTTGGTTTTATAAATAGTCCTTCTGGCTTTACACGCTACATAAATATTATCTTTAGAGATATTATTGCAGAAAATAAAATAGCTATCTATATTGATGACATGATGATAGCTACAAATACAATTAAAAAAATTTAGATATTTTGAAGGCTATTTTTAACAGACTTGTGGACAACAAATTTAATTTGCGTTTGGATAAATGTTTTTTTTTAAATACTGAAATAACCTACTTGGGATATGTTATTGATGGCGACTCGATCCAACCAAGCAGTGAACATATCAAATCTATCCAACACTTTCCTATACCACGCTCTGCCAGAGAATTACACAGCTTTCTGGGTCTAGCCTCTTACTTTCGTAAGTTTGTAAAAAATTTTGCAGAATTGGCACGGCCTCTTTATGACTTAATTCGAAAAAATGTTAATTTTGAATTTGATGCTAAGCATCTGGAGAGTTTTGAAAAAATTAAAAATGTGTTTATTTTGCAACCTGTTTTAGTCATATATTCGCCATTAGCCGAGACACAACTTCGTTGCGATGCCAGCTTGCACGGTTATAAAGGAATATTATTGCAGAAGCACCCAGTTTTTTAGTATAGTCGCCGTACTACCCAAAACGAGTCTAAGTTACATAGTTTCAAATTAGAAAAGTTAGCGATTGTTAGTAGTCTTGTTCGGTTTAGAGTATACCTTTATGGTCTTACGTTTAAAATAATAGCCGATTGTAATAGTATAAATTTAGCCCTTAAAATAGGGATATTAATCCTAAGATTATACGTTGGTCATTAATTTTACAAAATTATGATTATATATTCGAACACCGTGACAGTACAAAAATGAGGCATGCAGATGCCCTTAGCAGATATTTCTCTAACGTTCTAGTTTTGGAGGAAAATAGTTTCGAAACAAATTTAAGTATAAAGTCTAATCTAGGTCTACCTCTAACTCTCTTTTCGTTTATTCGATTTCACCAATATTCAATGGAAGGGGGTTAAGTAATCTGGGGCTACCAAAATACCTCAACGCCTAGACATTTGCCGAACTAATAGTTTTTTAATTAATCCATTAGCACAATCAACATTTGTTGAGAATATTACAAAACCAGCACCCGTAGATGTTTACAATAATCATCAGGTTTAAGTATAATATTTTTATCTATCATTAGGTTGGACGCCTACCTCCAATGATCTCTATTTTGAGCTAACCTACACGTTTCCCTGAAACTCCCACAGCCTACATATTTCACTATCTTTCTGCAATAGTCTAACCTAGGTCTACCTCTACCTCTCCCTCTCTTTTTTCTATCTCTGTTCCTAATATATTCCACACTATTCCCCCATGCCTTAGTATGTGTCCTATCATCCTATCTCTCCTGTTTTTTTACGGTTTTTCACATATTTGTTCCTTCTCCTACCATTTGCAGAATCTCTTTGTTCTGAACCTTGTCTGTCCATGATATTTTCATCATACATTTGTAGCACCACTTCTAAAAAGCTTCTATCTTTTTCTTGTCCGATTCACATACTGTCCAAGTTTCATAGCCGTACAACGTAGTGCCCCACACATGCTTTCAGCAATCTTTTCCTGGTTTCTGTGTTTGTTGCCTTTGAACATAGTACTTGTTATTTCTTGTTGAATGCAGCACGGCCTAGTGCTAATCTTTGTTTATATTTTTGGAACTTTTCCCATATTGCGTTAATTGATTTCCTCAGTAGCAGAAATCCCTATCATTTTGTAAGTTTTCATTTCCTATTTGTATTCTGGTTTTTTACTTATTTTCCCTTCTTTTACATACATTCTATTACAGTTGTTTGCTCTGTATATAAGCTATGTACTATCCGTATGTCCCTAACTCATTTCAATCATTTTGAGTATTTCAATCATTTGTTTCCATTATACTGTAATATAAAAATATAATTTTATATTTCTTTATTCTCGTGACTATCAGCTATAAATTAAACCTCCCAATTTTCTAAACCTTAATCTGATATCACAAGGTCGAGAATTTCTTCTTTTTCTTTTAAGCCCAAGGTAATGTCGGATGGAGAATGGCTTGAGACAAAGAAAAACTCTTAAGATATAAACGGCTAGTCGAGTGTTAGCTCTGGGTAGATCATGAGCTTGGGTCATGGGTGAATAAAAGACCAAAAATATATTTAATGAGCGCCACCGTATTTTTTAATACAATAACCAACAAAATTTAACTGTGCTAGTATAAGGGGAATGCGGAAACCTTGTCTTAACACCACTAACATAGCCATAAAACCTGAATTTCACTCTTTAGGACACACTTACCAAGACCTCAACCACCAGATGTCATACAGATGTCTCAGCTTAACCTGTGAACAAACAAAAGCACAATATGGACACCATTTGTGTCCTCAAAAACATTTGCCAAAATAGAATAATAGAATTTAGTCATTTAAAATATACTGAGGGAATTTATTTTCACTACACACTCTTTCTATTCCGGGAGAACTTGCAAATTTTTTAATGTTAAATAATAAAACATCTTTCAAAAACAAAAAGGATTCTATTTGGATAAATTTCCGATTATGTACATATGACTGTAATATTAAAGTTTGTCTCTTTATCGAATTTTTTCATAATAACGCTAATGAAGTTTTACATTCAATATTAAGATCTATGAGTAGATCATTTCTATGAGATTTAATTAGATATACATATAATTTATTAATTGTTCATAACACATAAAGTTTCTTTTAATCAGCGAAGTACTTCCTTGATTATTACAACAAAAATTAATTATCAAAGTGCAGACTTGGTAAAATGTTATTATTCTAATTTAATTGTAATCTATAATAAATACGCGAATTTTATATGTCAATGAAAGTGCCTTTACATGACCTGAAAGTCTTCAAGCATAATGTAAATTAAATCAAGACAGCATATGGCGTCTAGATAGGAAAACGGAATCTACATATTTTTTGTCTGACATAGGTTGTCATTCAGAACTTTATAAAATACACAGTTTGCGTACATGTGCAAACATTCTGTCAAGCAAGCAACATATTCGTTAATTTACTGATTTCTCAAAAAAACTACTTTCTATTTACGATACTCAAGCAATTAATGTTGGATAATTCATAATAATTTACTATAATTTCAAAGTTATCAAAAGTTAAAAACACTCACGTGCATCTAGAATGTACTACAAGAGCTGGACCTTGACCTCAGCTGTCGGAGATTTCCATCATAATATCCTTGTGTGATATTAGTCATCGGTCAGGTTGAAATATCGGGAACACATGTGGAATCGGCGTTTACTTTACTGCATGTTATATTGAATAAAACGAAACCATAAATTCTTGCTTTAAATTACTGCCTTCAAAATTTGTTTTAATTTATTATCGGAAATGTTATTCAAGATATGTCCTCAAGATATTGCACTAAGATGAAAAATATTAGTATAATCTATTGTATTAATATATACCAACTGTCTAAAATGATGTCCAAAGGGGTTCCATATTCACAGGCCTGTCGGGATCAACTAAACTGTTCGGAGCGAGGCTTATCGAAAATCATGCTCACACAACCGCTGTTAGGCTCGACCTCCAGACACCAAGAATTTTCAATGCTCTACTTTTTCCTAACTTTGTTAGAAGCCATGTGTTTCGACAGGGCCATTTCGACTTCACCTCGTCTGCAAAAGCGGCTTGCACTTTCGAACGTTGAGAATGAAGTGCCGACTGACAACTTGACAGAGCTTGGTAACGAACTTTAGAGTATATACATACGAGAATCTATGCATTATTATGAATATTATAAATTAATTTTTATTGGATGATAATTCTCAAATTAAATATTTTAAATTATAGCTGTTTTATTTTTATTTTATTGAACTAAATGTAACTAGAAAAAAATACGCTACAATACATTGTCGAATATTTTTTTCCAGATCTACAAATCCTATATCACGCTTTCTCCTTTTTATATTGTTTTCTCCATTATTACCCTTAGAGCTGAAATGGCCTGTTTTGCCTAAACCTAAATTGATCCTCTACTAGTATTTCTTCAGTTCGTTGTTCATCCGCCTTTGTACAATTCTAGTTAATAATTTTGACAGGTGTGCTGCCAAACTTATTGTTTAAAATTTTTTACGTATATCCGTACCTCTCGTTCTTGGTATAGTGACTAAGTAGTTACGCTGGAAGTCTTTGGGTATATCTCGCTTGTCTCATACATATAGCTTACAAGTTGGAAGAGACGTTCTGTTAGCTTGTCCAGCAGCTTTTAGAGTTACTGGTGCACCCTATATATATATATATATATATATATATATATATATAATTCTTATAATTTTTCGAACGGACGTAGGTAATGAAATAAAGTTGTATAGAATCTTGGGATACACTCGTTCGTACAAATAAAAACTACAGCATCAACTTGTAACTATATTCAACGTTTCGACATGAACAATTATGCCTTCTTCAAAGACTGAAATTTAACAAATGTTAGCATACAAACTTGAAACAGTGTAGCTATTCGACTTACATACTTACTATGACGTAAAAAGATTTAAATAAACTAATCTAAAAGTAAGTGATTCCATAACAAGCGGTGAAATTAATAAAAAAAAATTTTTAAGTACATTAACACAATTAAAAGATTGCAATGTCAAAAAATAACTACAGTAAAATATAAAAAATAGATAAAATTAATCCTAATACAAAGAGCAGTAACACAATATCTAAAATAATACGAGTTTACGAAGCGAAAGTCATATGGTGACCACGACAAAACAAAATTGAGGAAGGTGTATCTTTATATAACTAGATCGAACGTTAACTCAAGGACAAAGTACATTGACGTCCACACAACATATCCACATATTAAAAGTTTTACCTATCTTCGACAGTGATAGTTATTTAACCTATCAAGACCCGAATACACAACGTTTAAGTTATTTATGTCCAAGTTGCTGTTAATAGGATTAAGTTGTTGATGTATATAGAACGATTCCAAGAAAAGTCTCTTGTAGTAGTTATATATATATATATATATATATATATATATATATATGCTGTGAAACTTCCAAAATTCGGGAACTAAGGTTTTCAAATCGAGCCCTCGCGTTGGGCCGTCATAAAATGCTGTGAAACCTACAAAAAGCTTCACCATATATTGCTATGCTCCCTAAATTATTTGCGCCCCATCATTTGGTCGACATATAAATATTTCTATGTATTAACTGGATTTATCAATCTCCGACGTTGGGCTGTCATATAAGTATTGCTATGAACTCCCTCCAGGAACTTAACTGGATTTTATCGTGTCTCGACCTTGTCAACCAATAACAAAATTTGATATGTTACCGCCTTACTCGTTATCAATGGCGTATTCAACTTACAGCTCCTCCTTTATTGTTTAAATTATCAAATTACTCCCATTAACGGTATCTTATGACCTCGACTAGCATTTATTTAGAATTATAAAATGAAGTTAATTCAATTTTATATAATGAAACAAATAATAGTTTTTGTAAATTATTTAAAATACACTTTTCAATTAATTAATGTTGTAAATCTCATTTATCAAAAATCATATACGGTTTAATCAAATCTAAAGTCACCAAAAACCTATTGTTTTCATAAAAGAAGTGTGGAACGTTCAAAACCTCTTATCATATAACGCCCTTTATACGTATTCAAGTTCTCTGCTTTGTTGACTTCGTCACATTCATTTATATTAAGCAAATTCAATATTCAAATAAAAAAAATAGAAAAATAATGTCTTATAACTAAAAATCTAACATGATCTATTTTCTTGGCTATTTCCTTCTCGCAATTGACGCATCCATTATCAGCTAATATTTTTCATGCATTCTATCATCCATTTGGATAAAATTATTTTCCCCCAATTCAGGATTATTACATGCCCATTCGAAATATTGTCTATTCACACGCTTGAACCATTGCATTTAAATTATTGTTATCACCCTCTGGACTACCATTATTAAACTTATATTTATGCACCCCAATTTATTGTCATCTCATTCAGACTTATTACTCCTTATCAATTTATTCTCATCAATATCCCCGGACTTAGAATACCATCTATTCTCCCGAACTTAGATTTGTAGTTATCCTTCTCGGACTCGAAGCCCTATTATTATTATGTTTTAGTTTAAAATAAATTCCCCAAAATCTACTTACGTTTAATCGGCAATCATAATTTTCATCTTAGTAGCACTTATACAACATTTCACTTTAAATTATTATTACGTATCACACTTTGTTTTAGAGTGGCGCACCTCGGCCTTTGTTGAGTTGAAAACTGAGTTCGTTATTACTGTCCCTGTTAATATATCATTTATCTCCTACTCCGTCAGTGAGTATGGTCTACAAGCTCGTCCCTAATTTTGACCAATCAAATCTTTGCATTTAAAGTAGTTTCTGCTTTCAAATAATTGTGGCCTGCTTGCAGGTGCCTCGTTATCAAACATGCGGTGTTTTGACAAATCTAATCGCTTTTCCATGTTGTACATAAACTACTGATGCAATTCGACTTTTAATTTTCATATCTGCCTGTTATTTACGCAATTTTTAATCACCTTTCTTTATCACAATTATTAACTACTTGTACGCATTTACACTATGCTTCTCGAAGCTCTATTTCTTATCTCCGTATTAACCTAATTGTTTGGAACTCTTTTGAATGCGTGTTTAATTACACTTTTTTATGTTTACTTATAAATACGCGTGCTTCCACTGAAAGATATCATTATTTGCATTGCCCAAATTAACTAAAACTCTCTACAGGGTGTTAAATATTTACTATTTACTTAATGCATGTCTTCCTTGTTTCTACGCTAACTATGCGTCTTCGTGTGTCTATTTGCGTTGCTTAAAAGTACTTATACTTTATATACAGGGTGTTGACTGCTTACTATTTACAAACTATCTCCATTTCTCAATTCTTTACTAAATAAATGCAGTTTTCTGCTTCTTATGGTAATTTCTAATTCCTAAACGACCTTTACTATAAAGTACACCATTAAACAACCCCTTATCACAACAATATATATATATATATATATATATTGCTGTGATAAGGGGTTGTTTAAGGGTGCACGTTATAGTAAAGGTCGTTCAGGAATGAGTAATTAGAATACGCAGCAGAAAACTGCACTTATTTAAGGAAATAATTAAGAAATAGACATAGTTTGTAGATAGTGAGTAGTCAACACCCTGTATATAAAGTAGAAATAGGTTTTGGGCTACGCAGGTAAACATAGGAAGACGCATAATTGGCGTAGGAATGAGAAATACATGTATTAAGTAGATAGTAAATATTAAATACCCTGTAGATAAAGTTTAGTTAATTTAGGTAAAACAAATAAGGATATTTTTCAGTGGAAGCACGCGTATATTTAGAAATAAATGATAAAGTGTAATTAGACACGCATTAAGAAAAGAGTTCCAGACGATTAAATTAATACGGATATAGAAATAGAGTTTCAGGTAGTTAATATAAATGCGTACAAAGATCTAACCATTTTTGATAAGAGAAATGATTAAAAATTGCGTGAATCGCATGTAAACATGAAAATTTAAAGTCGAGTTGCATCAGTTGTTTATGGAAAAGCAAGTAATCTAGCAAAATACAGCATGTTGATAACGAAAGACAGCTGCGGGCAGGTTGTGATTATGGGGAATCGTGGAGCATTACATCAGAAACTGCTCTAAATGAAATTATTTGATTGGTCAGAAACAAGCGACGAGTTCTAGACCATACCCACGGATGGAGTGGGAATTCGAGAATATATTAGCAAGCACCTTGATAAGAAGGTCAGTTTTGAACTCAACGAAGGCCGAAGTGCGTTGCCATTAAAACAAAGTAATACGTAATAATTATAAAAGTGAAATAAAATGAGTGCGAATATGAAGATTATAATTGCCGTTTAAACGGTTTCGAGGTCTGAGGGAAATAGACTATGATTCTGATGTTAAGGGAAAAATACAGTAATACAATTTAGATGTCCAGGGGAAAAGAAAAATAATACAATTTTTGAAGTACAGGGGTGAAACAAACTACAATTTTAAGTCTGGGGCAAAAATGATAAAAGTCTAAGTTTGAAGAATTGAAATAAATTAGGGTGTATAATTTAATAATGGTGGTCCATAGCGTAATGGCAATAATTTGAATGGAATCCAGAATTGGGGAAGATCATTTTTATTGGAAGCGTCGATGTGAAAAAAAGATAAAACCAGGTCAGATTTTTAGTTATAAGACATTTCTTTTTCTATATAAATTTTTATTTTATTTTAAATTTGCTAAATATGATATGCTTGTGAAAAAGTCAACAAAAGAGGTTGCATACGTATAGAATGAGTAATATGATAACAGGTTTAGAATATTCTACACTTTGTTGGTAAAGATAATAAGTTTTCTTTGGTGACTTTGGGTTTTTGAGTACATACTAGATGGTTGTTAATAAATGAAATTTATAAGGTAAACTAATTGAAAATGTATTACAAATAATTTCAAAAGCTGTACATAACATATTGGTTTCATTAGATAAACTCGAAATTTACTGAATTTTTATAATTCCAAATAAATGCTAGCCGAGGTCATAAGATTTAAATAGTACGAAGGCGGAGCCACAAGTTGAATAGGAAATTGATAACCCGCAAGGCGGTAACGTATCGAATTTTGCCATTGGTAGATAAAGTTGTTTAAAGATAAAGTCCAGTTGATAGCAACATTAAGAAAGACAGCTGGAGGAGGAGATAATTACAATTAATAGTGAATATTAAAATGGTGGTCCAATAATTTAGAGTACGTAGAAAATTAATAAGGCGCACAACGAAGAGGATCAAGAATTCCAGTTCATAGTAATAAAAATAACAGCCCAAAGTAGGGGCAAAGAAGATTACGCGAATAGTATAGCAATATATACCCGGTGCATAATTATTTTTATAACTTTTTAATGCTAACTTAAATTAATCTTAAGTATAGGATATCCCATGTGATCCTTTTCCATATTAGATTTTTGTCGTGACGCTTCTAGTCCTTGGCCTGTATATAAATTTTACGATTTATTAGCTTTCTGAACTTTTTTTATAATGATATCTCCCATCGCATTCCTTATGTTTTTGCTATACGGTTCTGTATCCCTAAAATACATTCTAATTAATTTGTATGCTTCGTATGTCTTTCCCACTTCCATCTTAATTTGTACCTCTTTGCACTATTCACCAATCCATGGTTCGTTAGCTTTCCTGCATTTGCGAATAATTTCCCAATTTGGTGCTATGTATCTCTATTTTCTTGCTTCGTCTAGTCTGTGTTTGTATTTCTTCTATTAAACCCAAAATATCCTTTGTTACCCATGGTTTCTTACCACAAAATATCTCTGTTTGCAATATTTATGCTAGATTTAATGCTATTTTATTTTGTTTCTATTTCTGTAGTATCAGAAATTTTTCGCATGTCTTTCAGCAGTTCATTTGACTTCTTCTCAAATTTTTTGTGGATATCTTTATCTTTTAGTTACTCAAAGTCATAGTGCCTTTTTACGTATCTCTGTTTTCAAATTTTTAAATTCAAGAGCGGCCTGTATAATTACGTTGTTGTGATCAGTATCTGTATCTGCTGCTGGGTGACTTCTACAGTTCTTTACTTGATTCTTAAACCGTTGTCTCACAAGAATGTAGTTTATGTGATATCTTCCTATATCTCCTGGCATCTTCCACGTATATCTATCGTCTTCTAGCATGATGATGAAATAATGTTTTTGTGATGATTAAATTGTTCTTGTCGCAAAATTCTACCAGCCTATTTCCCCTGTCATTTCATGTGCCTAAACCAAATAGATAAACTACCGCTGCTTCCCTAACCTCACCTACCACTGCATTAAAGTCGCCAGTAGTTTTTGAATCTTCATGTCCTCTTACAAATCTTAGTATGTATTCGATATCTTTGTAGATCACTTCTACTTCTTCCTCACTGTAGCTAGAGCTAGGCATGTATATTTGTATTATTAGTGTATTTACTGGTTTACGGTCTAATCTACACATTCTACACATTGTCCTATTTTTTCCGCATCACTATTCTCACACACGAATTTTATTCCTCTGATCCTTTATGAATTATCTTAAAATCTCCGCTCCAAAAATCCCTTGCCTTTGGTCACCAAACTTCACTAATCCCTACTATGTCTAATGCTAACCTATTCATTTCAATTTTCAAATTCTCTAGTTTACCTAATTGCTTCATGCTTCCAACATTCCACGCTCTGACTTGCAAAATATTCACTGCTCTTTTCTAAACTTTCCGATCACATCCTCCAAAGTAGTCTTCTCCCAGAGATCCGATTGGGAGGCTATTTTACTCCGGAATCTTCCATCCCAGGGGATGCCATCAACTTTAACAATTGAAGTACGCTGTGTACTTGGGAGGTAATGCGATGGTTTCTCGTTGCTTTTTACATCGCAGTAGTGTGTGTTACAATGCTATACCAATCCATGTGGTCTCTGCCACTCTAAGTACCGAAAGAACTGCTGTCCTCTTTAGGGGACCTGTCTTAGTCTGGTTCGTCACTAGAGATTCCACTAATTTCGTTGAGCCTATAGTTGGGTTCTTTAACTCACTGAAACACCCAAGCTATTCTACTTTTTCTAGTATTCTAGAACTTCTTCAAGGTGCAGGTTTAACGTATTCAGTCAAGAAGGTACGACGAAAAAATAATAGAAGTAGAGTTCAGAGTAAGTCCGGAAGTATCCCAAAAGTACTCCTTTTTCACTAGCAACCAATAAAACAACACCTTAAGAAAAAAGAAAGTTATACAAATGACGCCCACAACGTTTTTTTTTATAAAAAATATATAATAACAATGGTATGGTCAAAAAAAGTAACAGGTATTTGTTATACAAATAAGACCGCAACAAAGGATGCCATACAATGACGTTCACAACTGTTTTATAAAAAACATATAAAGTGGAGTTTTCTAAAAATGTTATACAAATAACGCCGCAAAGTGTGGGATTTGATTTTTTCTGTTTACTTTAATCTTGTTATAGAACATTAGTTCTTATTTGTTCCCAATAATAAAATATTTAAAAAAATTTCTTCGTATTTCGAACCGACACCTAATTATTTTATCTTTTACATTCACCTCTGTTTCATGCTGTTTTTGAAATGGCTAAAACGTTTCTTGTTGTTCATTTACTAAAGGAGGAATTGAATTATGAATTAAGTTAAGCTTTGAGAAATTGTCCTTCTAATACGGATAATAAAAATTTACTAGTATTCCAAAGAAGAATGGCAATGTTTGTTGGAATTGTTCACGTTTTCAGCATACCTTTAGAAGTTGCAGGTTTTCTAAAAATTTATTCTGTTATGGTTGTGGCCATAAAGCTGTCATTAAACCGAATTGTTTAAGGTGTTAAAAAAACATGTAAAGAGACTTTCGTGCATTGAGAATAAATTATTTTGTGTTGATGATTGGTCTAATTGGTTGTTCGCTGTTAAAAATATTTAGTTATCATCTGTGAGGAACCATACGGACATTTTATTTGAGAAGAAACTTTGCGATAATCGTCCATACCAGTGCAGTTATTTGGTAAAAATATTTGTGGGTTGTTGGATTCTGGATGTACCACTACTGTAGTAGGGTCTTTGACCCTGCCTACCTTGGAGGAATTAAAGTTAAAATTTTTTTATGCTATTCGCCGAGAAGTATCTATGACGGACGGTTGAATTAAAGCAATAGTAAGTGTGGATAATAGCTTATATTTTTATAACACTTCAGACCTGTACAAGGTATTCACTGTGTTGAATTTTTCTGTCTTTTGAGATTAAATAAGTTTTGACAGTTAGGTTAAGTTGAATAGATTTTTATATTTTACATTCAGGAAGTATCAAAGTTGGAATATGAACTTCGGATTAGAGGAATAGAAAGTAATAGACTGATAGCAAATAAGAGAAAAATGATGGCACGCTAATTAACAAAGGAAGTTAACAAACCTGGTTATTTATTTGATCCCTCGAGATATGAGGTTATGTTTTGTTAAATTGGTACATTAAATTTTACTGTCGTTATAACGTTTGAGAATTGTGCAGTATGCACGGTTTTGTTTTGCTAGCAATCTTTGATTTTGATCGACATTGTAACACAGCATGTTTTAATTCTGTTTAATCTAGGCGAGACTTGTCGTCGTAGTTGGTCGCTCAGCAGTGCGTTAGTCTAGACGAGACTCATGAAGAGTTGATCGCTCAGCAATACATAATTCAAGACGAGACTCGAGGTGAGTTTGTCGCTATAGCAGTTATGGCATCACTTTTTTTGGAGGTCAGTAATATTTAATATTTTTTGTTTATTAGTCTATGTGGGGCTTGTAGAGAAGTCTGTCATTCTAGCAAATTTATGCGTTGTAGGGCACTTTTATTTGTTTCAGCAATTTTGTTATCAGTAGAGCGATAGTGTACCAAAGTATTGAGTTGAGGTTATACATGGCAGTGATTAATTTTTATTGGAGAATGAAGATGGTTCTAGAGTTGGTATATGGCATATGAAAAATTTAAAATCTTTCCAAGCAGTAGATATTCGTGAAAACTGAAATGCTTATGGAATGTATATGTAGTTGTTTTGTAGAGGTGTTGTCTTCAACCTCAATTGTTTTTGAATTCTATTTAAACTTGCCTAATTGTTTGATCCTAGGTATTGGTAGGCTATGTTGTTGAGTGCAATTGGTGGCAGCAATCCTTTTTTGTGCTCGCCATAAGAAAATCTTTATCACCTTATGAAAGAATTTTAGCTTTCTTAAGAGTATGTTTTCGGTACTAAGCTTTATCAAACATGGCACTGACTGAAAAGTTGCTAAGTAAAGCTACGCTTTCAGAAAAAAAACTTTTCTCTTTTATCTTTCTTTTTGTTGTTCCTCAAGTTTTTTCTTTTGGAAGGAGGCTGTGAAGCGTTCTAATTTTATGAAACCCAGAAATTTTATAAAATTACAAGTAAGGTACAATAATTTTGATATCCACTTTGCATAGTGGTATTATGCTATTTATATAAAAATTTTTATCTAAGTGAAATAAATGGAACCAAACACATTCAGTTGGTATTATAATTCTCGTTAACGTATAAAGGAAGCGCATCTAACAAAATTTAGAGAAATCGGTTTACGTTTGTCGAAAGTCGCACATAATTCTATTGTGTCTTTTGTTTACGTCCAGATCATGCGCAAAGCTGTGAGTTCTGCTGCAATGAGTTAAGACTCTACTCGTTGGCATAACAAAACCTTTTTTAATATTATTTTAAAACAAGATTCTTAATTCCCAACGAACAGATCTGTGTATTGGTTTACATATATATATATATATATATATATATATATATATATATATATATATATATTATATATAGATATATATATCAAATAAATTTAGTTCATATTCCTTATAAAAAAAATCTAAATCACACGTAGCTAGTTTAAGTAAATAGAATTTCAAATTTATCCTGGTATAGAAATGACACAATGACCTTACTAAAGATTAGACATCTGTAATTAAATCTTTTTAAGCAGGAAGTGGACTTTGGAATCTCTTTGTTTTTGAACACATGTATATCCCACGTGTCTTACAAAATTACTTTAATATTACTTTCTAAAGGACCATATTTCACTTTGTTTAAATTTGTTTAGCACAATTTTAGAAAATAACTCTGTTATCAAATTAAGGAAATATTACTATTTTTATTATCTTACGCAAAGTTAATTCGTTCGTAAAATTTAACATGATTAAGTAATTCTCTATTAAAATTTAATATCGTTCGTCAATCCAATGAACACTTTTAAAAGTCTAGCAAACGTAATAACTGAAAGTTTAAATACCTGGACTTAGCGAAGGTGAAGAAGTTACCTCTCCCAAACGAACTGCGATGCACAAGTTCAGGTCCTGTTTACGAAACTTGATGCCTAGGATATAACGTTGACGACTAACGTCTGCTAAATACATCTTCCCCAATAAATATCAAACAACAGCTTTAAATACATCCATAACGAAAGTTGCCTTAATTCTAATTATTAATACTGGTTATTCCAAACGCGTTAATAGTCACCGATCTCTCTAGCCATGTTTGTTAAGAAGCGTGATCCGTTGTCTTGCCGGAACCTGAAGAATTATAACATTCTGGGGCCCCCAAAACGACCACGAATCCTTCCCCCCTACTATGGGTATCCGAAGACTCCATTTGACACGCAATCGTATCAGCATCCTTTGAAGTTTGTAGCTTCGTTCACATTTTAAACCACAATGGCGAGTTTGCCTTTTAGTATCCTCCACGTAGAGAACAGCTGATATGTCTTGCGCGTCACCTAGTGACACTATTTACGCAAGCGCTATTTGAATTTAATAAAAGAAAGGATATAATCCGCCTACGGATTAGGCAACACAAATGACTTGTTCGTTACGTAGTCCTTTTAAATACGTTTTCAAAGTGTTTATTCCTATTAAATATTTCCTAGTAATGCATTTAAAGCTAATTAAATGATAATAACGTTCTGTTCTATTGTAAAATTGCTTCCTTCAGATATTACTATATTGAATACAAAAAATCAGATATCACAGATCTGCAATGAATAGATGCGATCTCTTTAAAACCAGTGCCACAGAATATATATTCGTTACACTGCAACAGGTTACTCCGGCCCTTCCTGGTCACTCGCTGATAGAATTTCGTGCATTTAAGATGTGGAAAGTTTTTAATATCGGCGATTTTTGCGTCGTACTTGATCCACATTAGCCTTCTAACACGTGGCCCTATCTGGTCGATTCAACAATGGTTCGTGTTGTTAAATTTGGGGTTCTAAAAATTTATTCCTTTTTAATTTTCCAGCGCAACAAAGAAAGCACAAAGAAAAAAACAAAAAGCAAGCAACAAATTTATAAAATGATTTAACAACTTAGGATCCGGTTTTGCTTTATGTGAAATTGCGATAACTACGTAGATGAAATGAGTTCATTTGTTTTAGTTATTAAATTGAACACAACATCTAAAACGTTGTGATGGCTATTATTAGAAAAGCAAAATTGTTATAAATTTTTCATGGAATTTTGCGGCCAATGACTTCTCGTGACTTGTTTATCACATCATTATATTTGGTTTTTGGTTTGACGGTGAAGCCGGTTTTTAATTTGCACCTACATCAAAAAATCTGTAAAAAGCACCTCGATAAAATCTTGTTCGTCCTAAGTAATGTAAAATACGTTAACAATAAAATGGATTTTTCTTTTTATAAACTAATGGTTATTAGTAAACTACTACAGAAAACTTACTCTATAATTGTCTATAAAACCAATAATATTAAATTCTAATACCGATCATCCGGCTGTAAAATTCGCAGGTTTAATTGGTAACCATTTAAATATTTGGGCGGGTAAATTTTATTAGCTAACGAATTTACTTAACTTTGTATAATCTAATTAGAGAAGAGTCTGCAATGTACAGCACGTTTATATTGTAAACCAAACCAACAAATTCTTATTCGCTTTAGGAGAAATTTTCAAAACGAGACACATTGTTAAGTTTCGATTTAATTAAGCGGGAGTTCTACCAAAAGTATTAATTAACCAGGCAGCGGTAGTTACCACAAATGGGGATCTTAATAAATGTGTTTCAAAGAACATCTTCGGGAGGAAACCAATTCCTTTTTATTTAAATTTGTGATGCAATTCAATTAACATAAACGTGGTAGCAATTTTAAAGCTGAAGTGAATACACCGCTTTAGAAAACAAATTTGTGGTTATTAGAAATGCATAATAATTAATTTTTAATTAAAGTTGAATGCCGTTATTATGTATAGTTGGCGTCTGAGAAATTATGAAACATGCGTTAAAAGCAAGGAAGATTAAATTCAGGTGTATGATAAGTAACTAATTTAAAATTTAAATAACCTTTTCTTTACTATCATTACTATATTATTTTAGAGGTAATGGAATAGTAAGTCTACGAAGTTTACGTAATTTTATTCCTTCGATTGAACGATGCCCCCAATTCTTAGTGTGGAAGTCAAATTTTAGATAGTCAACCGATATGAGCTATAGCTGCGGTTCTTAAAGTGGAGGTGCGGCTCCTCGGAGAGACACGGAGATGGTTTTATGAGGACGCAAAGAGCCCCTATAAAACCTTCTCCTTATGTAAAATATTCATTCTCCGTAAAGTAAAATATTTATTATTTTAACCCAGACGTACACGAAGCTGCATAATTGAACGTTGTATACCTGTACCAGTCGACATGCGTATTCTGAACGCCATGAAGCCTCCGTACGAAAAAGCATACTTGAACAGTTCACACAATAATATCTTCGGCTAAAAATGACGTACTTTCTGTAAGTGCTTTCGCTATTACACTTGTAAGGCGACATAAAAACGCTTTCCCTTAAAAACAAATATGATGAAATTATTCGAGCAAAGTGCATTAATTCTGCGATGCACATAATTTACAACTAACGAGTGTCTAAATATTGTTGAATTATTCTGAATTCTAGTAGTATATTCTCGAATTTTTCATTCGGATATACATTTAAAAATAGAAGATACTGAGACTGTGGTTTTAACAAGTTGCGCTTTATATTCTACAAGTGTTTATGCGCGGAGTGTCTTATAATTTTATACATAGACTTACCTCCGCAATATTCTATTGTTCTAAGGTGTAGCTCCTACTCTTCAACTAAGTGGACTGTATGGCGAATTATTGTACGTGCTGCGTTTGCACTTTCACTGTGTTTTTCAGGGGTTTATCGATAAAATCACATTTGGCGACACTATTGACTAACTCATTTTACCGAACGAACAACCGTTTCGTTTCGATGTCGATGAGCAAGTGTCTGTCACTACCCCATTTTCAACTTAATTTCTACATGCACAAAGGAGGTTTTATGACAGGATATAACGGGACAAGGAATGACAGCTTTACTATTTGATTTACAGCTACGAATTTAAATTAACTTAAAATTAACCACGAAAACGTGCGACAAAGAAACAAAACATCCCGCCCACTAAAATAAATATGAATTAACTTATTTTATATTTAAAAATAATTAGAGCTATTAACTAAGATACCTAACCCGACAACTTATATAAGTGAATATATGTATATATGCCATCAAATATTAAGTAACTGGCAGTAAACATAGTTTCACTAGAGGACGTTTAACTAACCCTTGGACTGTCTTGACTGTAGCTACACGAAGGATACCATCCCTACCAGGGTGAACATCCATTACTCTTCCTAAACACCACTAGGGGTTATTTTCTTCTTTTAAGAGAAAAAGCGAATCAATGGGCAAAGTAGTGGAAATCCTCAACCACTTACCTGTCTGTTGCAACGTGTGTAGGTATTCGGTACTCTATGTTTTCCAAAACCCTTGTTGCATTTGCTGCAATAGTTGCCAGCGATTTAAACGAGAAGGGTTTATGGACGACAAATCCGGATCTGGTATCACCAAGACTGGTTTAACATTAAGAAAATGACCCGGGGTCAAATACGAAAACTCATGTGGTTTGCAACTCAGTGCGCATAGTGGATGTGAGTTGAGAATCGCTTCGACTTGAATCAACACCGGCGAAAATTCTTCAAACGACAATATTTGTTCACTGATAATTATTTTCAAATGGGATTTTACCGATTTAATCCCGGCCTCTCACAACCTACCGAAATGAGGAGCAGCAGGAGGGTTAAACATAAATTCGATTCCCTCAGCGCCTACCGAACGGCGCATCAATTGAGAGATTTCACGAGAAGCCCCAACGAAATTAGTGCCATTAGCACAATAGATTTTAATACATTTGCCTCTTTGAGCAATAAATCGACGTAAAGCGCCCAAGAAGGCGTCTGTCGACAAGTTAGGCACTAATTCCAAATGGATAATTTTAGTGTTGAAACAAATAAATAAGTAAATGTACGCTTGCAATGATTTTGCGCCACGACACCGATTCATCGTCACAGCAAAAGGCCCACCAAAGTCGACTCCCGTATGTAAAAGCGCCTTACCTGGAGTTAACCTAGAGCTGATAATTCCCCCATAGGGGGGCATAAAACCACAGTGTTTACACGAAAACAATTAATGCAAGATTTCAAACATTTCCGAATAGCCCTCTTTGCAGACAAGATCCAATAATTTTGAGTTAATAAAAATTGATTGGTTCGATTTCCAGGATGTAAATGTTTTTGATGACAATCTAACACAATAATTTTAGTCAATCGATGCAACCGAGAAAGCAAAATTAGAAATTTTGCATCGTGCGTTAACTCTGAATTACGCAGACGACAGCCCACCCTCAACAAATTACGACTACCTAGAAACGGACTAACGCTACGTAATTGCTCACTAACAAGTTTTCCAGTTTTAATGTTTGCAATGTCTTGGGCAAAACCATTTGTTATCCTCTTGCTGCTGAGCTAGGGACAAACTATCAGAATATTTTAAACGCAAATCCGCCGGACATTGAACATTATGAATGAAATGACGAATACATGTAATAATCCTAGAATTTCCTGCAGTTTTGAAAATTTTTCTAATAACAAATCTAAAAAATTTTCAAGCATAACGATTGTTAAGGACAGAGTACGATATTCGACGTCCATCTGAGATGAGTCGATAAGTTTTGGCAGATACGTTACTGGCAACTTTTCGCTACGACGCACTAACCAGGAAGGCCCAGTTAACCATAATGGATGATGAACCAACTCTGAAGCCGAAAGTCTACGTGAGGTACAATCCGCAGGGTTGTCCTGGGACTTAACATGAAAACACGAAGACGGAGGAATACGTTCGTGAATATGTGAAATGCGATTGCTAACAAATGTCCTCCACTTATGCGAGGAAGACCGAATCCAAGACAAAACAACAGTGGAATCTGACCACGCGAAGTATACTACTAAATGATAAACTATCTGTATAAGTATTTTTAACGAAATCTACTAAATCTGCCAAGAGTACAGCAGCACACAATTCGAGACGGGGCAATAGAACGCGATTAGTAGAAGCGACTTCCGATTTTGCGCATACTAATGACACAGCAATATTACCTTCTAAATCGAAAATACCAAAATAGACGGCAGCTGCATACCCGGCTTCAGAAGCATCACAAAACCCATGCCATTCCACCCTTTTAAAATTAATACATACGATGCGACGCGGAATCTTAATATTCGAAACCGCGGGCATTTCACCCAAAAAATGTTTCCATTTTCCTACGACTTCCAATGGCGGCTTTTGGTCCCAACCGAGGACTAAAAGCCAAAGATCTTGTACTAAACGTTTAGCGAACAGTAGTAAAGGCGCTATCAAACCGAGCGGATCAAAAACATTTTCGATAGCTTACAAAATATTACGCTCTTTAGCGTTTAAGTTGTATAAAAATACATCTGTAAGAGCGCACCATGAAAGGCCCAAAATTTTTGTTGAACCACTATCTTTATCTTGAAAGGTAACTGCTTCCGAACTGAACAGGGACTTCTTTAAGTTGGACATCACTTCCGGGCAATTACTATTCCATTTTCTTAATTGAAAACCACCACTAGCGCAAATACTATTCAACTCGCCAATTAATTTATTAGCAGCTTCACTCGAATTGCATCCAGTGACTAAAACATCAACATAGGTATCGCTCGCCAATACCGATGACGCGAAAGGAAAATTAATCGATTCTAACCTTGCCAATTCTTGAACAGTACGCAAGGCCGAAAAAGCGACGACGAAGCTCCGTAAGTTACAGTATTTAATTTAAAGTCCATAATAGGATCCGACGGAGAAAATCTCCAGACGATACGTTGATAATCACGACGAGTATCTTTAACCAAAATCTTCCGATACATTTGTTTAATATCATCTGTAATTACGATAGGATGTACACGAAAGTGCAATAACAAAACTGCAATGTCTTTTTGCAGAGCAGAGTCAATAACCAAGCTATCATTTAACGAATTTCCAGATTGATCCTGACACGAAGCATCGAAAACCACACGCAATTTGGTGGTAGTGCTATCACGCTTATGTACAGCATGATGGGGAATGTAATACATTCTCTCATGAACCGACGAATTTTCAGGCAGTGCCACTTGAGCCATGTGACCGCTTTTCAAATAATCCTTCATAAATATTTTATAATCCGAAAACAATTCAGAATTTTTTAACAAACGACGTTCTAAAGATAAAAATCTTTTAATAGAAATCGATATCGTATCCACGAATAAGGGTTCAAAAATTTTAAAGGGCAAGGACACTACAAAACGACCGTCTTTGTTTCGTTTATAATTTTTCACAAATTCCTTTTCACACTTTTCTTCTACCAGAGAAACGTGTTTCATGAAGGGAACATTTTCTAATTCCCAAAATCGATCTTTCCGGTTAAAAATCAACCAAAGGCTGTTTTAATAGCAACTGGCTCGTTAGCGACAACCCAACGAGATTCGTTCAACAAAACCTGAGCAAAGATATTCGCTCCGAGTAGCATGTCAATCTTACCAGGAATATTAAGATTAGGATTAGCTAAGGCCAAACCTCGAGTATGCGACCATACCTTAATCACTATAGACGACGAGGGTAATTGATTACAAATGTTAGGTATAATATAACAATCAATTTTATATGCTGGAGACCGTGCTCCCGAGGGGCTGACTACACACGATAGTGCACCAAACACCAACGACGAATTCAAGCCAACTCCTTGAACAGTGACATTGGCTCTCCGTTTCTTTAAACCTAATTTCTAACGGCACTTCTTAATCATAAAACTTTTCATGGATCCATTATCTAAAATTACACGAACAGGTTGCAGTTTTCCTGTATAATCAAGCACCGACACCATTACCGTAGCTAACAGCGTCGTTGTATGTTTTAATGACGTCGAAATTAACGAGCAGTAGCAGGTTGTTCATGCGCAACCGCCGACGATAGATTGTCTTCACTGAGTCTACTAGTAGAAGTATGTATAGGCGCCGCTCTCCGAGGAGACGCTGACCTTTGACGATGAGTTTGTCTGCGTGGAGACATCAATTTTTCTCGTTTATCAAAGTAAAATAACGAATTGTGTGATTGTTGTCATTTTCTACACGACCAATCTAACCTACAATTTTTCATCAAATGTGAAGTATTTAAACATTTAATACAAAGGTTTTTAACCTTTACCATCTCAAATTTTTCTTGAGGGGTTTTATCGAGAAACTGCTTACATCTATAAATAGGATGCACAGCTTGACACAAACTACAATTTTTACCATCATTGGCGGTACCAAACGGAATCTCGAAATTTTAAGCATGTTCCTGAAGCAATGTCATTTATTTCCAATACTTTACATTGTTTTTCAATGTACGACCTTAAATTTTTGATCGAAAAAATCTTGTCAATATTTTCTAATTCGAAACGCTTTATAACAGATTAAACAACATGAAATCGAATAGATCTATTTCCATCTGCTTTATCGCGAATATATTTTCATCAAAACGACTAATTAATTTCCGGAGCTCCATGTGCGAGTCTGAGGACCTTACCTTAGGGCATTTTTCAAGAGTATTAAAATATGTTAAAAGTAATAACCTTTTGGACTGAAAACGATTGGTAATGATTTTATAGGCTTCATCGTATGCACAATCGTTTAATGGCAAATGTTTTATTAACGCACGCGACGAATCATTTAGTGTAACTACAAAATTTTTCGAAAGAGGACAAACTGAGATTATCATGAATCAATCGCTTATTAAGTGCATGATAACTCTCAAAGTCCAAAATATATCCTGAGAACTGCGAGACTGATAGATGTTTCAAGCGAATACCACTTTTTATCGACAAAGGATTATTCATATTTTCAACCTGCGGCTTATTTTCTACGAGATCTAATTCACATTGTTCAGCGATAATAGGAATATTTAATAAAAGATCATCTATTTTTCACCCTAGGAGCCGAGAATTCGTCCAATTGTTCACTTTCTTCATCAAAGTAAATATCCTTGCAAAAGATCTTGAAATGAGTTTCAATTTGCTCGACACTTTATATCGATGCACTAATTAATGCAATCGATACATTTATCGGTTGATTAATCTTACTGTACATATGATCCAACCTTTTAACTACAAATCTAGATTCAAGAATAGCTTTATCAATTTATATAACCGTATTTGATTAATGATTAATGGACGACAATAAAATTAACGTAAAAACAATGCTTATCCCAAATACGCTACGACAACTAATTAATCTACGAAATTAAATTATTAATTGACAAATGCAACTAATTACAGTGCTCACTCGACAAAACGTTTAATGTTTCAAATAATAACGAACAAACAACCTCTTTGTTATGGATGACCCGAGTGGTTTATCAAACTTGACGACGAAAAATAAGGTAAGGATTTAAAATATAACCCCTCATAAATAGTATCCGTAACCTCTTTCATACAAAGTACACCGACCAAGCACTAATCCTTGCAACAAAGAAAAAAGGGATGTATTATAAATCTACCGTTATACACAAATGTTTCTATACTTTTAAATGTGCAAACAAGATGTTAACCTCTCTGTAACACGCTCAAACACATAAAAATTACGACAATTGTCAAATTAAAAGCATTAATAAGAAACGATAGGAATAGGAACTAATTAAATAATCAATTAATCCGATTACGAAGGCCATGTATATGCGCGGAGCGTCTTATAATTTTATATATCGACTTACCCCCGCGATATTCTATTGTTATAAAGTGTAATTCCTACTCTTCGACTAAGTGGACTGTATGGCAAATTATTGTACGTGTTACGTTTGCACTTTTACTGTGTTTTTAGGGTTTTTTCGATAAAATCACATTCGGCGACACTAATGACTAACTCATTTTACCGAACAAACAACCGTTTGCTTCGATGTCGATGAGCAAGTGTCTGTCACTACCCCATTTTCAACTTAGTTTTCACATGCGCAAAGGAGGATTTATGACAGGATATAACGGTACAAGGGATGATAGCATTACTATTTGATTTACAACTACGAATTTAAATTAACTTAAAAGAGACCAAACAACAAGTCTACCGTTCCGTTATGTAGTTGCATTTATAGCCGACCACTGGTATTAAAAACCATTTTGTTCCTTTCTGGTCTGTGTGCCATCATCGAACCACCATGAGCGTAGAAAAGTGTCAACGGACCATGCCGAATCCTTCTCTAGTGTTTCAGAAATTACCTAAATAGTGTGTTGTTGCGGTTGTCAAAATGTATATAAAATTTTTGTTCAGGAAAATGTACTGGTCTTCAACTCTAATTAAAAAGTAGCTCCATATGTAATATGGTGCACTGTATTATACACAAAGAAGCCTTAGCATTCATAGACGAGTCCAGAACTTGATATTATTTTAGGTACGAAGGTGAAATTGACGAACTTCATAAAATCAAAATCTCTATAGCTTCCAGTTTCAAAATTTTATATGAGGTTATGGGATTAGAGTATACAAACTGCTTTTTCACACAGATGCGTGACGGCTATCGAGAGGAAAGGTAGCAGCAGGATTTTTGAACTGAGACATGGAGTTTTTACATTTTTACTCGATGAAAAACATCGTGATTCAAATCTATTGTATTGCTAAAACTAACCTATACGCAGGGCCAATCCTAAGGGTTCGCACGCCTTCCTACAAATAGCTAATTTGCCGCTCCTCCGTCACATCATGTTAATATACACAAATCTTAAAAAATGTTTAACTACAATAGAAACGTATAATACTCTAAATCTAGTCTTCTTAAACTACAGATCGCGACCCCAAAAAGGGTCGCGTAGCAAAATTCTGGGGTCGCGAGAGATTTGAATGTCAAATATTTAAATACACGATTATATAACATCTAAATGTGTATTTGTGCAGAGTCCCACTCACACCTGCACACAAACAAAGGTAGGAATGCGAGCGTACACGTGCAGCGAGACAATGATTCAATGACACTGACTGTAATGTGAACTAGTGTAGTATTGACGCTCTTCTAGTGTAGTCAATTGTCAGTGTTCCACCGTAACGAGATTTTAGCTTTTTTATTAATTCGGTAATTAATTGATCAATTATTATATGCAATATGTTTATTGGATTTTAGGATCAAAATAATTTTTGGCCATGGATAAATGGCTGAACTTAAATAAGAACGGTAATGACGCAGATGATAATGCTACAAACTCTCCTCAGACAGGACAAAGTATTGAAAAACAGGCATCTAATGTGCGAAGAAGAAAATATGATGAGTCTTTTCTTCAATTTGGCTTTATATTTCAAAATTGTAAGAGTAATGAACAACCTCTTTGTTTGATCCGCAATGAATTATTGGATCCGGAGAGTATGGAACCATCAAAATTAAAAAGACATCTTGAATCAAAGCATGTTTCGTATGTTAATAAACCAAAAGAATATTTTGAAAGACTGTATAAATCTTTAAATAAAGAAAAAGTCCTTTGAAAAATTTATGACCGTTAACAAAAAATATTTACTAGCGTCATATGAAGTTTCATACTGTATTGCTAAAAATAAAAAGCCGTTCACCATTGGAGAAGATCTGGTATTACCTGCTGCTATTAAAACGGTAGAAATACTACATGGAAGTAAATATGGCGATGATATTTGAAAAATTTCTTTGTCGAACGACATTGTCTCGAATAGAATTTCTGATATTAACAAGGACCAATTAGTGCAACTTATTACAAGAGTTAAAGAAAGCCCAAAAATTTCACTTCAGTTGGACGAAACAAATGATATTACTAAATTGTCTCAGTTGTTAGAATATGTCAGGTAGGTTTATAAAGAAAGCGTGGAGGAAGAATTGTTATTTTGTCGTCCTATGAAAGACTATACTACAGGGAAAGACATATATTGTACAGTTGACGAATTTTTAAAAACTGAAGGTTTAGAATGGAAAAATTGCTGTGGAATATGCACAGATGGTGCAAGAGCGATGACGGGCAAAAATATTAATTTTAAATCATTTTTTCAAGCTGCTAATTATGATCATATACTTTTGTTCACTGCCTTATTCACAGAGAGGCCCTTGCAGTAAAAGAATTAGCACCAGAATTGAACGATGTGCTTCAGCACTGAGAAAAGGATTTTGTTGCTACAACTGAAAATTAGTTGATTCAATTAGAATTTTGGTTTGTATATAAACAATGATCTATATGCATTAAATAGAACATAATAAAATGTTGGAAAACCGATTTTGAAGCAAACAAACCTAAATTTGCACCACAATAATTATGGCATTTACTCAAATCGCTATTAATGTAACTTGAATGTTGGGTATCGTTACTTCAATTGCTTGTAGGTTTGATTTGAATTATTTAATACTTTTATCAAATAAACTGTTATGTTAAATCAACACTTTGAATATCCCACTTACATATAAAAATCATTGAAGCAAATACTTGAAAGGGTTTGTAGCATTAAAACAAACTATTCAAATTTTCAACTAACCAAAAGCGTCATTGGTTTAACTAACCCATATGTTGAGTAGATAATAATTATTAAGGTCAGTGGCTAATAAGGGTTCAAATAATAACATTTTGGTTTAATCAAACTTTTATTGTGTTGTCAAATCAATCATTTCGTTGCGTTGTACGTTGTTTAGATATAGAATTAGTTTAAACATCCAAGGTAGTTTGATTCAATATCCAGCTTGATCGATTCTGATTTAATGCAATTATTTTAATCAAATTTTTAATACAACTTGGCGATCAACAAATGAGTTTGTTCATCCCTAACAGATTTTAAAAAATATTGATTTAAAATAACTTCATTCAGTCACATTATCAAGTTGTATATTGAATCAAATCTCACCTTGAATGTTACATTAACCCTAGTTCATCCTGCATATATTTCAGTTTAGCTTCCACTTCAATTTTATAAAACTGACACTGATTATTGAAAGCTTGTTTATTCCTTGTGGTTGCCATTGGTTTTGAAGTTAAACGTTCGCTTATATAGTTGAATGCTAAAACAACTGCATTTAGTTAAGGACAATTGAAACCAATTTATATGAAGGTACTTACGTATTTTTAGACGAAGAGATTTTGTTTAAACATAGTACAGCATACTAAATTTATCTTCCACGTATTTTTACAGTGAGTTGAAATACTATAATGGAAACTAACACAATAAACAATGCCAAGTAACGCTTGAAGCCATGTTGACGTGTCGCTGTCGAACGTTAGCAGTATATTAAAGATATAATGTGCGCGCGCTGAACATTCAATACGCAACATCGGAGGCGTACTAAATAGCGTTGCATTCAACAAATAACCCGACGTTTGATGTGGCAATCGTAGTTTATTTAAATCAACAAGCTAGAGTACGTTTGTTTCAATGTTCAGTTTGTCACAAAACGTGTTCATTTGACACTTTTTTCAGCATTCATTTAACTAAAATAGATTTTTTTCAACATTAATGTAGTATTGGACTGAAATATGAAATTTGTTGACAATATTAGTTTGTATTAAATACGACTGATGTTGAATGAAATTCACTTTTGCATTCGTTTATTAATCAACTGTTATTATGCATTCAAACAAACAAATTTAAGTCAACTAATTTTTGATGTTAGTTTAACCATCTGCAAGCGGTTCAGTTAATATAGTTTCGTTTAGAACGACTAAAAAATACTTGATCAAATGCTTTACTCTTCAAAACAACAGAATTGGTTGTATCAACCAAATCACTTTTCTCAGTGAGGATGCTGATAAGATTTTAAATTTTATTAAGAGCAATGCCCTTAACAGCCGCTTACGGATTCCAACTACACAACTTTATTATTACATGCAGAAGTAAAATGGTTGTCAAAAGGTCAATGTTTAAGAAGATTATTGTTATTAAAAGATGAAATCGAAATATTTTTAACCGCATGAAAATGTGAACTTGCTGCTTTTTCAAATTGACTTATGGCTATCCAAGTTGTGTTATTTGTCAGATATCTTTGCGAAATTAAACGATCTCAACTTGTCTCTTCAAGGAAAAATTGCGATATATTTACTTCGAATGATAAAATTGAAAGTTTTATTAAAAAGATCAACATTTTTAAAAGAAGGGTAGAAAAAGATTCGTTCAAAATGTTTTCCAGTGTCGACAATTTTATAATCGAGAAAAATCATTGTAAAACTTTTATTGCAAAAATTATTGTAGATCACTTAAAAGCGCTAGAAACACAGTTCCGTACATATTTTATATTAAATATTGATTTCAAAAAGATAACTTGGATTCAAAAGCCGTTTTGAATTGGCTTAATTGAGATTGATTACCTGTCACTTAAAGCTCAATAGAAATTTGCTGAGCTTTCGAGTGACTCAAACTTAAAACTACAATTTCCAAAAAAGTCCTTAACTGAATTCTGGATCGGAACTAGAACTGAATCTCCCACAATTGCTGATATGGCGTTAAATGTTCTTCTGCCATTCAACACTACATATTTATGTGAAGTCACTTTCTCAGTTTTAACACATATTAAATCCCAATATCGTTAATCGCTAAAAAAATGTTGAAGAGATCTTACGTCCAGCAGTGTCAAACATTCCACCAAGATTTAATTCGTTATGCAATAAAAAACAAGCACATGCAAATTTTTTCCTTTAATTTTAATTTAATACTTACCACTCAATGACTGCGTTGGAATATATTCGAGCGAACTGCGACGGTCAGAATTTCCTTTTATTTATGTTATTGCAAAAAATGCAATTTTGATGAAAAATAGGGAATATAATTTTTGTAACTATAATATATACAATTTTACAACTTTTGTGCAATTTTTAATTTTAGATTTTTGTATGTTTCTAAACTAATTCTAAAACTATATATTTTTACATGTATATCTATATTTTACCTAATAAATAAATCATCAAGAAATATTTATTTATCTTTCTTTTATATTTATATGGAGTCGCCAGGAAACTCGCAATCATAAATGGGGTCGTGAATGAAAAAAGTTTAAGAAGCTCTGCTCTAAATAATACAATGGTTATTTAATTCAAAGAATTCAAATTAAGACTACATATTTATTTATAAACAACAGAAAAGACTAAATTTAAAATTCTATTTCACTTATAGAAAAAATTTGAAGTAAAATATGGATAGGTCATCATACTGAGTTCATTAACATGTTGCGTATGATATGTATCAGAACTAAACTCTTCGCGCTTTTCGCCAAGAAAACTCTGAAATTATATCTTTGTAATCGATTTTTTTTGCTATTTCATGTTCAATCGCAATTGTGGCAAGCCCAGATAGACGTTCGTGGGACATGCTTGAACGCAAATAATTTTTTATTATTTTGAGTCTACTGAAACTACGCTCACCTAAAGCCACCGTAAGGGGTAAAGTTAAAAAAAGTCTAATAGCAATGCATATGTTAGGAAATAGAGTGGTTAATTTGTTGCTGACAATATACTGAAGAACTCGCAATGGTATCATTCTTTTTTTAAAAACGGTCTTAAAGCTAAGAGCACATCACATATCTGGACGACATCAAAATCACAATCATCTAATTTATTACCAGATTCGGTGTATTCCAGATATAAGTCGTTAAAAGACATTTTTGTATTTGACTACTGTCATATGTTTTTAATTTGCACAGAAAATATAAGTTATTGTATTGGTATTTTATTGACGAAAATCTTTCTTCTACAGAGTTTATCGCCACATCCAATATTGCAAAATAAAAACATATTTTAAAGCTGAATTTTGGATCCTGTACAGACTCATCGACATGTTTGTAAGTAAATTGTGATTTTATTTTTCTGTGATGCAAGTTATGTATCTCCCAATTGATATATGTATAAAGAAATAGAATAATTAGGAATTATTAGAGAGTGTTAAGAATACGCCAAGTGAAGTGCAACATTGTAACACAAGGACAATTCGTAAAGTTTATTAACAGTTCAAGAGAAGTGATGCGCTACTTTGTATCGCAGACGATAGTAACACAGCAAATGTCAGGTCACAGACGGTCAGGTACCGCGATCACTTAGAAATTAAGTTTACAACATTGTATTTATGAATAGTATTAAGAATAAGCAGGCATGGGATCTGCAAGTTCCCACAGGCATGTGAGGGGGGTAGAGACATTATAAAAAGCCCGAGAGCTCAAGGATCTGGCAGTCAGTCAAAGTATTCAGCTTTAACATTGCAGTTGCTTAGGTTACTCATAATAGTACATTTAATAGTTATTTTCGAACTTAGAGTAAATTAAATCAAGTTTTGTAAAGTTCCATAATTAATGTCTGTTTTAAAATAAAATTTGTTAAGAAGTTTTGGAACTGGTTTTTAAAAAGGCAGCTTCTAAGGCCCGAACCTTAACTGGTGCAGTTGGTAGGATGTCAAAAGGTCACTAGGAAACCCAAATTCGAAAAACTGGTGGTCTGGAATTTTAAATTGGCAGAACCCAACCAGAAGTTGGAGGCGAAACAAGAATCGTTCAAACCCATCAAACCAACAGAAAACTTAGAGGAGATACAAGGATAAATCGAATTCAGAAACTGACGTGGAGGACGTACAAAAATCGACAGAATCCATAAAATCAACAAAACAATTAGTGTAAGTTCATTACCTTAAACCAATTGAATTTTTTTTACAAATATTTGCTATTGCTAGTATAAGAGAATATTTTTTATTTTACTATTTATGTTTGTACAAATATTGACTATTATTACTATTATTTTATGCAATTTAATGAAAATAATTGACTTAGGTACTAAGGGAGTTATTTTCAAATTTATTTTTGTTTAAAAGAGACCTTTAAAACTAGAGAACTAAAAAAACGCATTACTTGCGCAAATTAAACAAAATTATTTAAAAAAACGACCACAACGCTAGGTTATGGACATGTTTTAAAGATTGATAATTCAGAGCTTTTTAATTCTAAGGTATATCCTATACCTGCAGCATATAAGGAGCAAGTAAACTATGAGTTAGCTAAAATGTTGAATGATGGTATAATTGAGTATTCGAATACACATTTCTGAACCCGTTGGTAGTTGTTAAGAAGAAAGATAATAGCATTCGTTTGTGTTTAGATAAGAGACAAATTAAGCAACGGACTAAACCGCAATTTCATTGTCCACCATCCATGGACACACTTTTAACTAGGTTAAGTGGTAAACTAATTTTCAGCAAGTTTGGTTTGAAAAACTATTTCTGGTTGAATCCGCTACATAAAGATTCTAGAAGGTACACGAAATTTTCAGTGGAAGAAAAATTTATAATTTTAAGGTGGTACTGTATGGCTTGTCTACGTCAAGTGCAGCATTAATTAAGGCCATGCTGGCAAGTTTAGGGGCGTATGAACAATTTTGTAGTCAGTACGTCGAAGATATTTTAATTTTGCGTGAAGCAGTTCACCAACTAATGATTGAGATAAGAGAAAAACTAAGAGTGCATTTTGTAAAATATGTGAAAAGAATGTTTGCACGAATTAGGAAAAGAGTGAGATTGAAAGTTTGGAAATAGCAGTAGTAAATAGTAGTAGTAAATAATAATAGTACATAATAGTTCTAAATAATAGTTGTAAGTAAAACTATAGTAAGGAAGTCGGGTAGTAAGGAAGTTAGAAAGTATTTGAATCCAAGTGGAAAACCAAACTTTGTTTTGCATTGTATTTAAATAGGGGAATATACTGCGATATTTGGATATTGAAGGGGTGTTGTTTTTTATTTTGAGGCTGATTTGGGGTTCGGCATGTGAACATACATCAAATAACTATTTTAAAGTAAGTGGTTTGGAGTGTAGTAATTTTTCAGTAAAATTTAGGAAGTTAAAATTTAATTTTCATAATCCTTCAGATAGATATTCAGAAAATATAGCGCAAAATAAACAAGGTTTCTGATGTTATATTTTAATTAGGGTTAATTTTAATATTTTTGTGTGGATAATATATGGTATTGGAAGTATTTTATATTATGTACAAGGTAAAAGGGTCTGTTTGTTTACTGGTGTGCAAATTTTAGCACTAAGAAGTAAAGGTTTTACTATGAGCTCGTATTGAAACAGAGTTCGAATAATAAGTGTGTTGAAGCCCTATTACGTTTGTTTTTAATTAATGGATATTATATGGTGTAAGTATTAATCTCGAAATGTACTGTTAAAGGCGTATATTAAAAGGGATGTATATAATTTGTAAATGAGGTGAGAGAGAGAAAGAGGAGACTAATTTTGACTAATTTTGTTGTGTGTTGTATATTCAATTTAAGTGGAGTGTAAATAAATGTTGTCTATTTCCCGTAGCAGAAGCTTTTAAGTAGATGCATTATTTTCAGAAAAGTGAGTAAAAAGCTGTGGCACATTTTATAAGCAAAGGTCCCAGAACGAGGAACAACTGCGGCTCGTAGCAATAATAGGCACTCAAGACAAGGGCTCTCAGAATTAATGGCACCTTAAATGTGAGGCTCGAATTCAGATAATTTAATTTATTTCAGGAAACTGACGACCAGGAGGTTAGAGATTGATTGTGTTGGAGAATTTTTTTTGGTTGTGTGTCAGTATGGTGTTTGGAACGTATATCGAGAAAAGAGTGGTTGAGTAGTCAAGGAGCTGAGATCGGAAGTAGTGATAGTGCTTTATTTGCTAAACCGGAACCGGAAATAGAAGCGGAAGCAGGAAGTAGATAAATTATTTTCAGAAAAGTGAACAAAAAACCGTGCACACTTTATAAGCAGAAGTCGTAGAATGAGGAACAACTGGGGCTCGTAGCAATTATAGGCACTCAAGACAGGAGCTCGCAGAAATATATATATATATATATATATATATATATATATATATATATTACTCATATTTAGACCAGGGTAGAAAATTAATGGATTACATCAAATAATTTTAATCACCGTGTATAAGCAAGTTTATTAGATAATACGCTTTATTAAAAACCCGTGGAGAAGAAAAATTCATTCGTTTTATTAAAAATAAGAGATTAAAATTATTTACAAGACGCTTTATATAAAAATAAGCAGTTTTAAAATGCTCAACGTGTAATTTAATTATTCCAAAGTAAAGAATCAAATGGAAATTACGTGCAAGATTTATATTAATTGATTCAAGTTTGGGCAACGAGTATTAAACGAAACGTACGGATAATAATTGAATATTTAATTAGGATGCACTAAAATTTAAAGGGTATTAATTTTAATTGAAGTTAATTGAACCGTTAGTAACAGATAATATCAATAGAAACTTGTAAAAACCCAAGATTATAATACCAGAAAATAAAGCTCTGAGAATTAATATTATTTTGAACACCTGCGTAGTTTAAATATCACATACGGCGTAAATTTTGTAGATAATTAATAGTTTCAAAGAATCTTGGAGAAACCGGGGCTTAATATTCACGAGAATGTGCGATACGGGGTTATTAAACCCAGATAACAGTCCACATGGACTAAAATATAATCGATAATAAAGAATATCAATTTGCACCAATACGAACAGGTTAGAAAAGGAAAGAGAAAATGCGTCAAGCAAAGACACATATAGTAAAGGCGGGATTTAAGCAACGTCACGAGGGTCACAATTGGTTGAAAATAGGATGCAAATATCAGAGGTAGAAACAACAATTTCTGTACAAAATTAATTAGTTTTTCTCGGACATGCTTGCGTGCCGTGTGTTGAAATTTCTGAGATTTAAATGGGACGAGTGAAAATTCGTAAAAATCGACGCGCGAGCGACAGACTGGGAACATAGAATGATGAATTCTTTAGAATTACCCGTTTTGAGGACAAAAGCGACGTGCCGGCTTTTGCTATATATACCGAGATGAATATAAACAAGCCCTCTTAGACTTTTGACTATTCGATGCGTTAAAAGCTCTTACATCCGCGACTTGATTGAAGATGTTAAACAGTGCATTTTAGTTTGATAAAATAATTTAAAATTTTGCTCATATATTTTAGTGATTCAAAATAGTTGGTTATTTACGTGCTAACATGAATGTACTTCAGTGCACTTAGATACAAGGTAATAAAATTTAGTTTCACTGTACCAATTAGCAAAATTTACAACGACAAATGTATACACAAAAGTAGGCAGTTTTGGCGTATATTGGTGAAAGAAGTATGAAGTTATTTGCTATTTTTCGGGGTGTTAATAATTAAATGGTTCAAATACGTGTCTGGATCCACGAAACAAGGGTCAGATATACATAGATGAGTTCCGGAAAAGCCCAGAAACAACTGGTGATGGAGAAAATTTTAAAAGCGTTGAGAATTAGAAGCCGTAAATATAATCCTGTTGGAATGGTGTGATTAACTAAAGGGACGATGTACTTTGAAGCTACGAGGACAGTAACCTTCAGGTAAATTATACTATTTTGTTTGACATTTTGTGTGTGTTGAATAACTTTATAATTGATTTACTTTAAATGGACATTAGTGAAATTGTACTAACCATAAAATTTTAATTTTAAGATGAAATTTGCTTGTTGAAGTAGAAAGGAGTATTTAGTTTTGATGTTCGGTAATATGATGAAAATTTGGGTATGTCTTTGAGCTCAATTAGACGAACCTGGTTAATTAACGTAAAGGGGTGGTAGATGCTCCCTTTATACTCAGACTCCGGTCTGCTTATATTGTTATATTAATTAGTAGGCATCCAACAAGGACTTTAATTTTGGATGCACATTAAAATGATAATAAAATTAATCTTGAAATTCTTTTTAAAACTGAAATTTATGCTGAGTTTTAATTTTGAAATTTTAATGTATTCTGAATATTGATGTAAATAGAGTTAACGTTGATGTTTTTGGTAGGAATGTGTTGTTTTTTTTTTATGAATGAGGAGGTGAGCAGCCGAGGCGAAAAGAGGATCACAGCCGTTTATGACGCCCAATCTGTGGGACTAGAATTTTTTTGTTAAAAGGACCCAGTTCCCGCATTCAAAGGAGTAAAATCACAGCAATATATATATATATATATATATATATATATTGTCGTGGAAATTATAGGTTACGAAGAATAAATAGGTCTAGGTAATAAATTTTTAACAACCGTGTACATAGGAAATATGAACAATTTATTTATGCGTCAAATGAATTAGTTTGACATTGAAAACGGACGGATAATAACATATTTTGGTATTTTTAAATTGGTATGTTAAATTTACATAACGTGTGGAGTACATGAAACCCAAGGATACGCATAATTAGTTTTAATATTTT
Organism: Platerodrilus igneus; assembly: GCA_036346225.1. NCBI lineage: Eukaryota > Metazoa > Arthropoda > Insecta > Coleoptera > Lycidae > Platerodrilus > Platerodrilus igneus. The sequence continues at coordinate 5,423,939 of JARFIW010000090.1, forward strand.
AAATCAAGCGCATCGGATAAGAAACGGAGCTTTTAGGTATAAAAAATCAATAATTTAAACGCATATTTCCATTTAACTAAACTAAACGTTTGTTACTCAAAAATCTTAGGAAAGGCTAAAACTCGGAATTATAATTTCAAACGGACAGTTTGCTTCACAGAAACACCTGATAGTTAAAATGTCAAGTTCAAAGAACTGAAGTAGACGTTGGGGCAGAATTTTGTAGAATCGTATTTAACGGTCGATGCGAGAGCTACTAAAATCACAGATGCTTTGAAGGCAAAGTAAGACGGAATATCCATCATGTAAAACAGACAGAGAACACGTATAATAAAACCTTGGTTAAAATACTCGTCTAAAGTACGCGGTAGATTTGGAGGTCAACCACAATATCGATTTTCTGTTGCTTGAATGGGATTCTAAAAGAGACAGTAAATATGGGTTAAACGAGGAAAGGTAGCTAGGGTTGGACGTTAAAAACGGGGGAAAGAAATATAATTAATCAAAGGCTAGAAATTTCAAGAAGCTCGCGACGTTTACATGTCGTTGAGCGAGTTTCAATGTAAAAGCACAATAGACTGGGAATTTTCGAACGTAGAAGTTCGTTACGTACAAAATTTGGAAAATAAGCTCTTCGACAGAAATAGGGTCCGTGAGGTTGTACAAAATCATATAAATACACTAACAGAGGTATTAAAACTCTTTATCGCTTACTTACACTTACTTGCTCTTACTTTTTACTGATTCTCGTACGTCGTTTATTCGTTGACTTATAATACAACATCCTAAATTTAAAAGTGTGTAAAACACTGTTAGTAACGTACATCGATAATATATTAAAAGTGTGATTTGCACAAGTGGGTGCTGGCCGATAGACGGTGCGGTTACTATACGCAACGATTTAATGAAAGGATGGTACTAGAGTAAGCGAGTTGAGAAGTTTGAAACTAGAATGCGTGAAGTTTAGTGATTACGGAAAGTTAAGCTTGCTCGAGACTATTATCGGGGTAGAAACATTGAAGGCAGTTGCAGATATTTGAATAGCGAGTGAAAATGAGTTGAATCTATGTATAACAATGAAGCGTATGAACACAACGACAAGGGTTTTGGAACACATCTTCAGAGGTAACGATGGAAGAAGCATACTCCAGGTAAAAAATTAATTTCTTGCTTTTCTTGAACATTTGTGCTGGTATTTTGGGCTTGAGTGTTATGACTTTTTGGGGGGTGTATTTTATTACCATAAAAACTCATTTGAAGGGGTGTATGTAAAGGACAATTGATATTTATTATTTAAAAATGTCAACAAACGACATAATAATTTTGTTGTAAGGAGTAAACGGGTTTTTAAGTTTGTTTTAAACAAAGATGCGATGTTTAAAAGCATTTAGAGTAACTGGGTTATACTGAGCTCATCATAGACCAGAGTAAATTTCAATTTAGGGTTGCACGACGGGCCCATCTACTCGTCTAAAATAAAATTGTTGAAATAAATAAAAATCATGAAATTTTTAAAGGTTTAAGGATTGAGATGGTAACATTTTATGAAACTGTATATACAAATGTGTAAATATTTTCTAGCTAATGGAAACTTTGTAATATGTGTAAATAAAAAGGTGGTATGTCTTGTTGCATTATTTGAGTGGTAATTTCATTTGACTGTAAATGTGAGAAAGAATGGACTTAGGATGGTAGGTATCCAAGAAGAATCAGATTTTAGAGCTAGCCAGGGTGTGCAGAAATAAGGAGGCATTCCAAAAGTATTTGTTCTTTTTTTAATTAAATTTTCAGAAACTTTTTGTCAGCCCAATAACGCTGGGACTCGAAGGTGATCTTGATTGTTCCCGATAGTTTTAGAGGAGATCCACAGCTATATATATATATATATATATATATATATATATATATTACTAGGTAGGTTAAAGGTCAACGTGTGAAATAAGCCAAGAATGCATTTTTATAACGACCCTGTAGATAGAAAAATAATAGTTTATTTATTATGCTTCAAAGTAATAATTTGTATACATGAATTTGATGCAAGGACAAGTAGGTTCGATGACAAGGTTTACTATTGCATACAACCATGGAGAATACTAAAGCTTCGCGATAGGGAAAAGCAATAATTTGTATACGTTAATGTAATACAAAGTTGACTATTGCAGGGAAATATTAAAGCTTTGCGGTAAATAAAAATCAATAATTGATGCAATGGATATTTATTTAGCATCGTAAACTAAAAGGTACGTTAATTTAATTTGTAGAAGACTATAAAATAACATAACCAAACGGTCGAGGAGTTCAGAGAATAAAAGATTCAAGTAAATAAATATTTCTTTGAAAGCTATAAAACGGAACGATAACATTTCAAGGTATTGCACAACGGAAAGGCCAGGTTAACGAACAATATGTTATTGTTGAAGCAAAAATAAATAATTTTAAGGGACAGGGAGTCGTTAGAAGGCAAACTAAGGGAGCAGAGTATACGTCAGCTAGTAGAAGGACAAGCATTTTCAAGCGAGTGACAGGCGAGTATATTTTAAAAGACAAATGGGTGAAACAAAGATTCAAGATGTTTGTTGACGATATCGATTTTTAAGGCGCACATTTAGCGAGAGAATCGTAACCGTAGACAGCACGGCGATATTGTGGCTTGATTTTAGGGCTTCTTTCTAAGAAAAACTACGACATTTTTATGGTCACCCAACATTTGGGCACGAATTAGCGAGCCAATCTAGAGGACCTACAGAGCATTTCTAGTGCGACCCGAACGTGAAGCGCACGATTTCCCAAATAAAATTTAAATTTTATTCCAGGAAATTGGCGAGCTGAGAGAGGGTTGATTGAGTGAAAATTTTGTAGATAATTTTTTTCGAGTGTGTGGATATTGTAAATATTTTGAGTAGGTGTAAGTGTGAGTTAAACGTATGCAGAGGAAAGAGTGGCTAAGTAGTCACGGGGTTGAAATAGGAAGTAGCGACAGCACCTTATTTGAAAAAACAACACAAGAAATGGAGGAAGCAGGAGGTAGTAGAGATCAGTCGAGGACGGAATCAGGTGAACAAGGTAATGAACTAATTTTGAGGATGTTAGAGAGGATGAGTGAGGAGTCCAATAAGAAATTTGAACAAATGGGTCAAGACGCGAAACAAAATTTAGAACGGATGACAGAAACCCTAAGTAAAAAAATAGATAGATCTACCCAAGAATTTAATGAATTTAGGAACAGTTTAACAATAAAAATGGGGTAAGTAGAGACTAAGGTCAATAAGAACAAACGAGTTATAAAAGATCTGAGTCAGGAAATGGGACAGTTAAAACTGAGGTAAGAATCTTCTGTGAGGAAGAAATAAATGCAAAAATGACCGAGGTTACGGACTCGTGTAAAGATCAATTAAGAAGGGTTGAAAGAGAGGTAAGTGGCATTAGACAGAATGTATCAAGTTCGATGGGGGATGGTCCCAGATTTGTTTCAACTAACGTATAATTAGAACAACACATGAAATTTAACGGGGATAATAAGGTAAACCCTCAAATTTTTATTAACAGCGGTAGAAATTTGGTTGGAAATTTCTATGATGAACAGGCAAAATTAAACATGGTTAAGGCGTTGCTAAAAGACCATGTTGAGGCCTGGTATAATTTAATTGGACTGGAAATAGATTCATATAGGGAGTTCAAAGACAAGTTTTTAAAGCATTATTGGAGCGATCACAAACAAGATCAGGTACGTGACGATTTAATCACAGGAAAATACAAGGGTGAATATGCTGGAAGTAGAGAACAGTATGCTATTCGTAGGTATAGCATAGCAAAGCAGTTGAGTCCACCTTTGACGGACCAACAAATTATTAAGTTCCTTTCGCGACAGTTCGAAGTTGAGGTTAGGCAACATTTAGCGTTGCAAAATATTGTAAAAAGGGAAATGTTTTTAGAGTACCTGCAGAAGTATGACGATGTGAACACCGGAAGACTTCGTGAAAATAGGGAAAGGAACGTTAATATGGTTAGATTCGAAAATAGGGGAGATAATTATCAAAGCCATGGGATTAATTTTAATAGGAATTCAGGACAGAACTGAGAATCAAGGAAGACCTTTTTCAGGAGTAACAGTGCGAGTAGAGGACCGACGCAGCTACCTACGATTCAAAGACAAAACAGTTCACCGGACAGGGGTAGGACGCAGACGACGACACCAGGTAGTGAAAATGAGAGAACTGGTAGGGTAGAAACGACGCCACGGACGTATGCGAAAGTTGTAGGACAACAGGGACCGAGTAGGGAAACTCGACAGAGACAGGATTTTTAGACGGTGACAAATCACTAGACGTAATTGTGTATAAATACAAACATCCAAGAGAATTTTTAAAAATTGATGAGAAAATTGAACCGGAAATGAAGGAAAAATTTTGTTTGCCAATTATAGATGTGAAAATTTGTAATCATAATTTAGGATCGTTGCTCGAGCAGAGGCGAGTTTAATATCGGAGATATTCGTCAGCGAAATTAGAGAAAAGGTGTGTGATAGGATTATGCCAATAAAAAAAAGCCACTTGGTAGCGCCGAATAAAAAGCGATTTGCTGTGGTAAATAACGTTGTAGTATTAAGAGTAGAGTTAGGTTCAGTTAGCTGTGAGCAGGAGTTTATAATAGTACCTGGACTAAAATATAAGGGGATATTAGATGTTGATTGTATGGTGAAGTTAGGTGTAGTAATCGATATGGAGAGGAAGATAGTTAGAATTAGGGACAAGATATTACCCTGGAGGGTAAGTTATGAAGTCACAGAGGATGACACGGGTTTGTGTATTAATGTTATGGAATTAGAGGATGAAGAGGTGAAAGAGATCGACACAATTAAATGTTCAGGGAAAAAATTAGAAGAGGTACAGTCGTTATTGAATAAACATTCAGAATTAGAAGGCGTAGAAGCAAGCACAGCGTTAAGATATGAGCATGTTTTAGAAGGAGGCATAACAAAGCTAAGTGGCAAGGATATTTTTAGGAAATTAGAGTTTAGGAAGTTTTATGGGTCAATTTCAATACACAAAGAGTCTGGAAGATATGAGAGATTTTCCTTAGAGGGAAAAGTTAATAATAACAAGGTAGTATCGTTTGATTTGTCCACATCAGAAGTAGTAATAATGAATGAAAAACAGACAAGTATAGGGACAGAGGAAGAAATATTTAAGAATCAGGATTGTCAGGATAGTTTTATTTTCTGTGAAGCGATGAGGATAATGAGTATAGAAATAGAAGGAGGAAGGACAAGGATGCAGTCAATTAAAATTGTAAGAAGAAGGACATGGAGGATCAAGAAAAGAGTCAGATTTAAATAAAGATACGTGTAGATAGTTAGAATTATAGCTAGAGATAGAAATAGATAGAGTTAGGTGTTAATAGATAGAGATAAATAGTGATAGATGTGAATAGATAGTGTAAGAGAAAATAAGTTAAACAAATAAAGATACGTGTAAATAGTTAGAGCAATAGATAGAAATGAATGGTGATAGATGTGAATAGATAGTGTAAGTGAAGATAAGGTAAATAAATAAAAATAGGTGTACATAAGTAGAAATAACTCAAATAAATAGAAATAAGGGAAGATAGGTATAGATGAATAGAAAGAAGTTGAATAAAGAGATAGTGATAGTCAGAAATAAATGTAAATAAATAAGGATAGGTAAAGAAATAGTGATAGATAGAAATAGATAGTGATAGATAGTTAGGTGTTGATAGACAGATATAGGTAAATAGAAATAGGTAAAAATAAGTTGAATAAATAGTGATATGTTGGTATAGTGCTTCGTATTTAAATTCAAAATAAGCCAAATAATTGTATAAATTTGTATTTAAATAGGGGGAATATACTGTGTAGGTTAAAGGTCAACGTAGTAAATAAACCAAGAAGGTAGTTTTATAACGACTCTGTAGATAGAAAAATAATAGTGTATTTATTAAGCTTCAAAGTTATAATTTGTATACATGAATTTGATGCAAGGACAAGTAGGTTCGATGACAAGGTTGACTATTGCACACAATCATGGAGAATACTAAAGCTTTGCGGTAGGACAAAATCAATAATTTGTATACGTTAATTTAATACAAGGTTGACTATTGCAGGCAAATATTGAAGCTTCGCGGTAAATAAAAATCAATAATTGATGCAAAGGATATTTATTTAGCATCGTAAACTAAAAGGTACGTTAATTTAAATCGTAGAAGACTATAAAATAACATAACCAAACGGTTGGGGAGTTCAGAAAATGAGAGTTTCAAGTAAATAAATATTTCTTTGAAAGCTATAAAACGGAACGACAACATTTCAAGGTATTGCACAACGAAAAGGCAAGGTTAACAAACAATATGTTATTTTTGAAGCAAAAATCAATAATTTTAAGGGACAGAGAGTCGTTAGAAGGCAACTAAGGGAGACGGAGAATACACCAGCTGGTAAAAGGACAAGCATTTTCAAGCGAGTGACAGACGAGTATATTTTAAAAGACAAATGGGTGAAACAAATATGCAAGATGTTTGTTGACGATATCAATTTTCAAGGGAATCGTAACCTTAGACAGCAAGTTGATATTGGGGCTCGATTTTAGGGCTTCTTTCCAAGAGAAACTACGGCATTTTTATGGTCCCCCAACATTGGGGCACGAATTAGCGAGCCGATCTAGAGGATACACAGAATATATATATATATATATATATATATATATAAAATAAGTACCATACTTTTCTTGATCAATAAGTTTAATAAATTTATCAATCTTGGATTTAGATTATTACTGAGTAAAACTTTAAGGTGGTACAACTCATGTAATACATTTTACGCGTTTTGGTCGTTTGGGACTGTGCCATTGGTTTTGACCACTTATCTCTAACATTTTTATTATTTTACATACCTGCAAATTCATAATAACAATTTTAAGTCAGTTTGCTTAAAATACTAGAGTATATAAATATTTAAAACTGTTCTACCAACAAAAAAACATTAAAAATTCTTTTCTTTTTCATCCTATCTAATAGGAGTTAGTTTATAGACTATTGGGAATATTCTCTCTTTCTATTTATCGTGGGGGACCATCTTGATTAGAAAATATTATCTTTAACATCTGTAAATTCCAAAAGGTTATTTTCACCCTAGATGCAATATCATATTTATTTCCTACGAATTATATTAAAATAAATATTGGAAAAGTTTTCCTGGTCAATTTTGGAAGTTATTGAAGGTTTATTTCTCTGGATAAGAATTGTTTCCAAAACTTGTCTTTTGTTAACCTTTTTTTCCATGATTAAAATATTCACGTTTTCAAAATCAAAATTGTGAGCATTATTAAGCGCTATAGCTATGTTGACTGCAGGTTTTTAAAGTCAGTTTACATAAGTGAAAGCGTAGGTTCATAGTGTTTTTTTCGTGATCTATCTTTACACATCATAATGACCTTTTTAAAATACTACGAATAGGCTATTTTATATCACAATTATATGGTTGTGTAAATTCATTTTTAAATTTTTGTTAATTACAGTCCAATTTAATTCGTAAATATTTTGCTTTATACCTTGATTCTTTATACCGTTTCTGGAAGTTCTAAAGATGGAAATGTTGCTTATAATGAGCTCGTTAGTAGAACCTTACGGTTGACGCACTGAAGCCATTCGTATAAAACCTTGACACTTCAGTGAACATCTTATCTGCTTCCATTTAAATTAGCAGGATAAATTATTTGCAGGTATGTTTATTGAAAGGCAGTGGCATGTATCTGATGTCAGAATTAATGGCTGATTTACACAGTTAGAGGTATTGCAAAGCAGTGATATTTTAATTTGCAATTTGCAGAAGAAGTACTTATATATTTAATTGACCACACTACTGAGGTAAGATTTAATCAAAATTAAATTCAAGTTATAAATTAATAGTTCATAATTTGTAAAAGCTTTTCAAGTATTCTGGTCCTAATTGTCTAGTATTTTAGTATCATATACAGGGTGATTCAAGTTGGACGGCGTCTTAGATGTTTACGGAGAACTACTTAATGTAGTGTTTTTAATTTTTGAGCACTTATGTAAGGGAACATGCTTTTTACATTTAAAATACTTTCAGTTATGTAGCTTTGTCAATTCTACCAAAACGTAGTAGTACGTTTGTTATAATAAATGTAATATCTTAGACTTTACATTAATTTTCGATATCTTTAAGTTTTCTCAATTCTGTCGTATGTATTTTTATCTGTTCTAGTTTAGAGATTTTTAAATATTTACCTCTTTTTGCTTAGAGAAACGCGACTCAAAATAAATATTTATATATATATATATATATATATATATATATATATAACTAGAAGAAAACTCAACCAGGGTTAGAGTTGGTTAAGGTGTAAAGTCTTCGTATTCTGTATCCAAATCGTATAGTAAATATACAAGATGATTCAGAAACAGTTGTATGAATCTTAATTAAAAAATTTATTAATTATTCGGTTTGTTAAATGAAACGATATATTCCTATACCCCACACCTCCTATAACTCCACAAGTTTTTGACTTATAATCAATTATTTAATAACACGAAATAAGTACCAGTTACTACGTTATGAAGCGCACGGGTCCGACAGAAATAGAAAGAATACTTAAAATGAGGACACGCACGAATCGCAGTTACAAAACAGAACACAGAAACGTAGAAATACCAGGGAAACTACCAATACGGTGAGGGGGGATTCCCAGCAAAACGTGTGCTCTTTGCATCCACGGAGATGAATCAGCTAAGCGTCAGGGTGCTGGTGTCCAGATGCAGCGTCACCACGGTCGACAGATGTTGAGCGCTGCAACAATCACTGCAACAGCGGGACACATACCAGCGCAATTAGTTCTACATAAACAGAATAATCGGGCCTACATAAAACAATTTGGCCTCTAGCTAAGAGCTAAAAGAGAGTCTTACTAGTATTAATAGCGTAGAAGAACTTACCGATACACCCAAGATCTACATTTCTTGTCACAAAAACGTGAATCGTTCTTGAAGTAATAGAACAAGTAATGTGGAAAATACATAGAAGGACAAACTGCAGAATTAAATTGAGCTGGTTTTTGGCAAGAATTAAATCCAATCCTAGCGTTATTCATACATAGGTGTGATTAGAAATTCGAAACAAGCTTCATCAAATAAGTACGATCCATTATTTCAACGAATCTTTAGGTTTGGGTATTATAAGAAGTATTTAAATGCTATAGTGATATGTATCAAGCCTCAAACAAGGTACCGACTATTAAAATTATAGAAGAACTTTTCATTTTGCAGTAAATAGATTTCAATGAAATTGTAGTAAAGCGTACTTGTTGTAGGAATGTCTAATATACAGGATGGTGTTTGAGTATTAGAAGAAGAATCTATGCGAATGAATTATTAACTAAAATGGCGTAAGGTTCAGTACACCGTCGGAAAGTGTGCGTAACAAATCTTCCCATCAAAATTAAAAGGTCGGGGTAGGAATACAAAAGCAACAAGCAGGCAGTGCAGTACCAACAAAAAACAAAAACAAAAAAACATTCGTTTGGAAAAACTCAAGGAATAGCAAAAACCAACAAAGTTAAACCACATTCGGCTCGAAAGACTAATACACACTAACAGGATGAACAAAAAAAAAACTCTTTTAAGAAAACTACAAAAACACTCAAAAATCAACAAAAAGCATCTTCATCCGGCTTAAAGAACCAAGCTACTGGACAAAGCCAAAAGTGTAGAGAAACACAGGGAACGATAGGTAGGCAGTAACAATGAGCGAGGGCAAAGGTAAAACGGCATCAACACTGCCAAAGTCGTCAAAGGACGGATGCTTCTTCCGAAAAGAAACAATACAGCCTTCAACCTCGAAAGACGATTGGTTTTCTGCAGAAAAACCAGAATTAAAGAAAAGAAGCGAGGAAGAAAACCAACAGTACAAGCCACAACGAGACAATAACTGTCAAGCCTCAAAGTAAAACAGGGAACAACAAGATAAAAAAAAATTAAAGTACTTCAAGCTGCGGTATCAAAGAATCGCATCAAACGAAGAATCGAAGAAAAGAATTGCTAACTAGGCCTAAAGTCGATTAAGTCGTAGTTTGCAAAGAAAAGAAAAACAGATCTAGAAGCACATACCACAGAAAGCAAATCGAAAATCAACCCAAGCCTGCAAGAATACCGACAGAAAGTAAAACCAGCCACAGAAAAAAGAAGAGGAATGTTGAGCTAAAGGAACGAGGAAAAAAAGAAAAACCCAAAAAGATCAACACCAAGCAACAAGTACAAGAACCACGTAAAAAAATCCTAAGAATGACCCAAAAGAAAATAAAACAGAGTCCCAGTGTAGTTATGTATGAGTATGTGCGAGAGTGCGTGTGTGTGTGCGTGCGCGGGTGTATGTTTGGGTTCCTGCAGAAAATCGATTAAGTTAAACTTAGACAATACAAATATATACAAAATAGGAAAATATTTAGCAACTGCCAAAAACCGCATAATAAGTGTACAACTTCGAGGTGTAATCAATTCAGGTAATTACGGCTATATTAACTCAATATTACAAGCCTTAATAGCATGCCCACCAATCTATATCTATTAAAAGGCCTAATCAAATACACATCATTTAATTCAGAAAATAAAGAAATCTTACATACAATTGATAACATTACAAAGTTTATCAAAGAGTATAATGATCCTCTAACAGATCAATAAAATAAATACAGCACGAGTGTTAGATACGGTCCTCATTTTGAGCCCACTTGGATACACAGATTACTATGACGACTCAACAGTAAAAGCCATACCTGAAGAAAGTGTTCTTACACCGCAAAGCAATAGAACACCATATCTGCTGTTTTATCTCAGAAAAAAGCAAACAAGGTATTCGAAGGTAATGCCACAAGAGCTTCGATTTAGCCGGACATTTTTTATAGTTTGTACGAACACTTGGTTTCTATGGAAATTTGATTAAAAAGATTCACTTCGACAAAATCACTCGAGCTTCGCTCTCGTGAGCGAAGCTCGCGTGATTTTGTCGAAGCAAATCTTTGAATCAAATTGCCTAATAAAACCAAATGTGAGTTTACAAACTAAAAAAATATCCTGCTAAAAATCGAAGTTTGAGTGGTATTTTTTTTTTTTGAGAAAATTTCACGACAAAAGTTTGATGCAATTAGTAAAATTTAGTGAATTTTATTATTTAAGTATCTATTGCTCACCGCAATCTGAACTTAAAACAAAAAACAAATAAACAATATTTAAAATGAACAGTTATTGAAATTACAGTTATTGAAAATCTTCTGCTCGGGCTTTGCTGTTTCCATAGTTGTTATTATCTGTTTTGATACCGATTGTGTTGTAATTTGATGTTTTGTTTACTGCCTCAAGTTTGTCATCATAATTGAATGATGGTCCTTGTCAAGTTGTAGTTATGGCTTAATTGAAGTGGAGGGAGTATGGCCCATTATTTTAATCAGTTCTTGATCACATACTCCCGCTTTTGCTAAACTTGTTACCGCACTTGAACGAAGAGAATGATTTGAAATTTTCTTCTCCTTGACGTTTAACCCTATCTTGACTGCTGATATTTTTGTTCATCTTTGTATTTCATTAATGCCTATAGGTGTATTTTTGTACCAACCTTTCGAATTATTATGCATCCAAAATGGATTGGGCGCTAGGAATAATATGTCTGTTGTAATGTGCGTTGTTCTATGCATTTGTATATTTTGAAACAATATGACTGGGCATAAAGCTTTACTTCCTTCGTTTTTAATTAGCCATTTACTAGCGCAACATTTTCTATTATCTTCTTGGCAAGTTTTAGAAAATATGGGATTGTACTCAATGCGACCAGTTAAGACTCCATCGTTCGCTTTCTCTTCTTTAAAATAGTATATTTTGCAAGTTGAGGCTTCTCATCCTCGCCATGCTAGTTCAAATGCGGCTAAATGAAAAAGTTTCTTCAAAAGCCCAATTGGCGTATCCTCATTTTATAAATTAGCCATTTGATAAATTTCTGATTTGGTTAAAGCAATTGAACTTTCTCTTCTTTTGTCTATATCAGATTGTAGCAACTTACGTTTAGCATCTCTGGCAGGAGCTCTTTTAAAAATTAAATCCGAGAAAGGATGGAAACTGATATTAAAATTTTCAAAATACAAATTCTGCATCATTTTAGCTGTACTCCACATCGTCTTTACAACGTATTCTTTATAATCATCCCCATTAACCTTTTTCATGTTGAATGCCCAGTTCACGATTATATCGGCCACATTTTCCAATGGCTGGGCTTCACTTAAATTGAAACATCGTTCTTTGCTAAAAACGCTAAATTGATTCCAAATAGAATTTCTGCATTTTCTGTTGTTTCGAAGCACTGAATTTTCTACTTCCAAAATTATATCTTCATTAGAACTACTTCCAAACCTTGCCATATCAATATATTGTTTATCATAAGGAATGACAACTCAAATTAATTTTAGCAACGTCAAAATAGCATCTATAGACAGCTACTTATATGGCGTTGCCATAGTGAACGTGAATAAAAATACTAGGTTATCATAAAGTAAGGGATATATTTTAAATCATTACAACTTTTTAATAAATTAAGTTAGTAACATAAAATAAACGAAATCTAGTTGCTTAATGAATGGGATTTTACCGTATCTATGAGAAACAAAAGCGTTGTCATAACAATTGTTGACACTAGTGTCAAAACGAAATTATTCAATTTGAAGTTTTATTTTGAAATTAAAACTCAAGTAAAGGTTGAGTTCAAACGACTCAACTGTAATAACATGGATTTACAAACAAGAATTGGTTTAGTTCAGTTCTATTATGAATCCGGCAGAAATTACACCGCTGGATTACGAAGATTTCGCACGAGAATGGGTTTGAGAGCGGGACCCTGTCAAATGAAAACGTACCGCAATTTGATACAAAAATTTGAAAGAACAGGGTCTGTAACTGACTTACCAAGATCAGGAAGACTAATAATTAGTGATGTCCAAGTTGCAGAGGTTCTTCATGAAAATCAAAACATAGCCAGAAGCAATTCACTCGCAATCAGCAGTGCAAATGCGATATCCAAGCGATTGCAAATGCCGTATACCACGGTCTGGAAAATTTTACGCAAAATTCTAAACATGTATCCATATAAACTGAAAATGCTGTTTGAATTAAAGGACGCAGATTTGGCTACTAGGTACGATTTTTCTTTGCGAGTAATGGCTCAGATGGAAATTGAACCCGAATGGTTATCCCGTATTTTATGGACAGATGAGGCACATTTTACTCTGAATGGTGGAGTCAATACTCAAAACTGTAGAATCTGGTCTGCAGAAAATCCGCAACAAATCGTTCAAAAAGGTCTTCATGACAAGAAAGTCACCGTTTGGTGCGGTTTTACAGCTGATTTTATTATTGGTCCGTATTTCTATGAGGAAATGCACAATGGACAAGCCGTATCTGTAACTGTAAATGGTGAACGATACTTGCAAATGTTATTCCACAGCTGCAAAACGAGCACTACGGAATTGAAAACATCATTTTTATGCAGGATGGAAAACCCCCGCACATTTTTCGACCAGTCAAAGAATTGTTAACCAACGTTTTTCAAGATCGCGTGTTAAGCAGACATTTCGTAAATTCATGGCCACCAAGATCACCTGATCTAAACCCAGCGGATTACTGGCTGTGGGGTTATTTAAAAAGTTTAGTGTTTAGAAGACGACCAACTACGCTACAAGAATTAAAAGACAGTATTACGGAGCAAATTGGTACAATTCAACCAGAAATGTTACGAAATGCTGTGTACAATTTGGAGGTAAGGATGGTGATCTTACAACAACAAAATGGAGGTCATATTGAGCAATTGCCGTAACCTGTTTTGGGCATACTAAATCCCATTTCATAAGCAATTAGATTTCATTTATTTCTTGTTATTAACTTAATTTGTTAAAAAGTTATCATAATTTAAAATATATCCCTTACTTTATGATAACCTTATATATCCGAAATTTTTAGCCACTTATTAATTTCTCTTCCTTCCTATTTATCCGATAGCATACGTCATTTTTGACAATTCTCATATAAGCGTTTTATACAGGAGTGGAATTGTCGTTATAAACAATAAATTATGTGTACAAACAGTTTGTAATATTCGCTTACGATATCCACTATATATTCATAATAACGCTGTAAAAAGGAAAGTTAGCAGTATTTAAAATAAAGGAATTTGTCATTTTATGGAAATACGCATGGTTATTTTGTACTATCTTTTTATTGGATATCGACGTAGGTTAGCATTTAAGCACATTTCTTATTTAAAAAGCTTTAAAAAAATTATGATTTTTTTTTTAATATGTGGTCCATTACTCCCCCAATTATCCTACCTTTTGTGATTAATTTGAATTGTTAACAATATATAATAAGTTGTAATATATCCCTTACTTGATGATAACTTGATATATATATTTTAAATATTAGGAAAAATGAATTCTACCTCTTTATATCTTTCCAGAAATTATTGACTTTCTATTAGCCCAGTTAAACGACTCGAAATTTGTCGATTTGGAGGAAATAATACTGATTAGCTTGAAACTTTGTAAACAGGCTTGTTTTAGAGTATTATTCAAGATATAAAAGTCCCCACGTGTAGACGCTACGTTGCGTGCAGGGGAAGGTCCAAAATGTTCAAAAAATGAGTTTTTCACAAATAACTCGGAAAATATCAACTTTACGGAAATTTATGTAGATATCAAAATTACAGCTTATAAAATCCTGTATAATATCGTTTTTCATTCAAGTCTGTACGATCAAACGGCGCAGAGATATAATTTTTTTAAACTCCGGTAGTTTTGCGACGCACCGAAATTGCGTACGCGCGTCGCGCATTTTTCACTAATATCTCGAAAATGGACTCTCGAATCGAGAAATGTTTTAAATAAAAGTTGTAGAGAAATTTAATTTCGTTTCTGTACGGCCCAAATTTGCCGACTTATTAATTAATTATGCCATCCTTCACTATACTCAAAAAATCTAGAAAAACTATTTATTATTCTAAAAAACAATAACTATCCACCAAAACTAATAAAAAGCCTTTTATACAATCATAAAGCTCCTTTAAACGCTGACCTTTCTAATAAAAACTTAAATAACAATAGTGAACTTTCTGCAAATATACCTACATACCATGTAATTCCTTACATTGAAAATTTAAGTACAAAATTCAAAAAAGTCTTCAAAAAATTCAACATCAATATTGCTAAACGAAACCTTTTAACGTTAAACACTCTTTTTTCTAAATTAAAAGATAAAACTCCAACTCTTCTACAACGGAATATTATATATCAAATAAATTGTTCAGGCTGCAATCTTACCTACATTGGTCAAACCTCACAACAATTAAAACAACGCTTAACTCAACATAAAAGCGACATCCGTGTTAAGCCAAACGCTTGTGCTTTGACCTTACACGCAAACGCAAACAAACATAAAATAGATTTTGTTAATCCTATAATATTACAAATTGAAAATAAAAATCCAAAAGAGAATTCCTAGAAATGTGTTACATATTTAAAAACCTAAACACTATTAATAAAAAAACTGACATTAACACACTAAGCTCTATATACACCTATCTACTTCATTTTAAATCCAAAACAAATTCAACATAACTGATCAAATCACTTAATAAAACACAACATAAACATACATACATGCACAAACAAACACACGCATTCATTCACACATTCAAACATCCACATGCACCCACACACAACACAGACATACATACATTCACACAAACAACATAAACACACTAAAATACATACGTAAACAAATAGACATACATCAACATACATATATAAACATACATACATACTAAAAATATCTAAATTTCAGTCAGACCATAAAAGAAATTAATTACAATCTAGAAAGTTATCTCGAACAGTGTCAAAATTATAAAGGAATTGTCATTATAACATTCAAATGTAATTAACAAACCACATTACTGTTTTCTTTTTAAAAGCTTTTACCACACTTTCAACTTATATTCAAAATTTATATATATCAACGATTTCATTGTAAAACCTCACATTAGTAAGTAAGTTTTAACTATTTTATGCCCATACTAACGTTTCTTAATTTTTAGTATCTTTGATAATGGTTTAAAATAAACCGAAAGCTTAGTTTATAATAAAGAGTATATTTTATTAACCAGCAGACCAAAAAGCCTGTTACTATATATATTATATATATATATATATATATATATATATATATATATTATATATATATATAAATATGTATGTATATATATATATATATATATATATATATATATATATTGCTGTGTTCTCTGGGACACCTCTGGAAACACTCGATCCTTTACTAAAAATCATTCGTTCGAGCCCTACGAATTGGGCGTCATAAAATTTGCCGTGGAACCTCAATCAAATTCGTGCCCCACCTGGGCCAACATAAAATTTTCCAAAAATTAAAAAAATTTTCCCTACCCTTTTATTAGGACGCCTTCAAATTCCTCTGCTTCCCTGGCTAGCTCAGCAATCGGCCTCTTCTTGAATACCTAGTTTTACGTACATACCTCTTTCACACTCACACACCATCAAATAAAATTACCAAAATAATACGACAACCATACAACCTTTTATTTACACATATTACCAGATAAACTATATTTACACATGTGTCCAAACAGTTTGATACAATAATTACCAGCTCAATTTATTGTATGTTTGAAAGTCCTTGATTTTTAAAATGATTTTAAACAAATTCGAGTAGATATGAGTAGATGGGCCCCACATATTACCCTAAATTGACTTCACACTGGAGTATTGTGAGCTCATTATAACCCAGTTTTGTTTGTATATGCCTTTTTAACCTTGCATTAATGAAAACAAATTTACAGACCCGTTTACCCTTTACAACACAATTTGTAGCCTGAACAAATATTTACTATATCCTAAATAAACTCTTTTTCAATACTCAAAATCATTAAATTGTCCTGTACATGCATCTCTTTAAACAAGTTTTTTTAAAACAATAAATATACCACCAAAAAGTCAACCACACAAACACAAAATATCCATAAATGTTTATATAAAACAGAAATTTCAAATTAGTTACCTAGAGACACCTTCATTCTTCAGTCTTGCAGGGGATGGCTACCAGCAACCCCTCGTCGTTGTTTCCATCTACTACGCTGATTGCCGGATTCACAGATCTCTACCATCTAATATCTCCGCAAGATATTCGCTTCGTCTCACAGTACCATTCCAGACTAGATATATCACCCATACAAAATTGATTTCCAGTTCTGCTTACCCCAATATATCATGTATCCTTTTAATAATTTTTTCGTAATAGCCGGAACTTTTATTTAAATACGCACTAACTCGTGCATTACGTTAACTTGAGGTCCGCTACTACAGTCTGTACTTTCCAATAAGATATTAAATGTAACTTTACTATACACACAAAATACTAACCAAAAGCTTTACTATTATGTTGGTCTGAATTCGTATTCGCTGGAAGTAAAAGAGAAGAGAGCTTTAATATTTTCGCTCGGGTATTTATATTATTATTCAAACCCCCTACTGGACCCGTTTCATTTGAAAAGCTTCTCAAAATTTTGAACTTAACCGTCTCTAAATTCTGCAAAATTTCTCGCGTCCTACGTGCTATTTACATCGAATTCGTTTTCTACCTTCCTGTGTGCGTTCTTTTCGAAAACTGTTGGCTCTTAACCAATGACAAATTCCCTGTCGTCACAAAGCTCCACCTAACCGCTATTCATCTTTATTCTATGCATGTTCGTTGTCTCCTTTCAAACCCTACTTGAGTTACAGAAAAAGATATTGCCGACGCCCTTTCTCAACTCCACGTGTATATCTTACGTGACTTTCAATCCAACGCTTCATTTATATTTGTCTCTATTTGTTGTATATTATTGATTCTTTATTGCACTCGCTCCTTAAGATATTTGTTCTATAGCTGTTTGTACAAATTGACGGTTGGAAACAATTTCTAGAAAGCCTTATATTAACGTTCGTTCAAATTCTCTGAACATCCACTATCAAATTGTCTTTTAATTAATAACTCAGCAAATCTGGGCCGTACAAAAATGAATAAAAAACGAAATTATTTGTAATTAGATTCTTTACAACTTTTATTTAAAACATTTTTCGATTCGAGAGTTCATTTTCCAGATATTAGTGAAAAATGCGCAACACGTGTACGCGTTTTCGTTGCGTCGCAAAACTACCGATGCTTAAAAAAATTATATCTCTGCTCCATTTGGTCGTATAGACTCGAATGAAAAACCAAAATGTGCAGAATTTTGAAAGCTACAATTTTGATTTTAACATAAATTTTAGCAAAGTGATATTTTCCGAGTTATTTGCGAAAAACTGATTTTTTGGACGGTTTGAACCCTCTCCTGCCCGTAACGTAGCGTCTAGATATTGGGACTTTTAATATGTTAAATAGTACTCTAAAACAAGCCTGTTTACAAAGTTTCAGCCCAATCAGTATTATTTCCTCCAATTTTGTGATTTTACTGGACTATATACTAATATACTATAAGTTTTCATGCACGAAGTTGTTTGCACCTACCTATTTAGATTATAAATTTCAAACTGTTACGAATATGGCTGTAGTTGTTGAAGACACAAACTATTTTTATAAAAAAGGAGAAGACAAAATAAAAATTTAATGTCAATTTTTATAATCTACTGACAATTCAAACAATTAACTATAAACCGGAAGTTGGAAATTTAATATTATTAGTGTTGTAAAAACACTTTACAGTCATACATATATAACTGAAAAATTTCATATATAGCGTATGTTATACAGAAAGGATTTTTAGTTTAGCTCGCGACACTCCATAAAACATATTTGGTGGAATGAAAAATCCCCTGTGGCAGCAAGGCTCCCTATGTCTCGGATTTCGTGGTGTACTTTGTCGTCTTATCTTTATTCAGTATTCACTTGGGATAACCGCAGGGGCAACAGGACCCTACTGAAGATTAGCTAATTGATATGAACAACCATTCTTACACCACCTAATAGGTCTATTGAAATTTATTGACAAACGTGACAGGGCAAAAATTTGGGTTTGAAAATAATGCATTTAAAATGATTCTTTGCGGCGTTCTTTATCCCCAATTATGCTGAAAACAGTTTCGTGTTTTACGCTTGAAAAAATAAGAGATTTCTACCAAGTAAATATTACAATGACCTAGATTTTTTTGTAGCAGAATTTTATACTTTACGTCACGAAAGAATAAAGATTTTTCTTTACGCTTAGTACTATCAAGCAATACGAAAGTAAATTAATATTAATATAGGTTCTCTGCACGAAAACGTCTAACATGTATGAAAATATTGTACCGACTCTTGTTTTATAGCATGAAAATCTATTTCTGTAGCATCATTAAACTTCGAGTTTATAAAGCTGAATCTTATGCCAAAAGTACACACTTGCATTAAGTATATACTTTTGCACGAAACCCGATGATAGTCTACATTTAGTACATTTAATTTGACGGATATGTGCAAAAACAACACTAAACATTAGTAGACTGAGTTGTGCTTTCGTGAGAAAGCGATCACAAAACTGAGAAGAAATTATTTCAAGTAATTCGAGAATGAAACTACAAGCACTGGACAACGAATACCAGTTTCTGTACTGTTTGCTATTTTTTGTTTTAACACCATTTTAAAACAAATTACCGACGTTCAAAAATAGAAGGGTGGTGCAAATTGGAAGGACGTTTCTGAAATAAGAAAAGAATTCCTTTGCTTTTGTAGCAGAAAAATTTTTATTACAAAAAATGAAAGCTTAGGTATGATTATTTTACAATAACTTCCTGAAAAACAAGCAATGTTTAGAAGTTGAAATCAGACATTTTGAGCATTACAATGCTGTAGGTGCTTTCTAAAGTTCTACTACACCCTCTACAACCAGTGACGACGTTCTAGTTGAAAAGACTCGGATGCTAAAATTTTTGGGCATTTATATTCGATAGAATTCGAATAGTCCTAAGTCATATATGTCTTTTTTTTTAGAAACGTTCTAAAAACTATTAAATACGCTAATTACCTTTATCAATGAATAAACGCCCCAATTTGAGGAAGCGTTAAACCAATAAATGTTAGATAAGAACGATTTTAGTAGCTCTACGTATTACAGAGAGAAGAGGACAGCGACCACTGACTTCGTGCATTAGCAAAAAAGGGAAGATCTTACGATCACAATAACTTTACTTAATTAGCTCATCAAAACGCGAAATCGGCGTAAATTATTACATCACCCGAGTGTGTCATATTTCGAAATAAATCTAGACTAGAATGGAAAAAATGACGTGTTCTGAATTTTAGTATATAAGCAGGATTTGAATTAGAACGGATTCATTCCGAAATTACTCATTCATCACAACGTCAGGGATATGCTAGTTTCGAGTAAAAATTAATTATTTAAATTATTTTATGACATTCAACGTATAGGTTTCGAGCAATTTGTAATCTATTTTATTGGCGTTCCACAAAAAACAGAGAACTTAGCAGAATTACAAAGTATAATTATTGTAAAAAATACTACTAAAATTAAACGACTTTTGACATAAATAATATTGGTACAATATCACAAATACTGATCTTAATCCATTAAAAATAAATGCTGATATTTCAACGTCAAGATTGATTATAAATTGAGAGTTGAAACGGAATCAGAAAGTATTCAATGCTGTAAATTACAATGGAAATATTTTTATAAAAACGCTATAAAAGAGTGTTTGACAATACCAATTGCAAGCACAATCTTTTGTTGTAACCTAATAGTAAATTAAGTAAGATAAAAGATTTTAGTTTTATAAAAATTATTTGCCAAGTGATCAATTCTAGCAATTTTTGTGTCAGAGTTCGAAGCATCTTAACCTATATTAAGCTATCTCTCCGTTATCATTGACTAATTACACTAACAAACAGGGTAATAAGGAATAAGTAAATTATCCACAAAAAATTAAAGTTTTTGTAACTCATATCGGAGATTTTTGGATTCTGTAATTGAAAACAAAGATTAAGTAAGGATTATTTTAATAAGTAAGTGATCAAACGAGAGGTGATTAAAACCCAAATTCTACAAATAAATCCCACCAAAATATAAAAAAATACCGAAAAATAGAAATTTCCGTAAATTCATCGTAGCGTCCTATATAACACAAGCGTACTTTTATTCGTTATTACACAAGCGAAAAATGCAATTGCGCGTGTATAACTAATCACCCTGTATGATATAGACGTATTGTAAATACATAGCAAATAATGTAAGCAACAAAGTAAAAATAATGAATTGTTGTAATACCATAAAATGCTTTAAATGCGAATGCAAGTCGATCATTTTAAGATAAATACAAAACCACTCGTTTATAATAAAAATGCAGTTTCCCTGGATAAAAATAAGTAATTTCGTGTATTTGAACCCCCAATTCCAACATTAAAAGGTGTATTAAAAACACGTTTTGACGTAAAAGCAAGTATTTTTTATAAAATGCAACGCTATTTGCATTAAAAAACAATGCAAGTTGAAATTAATTACCCTGTAGATTACAGAAATTTATTCTAAATAGAGAATTTTCTAGAATAGACGAGATTAAAAAGGAAGTTTCGGGAGAATACCTCAATTTTGTATGAACTCATTAATAAATAAACATTTATTCCAAGAAGAGGTTCGTACATTAAGAAAAAAAAAATCCATAAAATACAGACAAAAATTGAATATCTTTCACATTAGTATGCGACGCCACAATAATCGTATATATGTTATAATAGGTCAAACCGTGCAAGTCACTAATAACTGGAACAATATAACGGGGTAATAAAACTCGGCAATTTTGAACGCTAATGAGAATTTTAAGAAAATTACGTAAGCCAGGCATTTATTATTTAGAATGGAATTGCGCAAATTCCACTACATTCTGAAAATAGATAAATTTGTATATATAAGGAAGCTTTTATTAAAAACAGGCATTCACTCGATTTTTAAATTCGATCGCAAAATGTTATTTTCATTTAAGTTACGAGCTGTTGGTTTGCGAAGATGTTATTTGAAGTATGCAGTAAGAATCCTATAATTTAATAATTACTATGATACAATGAATATAGAAGTGATGTTTTTAAACATAACTTACATAAAAAAATTGAAATTATTAAATACAATGAAGAGGGAAAGTTCTTCAATATAACGCTATTTTAAAAATTTTATTAATTCAAAGGAAGATATAGGGAAATATAGAAATTTGTAACTGCTGTTTGTGAATGGAGATTTTATGCATCATCTTGTAAGCGGATATGGAGGTTAATTTAAAATAAGAAGAAACTTAATTACGAGTTGGATAAAAAAAGCTTCGTGAATTTTTGCAAGTATAATTTTTTTGTAACTGATATTTGAATTTTGTCATTTAGTTCACGATAGTTTAAAGTTCGAAACACTCCTGCCCTTTTAATAGATTATCTATCAAGGAGTTTTTGACCAAACAAACTTTACAAGCGTGTGAATAAACAGAGCCAAGTAAAATATCCGTAAAAGAAGAAATTTAGTTCTGTAAATGTAAATTAAGGTAAGGAACATTTGTTTTATAATAAATACTTCTTCGAAATTATTTAATGTTTGAAAGAAACTATGTTGTAAATGTTCTATATGCTTTTGCATGAGACAAAATATTTTATACTGTATAAATGGTTTAATATTATTGTGTTTGATTTTATTTTGAAAACTCCGTCGATTCCGTTGAGCTAGCCAGGAAAAGTGAGAAAGAAAGGTAAGTCAACAGTTTCAAGTTTTACAATTTGTTGTATCTGTATCATAGCACTCTTAGCGGCGTATCAAAGCGTGGCTTACCACAGCACTCTTTTAGCGGCGCATCCAACGCGCGGCATTACCACAGTACTTTTTCAGCGGCGCCTCAACGTACGGCCCTTTTCATATCAATGTGTGTATATATATATATATATATATATATATATATATTGCCGTGGAACGCGGGTAAAATCCTCACCAACAAAATTATTTTCGAAAATAATATAAAATTTTCAAATTCAAAAATAGAAAAATTTCCAAAATTTAAATAAGTAAAAAAAAATTGCTTACCCGTTTTCATCTCGTCCTCAGTTGAACGGCCTTCTTCAACTGCTTCCGGCTAGCTCATTAGGACCTCCTTTTGGATAGCTATATTCATTCATAAATCCTATCATTCACGCACACGCCCAATAAAACCACAAAATACAACAAACATACAATCTTTTATTTATTCCTATTTACAAATGCAATTCATTATTATTTTATTGTTCATGTTACACTTCAGTAACCCTTACTTTGTAATGTCTTTTATTTAATTTTAAACTCATCAAACACATAAAATGTACGCGGAGTAGATGGACCTTGAATAATACTTTCTCTAAAATTCCTTTATTATAATTTATTTACTTATTTTAATAATCTACGTAAACTGTGGGATATGGTGAGCTCATAATAACCCAATTATTGTATGCCCTTGTACTTTGCATACTCTAAAACTAAAAAAAAAACAAAGCCATGTACTCTTCACAAAATTTCACGTTCTGATGGAACGTTTAAAAGCTTTCTAGACACCTTCAATTTCTAGTTGAATACCGGAATAAAGTTATTTACACATATTCTGTTCAATAAGTATTTAATTCACACTACCTTGAAAAACACTCTCACACGCCACCCCAATATTTACAGTTTATAGGAATCACAAATTTAAATCGTTACCTGGAATTTCTAGAAGATCTTCGCTCTGTAGATGCTGCCATGTAAATTTCTATCTGGTCTGCAGGTCGATTCTCTCAATTACTAGACGACTTCCATTTCAATTTCCATTTCAAATTTTATTTCACAGTAATCTACGTTATTTAATGTCCCGACACGAGTTGATAATAAATTATAGGTGATACCTCTATTAAAATAAGTTATTTCGGCATAGTAACCGCGTTTTAAATTCATTTAGAGGCTATCACTTAAGCAATACAATTTAAATTATTTGTTAATATTTACAACTTTGTGTCAATTTTTATACGTGCCTTCGGGACGATCGAAATAATAAGGCACGATGTTAACAGACAAGAGAGCGAGTCCTAGTTTTCTAGAGTATTTATCCCTTTCGACTGTAACCTCTCCAGGCCCCCAGTTATCCGAAATTCTGCTCACAACAACACATTCTCACAATTTTGCACTCAACCCCAATTTCAAATCTGCGAATTTCAATACCTCGTTATAAATTTTTAAGAAACTCACGCTACACTATCCTCGTGTCTATGCCAAGTTGAACTAACATATCGACCAATCGTAGACTTAATGACGTCTCTCAAATCCCTCCTCTACTATTGTGGTCGCATGCTTATACGTTTTGTACGTCTCAGTCTAACCTCGCTTGAGTGGTTGAAAAATCTATATCCTAGTTTGTTCACTGTTTACACACGTAGACTCTTTACGTGCGTAAAATAACCCCCTTACTAGCATTTCCCGTGAATATAAGCGACGGTTTATCCGACGTTCTCTGTAACCATTTGATACTTACACAATTTAAGCAGAACTTGACCTTTAGAAAAATATGCAGGTGTTCAATCGTAACATTTTAAATAACACTTCTCCGAGTTGGATATTCCACGTATTTTAACCTTCTTGATATATTTGTACGCTAGCCACGCGCCTTTCCTTAGTATTCTTAGGTTTTTAACTTATAATCGTTCAATTAAATTCAAATTAATTAATAAATTAATGGCATTGGCTTCTACCATTTAATTTCTTTGCAAACCTATTTAAATTTCATTAATTATTTATAAAATTTCGTTAATACTTGATACTTAAAAATGAATTAACTAATCTAATTTTCGCACGTAACTTCTGGTTGTTTCTTTATACAGGGTGTTTTGAAATCGCTTTATTTATATTTATTTTTGATCTTTTAAAACCACTATAATATATATATATATATATATATATATATATATATATATATAAAATTGCTGAGATTATTCGGGTACTGCCCATCTGTCGTTAAGTGCCAAGAAATTTATGCTACAAATGCCAACTTAATAGAAAATGTGAACTTTTACCTTAATATACCTGTTTTCTCTTGCCTGCATAGCGATAAGTATGCTGTGAGTTCTACAAAAATAAAATGAAACAAAAAAATCTCAATATTAGAGGTATAATTATAAGAATTTTTTTTTATGAATAATCCTTGATACATTCAGAAACATTTTTCTTTTACACACGTTCTCTAAGAAATCTACTTACACACAGGTTAAGTTTAAGAGGAGACAATATTTGATCACTACTTACATATTAATACAATCTTCACTTAATCCTTGTTGATAATTAGAAAACCTCAAAGCATTTCATATGTAAGTCACAAAATTTTCTTCGAAATTTTGATGGATAATTTAAATATTCCTCTATTACCTCGCCTTAGTGCAGCTGATCAGCAAACCTTGAGCAAACATTTTTGTAAGAAAAAAAAAGGTATTGTTATTCTGTGCTGTATCGGTGAACGAGAAGGTAATGAAACGGGCACATCAGAACATCCCAACTTTGGTGTATTAAAGGTAACCGTTTTGTGCGGTTTTGCAACCTCACATCGGCGTAATTGATCTATGTGACGCTTAATAATATAGCCACCATCTAGTTTAATAGTATAGTGTAATTTACCAAGTTTTTCCGTCACAATTCCAAATTTCCAAGTTTGCTTGCTGTTTACATAAGTCCTGGATTGAACCCCTTCTCCTACGCTGTACGAACGTAGTGAAGATTTAGGTTCCGCCAAGTGTGAAACTTCCTTCCTTGGCTTTAATAAATCTAACTTTGTCCTAATTTGACGTCCTAAATACCGTTCAGCTGGTGTTGTGTTATTCTTTAGTGATGTTGCTCGGAATCTGAATAATATTTCACGAATTCTGAATGGCAAGGTTGAACCAACTTCACTCATTGCGTCTAGCTTTGATTTGAGAGTTTTGACATAACGTTCCGCTTGTCTATTAGTTTGTGGATGTCCGGGTGCAATCAATCTGCGTTTAATGCCATATTCTTCACAAAACTCAATAAATTCAGAACTTGTGAAAATACTGGCATTATCAGACACAAGCATTTCTGGTAAACTATGTATGCTAAAGATATCTTGTAAGAATTGAATCGTTGATTTTGACGTGGGTGCTGACGTTAGCCGGACCTCAGGCCACTTTGATTTAGCATCGACCAAAATAAATATATAATAACCTTCCTTTGGTCCAGCATAATCAATATGCACTCTTTGGAAATTTGATTCTGGCTCTTCCCAATGGTGTAGAGGCGCTGGTGCTGCATTCTGGGCTGTAGAAGCACATCCTTGGCAAGACTTCACAAATAGCTCTATATCCTTGTCTATATTTTTCCAATAACAATACCTACGAGCTAGGTTCTTCATTTTCGACGTTTTGATGTGAGTTGCATGTAATTCACACAATAAATCTGGTTGCAGGGTTTTCGGAATAACCACTCGATTTCCCCTAAATATAACACCATCTTGTAGAGTATAACTTGGGTCATTCTGAACACTTCTTGATAATTCATTATATAGACATAATTCAGGGTCTATCTTAGTAGCAACTGCTATGGTTTTCGCAGATATGGTTGCTGATGATATGTGATTGATGGTTTGATAAAGTAGTATAATTAAGAAGAATATTTCGTGACTTTAATATAACAAATAGGTATAATCGGAAAATGCTTTCGTGCGACTATTTGATAAAATTGAATGTGCTAATGTCAAAAGAATATTTTGGGCCCCATACTGCAAGCGTTAACGTAACAGTATTAATTCTTAATATAGAGGACGAAAATCTTTACACATTTCGGGCCCTAAGGCGTTGGGCGCCAGTGCAACGGTTTTAATTATTTACAGAACACGCTTAGAGACCTTGTTCCTAAGGAGAAGTTAGATAAACAATTCGGAACTTTAAAAGAATCTAATATTTTTACGCTTACAAAATGGAACTGCAAGAACCTGCTGTGTCGACGGATAACTTGGCTATTATTCCATGGGTGATTACGAGAAAGGACAGGGTTGAAATATTCTTTGAACGGTAAACAAAATAAAGTGAAGTTGGACGCCACTGTATCTAGCAAGTATTGAAAAAATATGATTTTAGGGTAGATACAGAAAACAAATCGGAGTAGGTAATTAAAAAATTTTTAATTTACATTTTTAGAAAATTAAACATATTAAAATCAGAAGGTATTTATTATATAATTAATATTATTTATCCAGTAATAATTATAAAAAGAAATACATAATTTCACATGCGTTAATTACATCAAATATTATTAGTTAAAGAGAACTTCGTTTGTTTAAAATGGGGCTATTAATTCAGTAGTAGGTTCAGTTGGTTCAGCCGATTTGTTTTGGAAAGGAATGTCAAATTTAAAGGTTTTGGTGGTTCCATCGTGGTTTTATGCTTTTACTTTTAGAAACAAACAATAAAACATTTTTAAAAAATTTTTATGTACGAGGGTCATTCAACAAGTCGTTAGGAAATTTAAGAGATGGCACTCGTAGTACCGAAAATAAATTTTTTACAGTAAGCAGCACTCCTAACTAGTCAGCTGTTAGAGTTTCAGCCGTATTCATCACACAGTTTTATTTTTGTTGTTGATTGAAGTAAAAACTTTCATTTGATTATAACAATGGGTTAAAAGTGAGTTTCGAGCAGTGATTAAACACATATTTAAAAGGGTTAACGGCGAAAAAAATCAAAGCTGAGTTGGATGAAGTTCATAGCACATGTGCTCCTGTGTTTGCAACTGTTTACAATTGGGTGAAGAGTTTAAACGTGGTCGTACATCCACAAAAAGTGAACATCGTTCCGGACGCCCTGTGGAAGTGTCTACCCCGGAAATGATTGTCAAAATCCACGACATGATTTTAAATGATCGATGAATAAAAGTGCGCGAAATAGTTGAGGCCACAGGCATATCGCAAGACACAGTCGCTTCAAGTTTCCACAAAAAATTGGCTACGAGAAAAATCTCGTCAGGATGGGTGTCGCGTTTGCCCACAGTCGAGAATAAACGCAATCGTGTGATCGATTTCGAGACTGTTTTGGCGTCGATACATAACTATCGACGAAACATGGATAAAACACTACACTCCAGAGACAAAATAACAGTCAAAACAGTGGATTTTTGAAGGCAAACGGTCTCCGAAAGAAGGCGAAGACGGTAAAATCAGCTGGCAAGGTTATGGTTACGGTCTTTTGGGATGCACGCACAATTATTAACATCGATTACTTGGAAAAAGGAAAAACGATAACAGGAGATTATTATTCGTCGTTATTGGACCAGCTGAGCGAAGAAATCTAGGGAAAACGTCCTCATTTGAAACGGAAAAAGATTTTCTTTTATCAAGAGAATGTACGGGTGCACACCTGTACAGTAGCGATGGCCAAAATTATGGAATTAAACTACCAATTATTACAACATCCACCGTATTGGCCAGATTTGACCCCCAGTGATTAGGTGAACAAAGATTTACGTCTAACGAGAAGGTCGCCAAGCAAATGCCTACTTTGAGGAGCTTCCGAAATTCTATTTTTTGGGCAGCTTAAAATATTTGGAAAAACGCTTAGAAAAATGTATAAAGCTGAAGGGAGACTATGTTGATAAATAAAAAAAATCTACCTAAAAAAGATGTTTTTTTCTACTTTTTTAAGAACTTATTGAATGACCCTCGTACTTTAATAATTCAAATATTCAAGAATATTACAGCCAAAAGATAATTCCTACTTCTAATCTAAAACATTTTGAACCAACACTTTGTAGGAGTGACACGACGGCCGCCTAGGGCGTTGTTCATGACGTTCCACTCCTAGAAGTCAAGTTGGGTGAATGCCTTCTGAATTCTAACAAAAATAGTCTTTCTGGAGCTCAGATAAACTTATTGAAAAATCCATGCAAAATTAACGTTTATTTTCAACATAATTAATTATAAACACGCTCCCGAATAAATTCCTTAACTCAAATCCTTTTTGCTTTTAAAACGAAAATTTATTCGATAAATTAAATAGTCTATGCCTTGTGTTAGGTATCCGGTAATCTTTTAAATTCTTCAATAACATCCTGTTTACAATAATAAATACGCTTTCTACAAATTTTCATTTTGAACTTATTTATTTTGAAACGACAAGTTTATCCTACAATTAATAGTCATATCCTGTTTTTAGGTACCCGCTATCTTGGTATACCTTACGACCGCCGTATAATTGTTTTCTCTATTGTTCCAATGTAACGACTTATTGAAATAAGGTCGTGCACTATCCGATATAAGCCGGGTTTTCCAGTTTTACAGCGCTTCGAGATTTGCAGTTCGACTCCTTATTGTTTGAACCATTGTTGAATTTGAGTCTACAGCTTGTACTTTGAAATAGTTTCTACATTTATTCGTCACCGTATTGCAAAAACGGTGCACGCTTTTCTGTTCAACAACTATGAGGTGTCTTGCGTGTATTCGCTGAGTTTCCCCGCGCGTACCCATTCTAATCAGATTCTCTTTTTAGTTTTTTTTAGCTGGAGGCTAAATGGGTTTTTTCTTTGTGTACGCCCACCTGCTCGTTGCCGTGGACCAGTTGCCTTTTGTCTTTAATTACGATGGCAGGGTGAATGAACCCTGACGACCAAGGCATTGCTGTGCTGACTCACCCCCGATCGCTTGCAAGATACGCATCCCGTCACTCGTTTTCCTTTAAGTACATCGAGGATTCTTATATATCAGCGGTTATTGTTGTGAAACCAGTTCACCATCCATGTTTAGAAGCTAGCTTCGCTAGTGCTTCTGGTTATCTTTCTTTAATTCTTACTACACCTTGGTCTACATATAATTCTTTTATTCAACCCATTTGCTATGGAGAAAACCTATGTTGAATACTTTAATTTAACACATGTGCTATTGAGAAAATCTAAATTGAATACTTTAATTTAACACACTTGCTATTGAGAAAAACTAAGCATTACTTTCTTTTAGTGACTTTTATTACCTGTTAGCTACGAAATGCGCACTTCGTGGATCCTTTATGAAAATTGTTCTTTACAATATAACTTAAATTCAATACTTTTCTTTGTATCTGTGAATCAAGAAATTTTAATATATTTTCATTGTTAATAGATAATCATGGGCGATGTACTTTATATTTTTGTTCCTTAAGTATGTAGGCGAATCTCCCCCACTCTACGCGGTTGGTAGTTAGCCTGGTACTTTCTTTTCTTCCGGCTACGTCCGGGTACATAGCATATGTCTATGGATTACCTACTCGAGCCGGGACCGATAGAGCCTGCAATAAACATCTTTTATGGCCATGTTGACTATTCAATTGTAATAATTATTTCCAGTGTTTCCACAATACTCAATTTAATTTCCAATAATTCAAGTTACCGTTACCTGAATATAGTTGAGTACTAATACAGGAACGGTATAAAGCAAAACTAGCGCTAAAATATTCCGAACAGCTAATTAAACTGGTTGTCCACCAGTTTACTATGAATATATAATAAATTTTGGAAACAGTCCTGATTCAAACTGCAAATAATACAATTTGTTTCGCTTATAGACGCTTGTTCTGTACAGCTAGTTAATCCTATTTATAACTTTCACAATAACAAGGCAAGCTAAAAACTGCATTTAAATATTATTTTGACAGACACAAAATTCAATCTAATTTAGACACTATGGCAATCGCATTTGACGAGATAGAGCAACGCAGCCGCAGCGTTAACGCTTTGAATGCCGTTCCTGTAGTTGAAATCAAATTAAGTAATTAGTTCTCTAATTACAGAATTTGTATTAGCTGCACGGTTAAAACGTTTCCCTCGGCAAGATTTGTTGATTGTACTTTAACGTAGTGTGAAATGCTGTTTCGCAGACGGTAGTAAAATTATTCAAAGGGTAAGTAATAATATTTTCCAAAGTAGTAGGGCGTCTAGAAGTTCAGTGGTAAAAAGTACTCTTAGTAGGTAGAAATTTTAAATACTTATAGTGAGCTAGGACAATAAGATAGAGTTCAGCGATATAGTACTTACAGATTTAGCCACTTTTATATTTAGAAAAATGTTGCAAATGAACTCAACTACAGACATAGTTTTCAATTTTTGTGTTCATCAGAAGCAGGCTAATATAAATCATTACACTTTACATTTTAAATACAAATATCTTAAATACTTGAGTAGTAACAATGGGAAAATAAGTAAGCGCCACGAGAAATCTTTTTGCATTGCGTGTTCGTGTTGCATGCCATGCGTTTTCCTGTGTTGGCACGTTCGTGTGTTTGTGCGTGCATGAGTAAATACGTTTGATTAATTTCTTGAAATTTTGTATACGCACTCTAACAAGAGTTGTAACGATGCAATCTGCCCGAATGATGCTTTTATAAGTTTATGAGCCGTTACTATGATTTTATATGTAGTAAAATATTATTGCAATTTCGTGCGGACAAGAAAAAAAATAACGTAAGCAACAAAAATAGTCCGCGCCGAGTACCGCAACAGATAAAAGAATAAAAAGAATATAGTGCTAGCTAGAAAGTGAAAGAGTGGAGTCAGTCACAAAATAGAAAAAGGAAACCTCAAGAGAGAAAATTTATTTACAAAACCTTTAATAAAAAAACAGGATATAAAAAAGAAAACCAACTCGCAGAGGAAACAATAAATAATAATTTAAAATATTTTGTTATATTACTTGACGTTTTGGCAACACATTTTTGCCATAATCATAAGTCTATAAGATAAAAGAGATTTAGTCAATCAATTACAAAAATAACAACTTACTTTAACTGGGGGTCATAAATATATTATTATTTAGTTAATGACAGTGACTCTACTTCATTTAATTGAAAGTAGTATAATACAATAAATTGATACAATACTGCTAGATCTCGGTTGATAAATTGGTATAATCAGTGACAATTGACTAACACAGATGTTTTGAAAAAATAATAAAAAGATGGGTAATGTTATTGATTATAAAACGAGAATATACACTTAAATTTTCCAAATCTTGTTTGTTATACATAGAGCTGTTGTCTTTCAGTATGTGAAAGGATTCCAAGAACAAGCGCTTTTTATAATTGGCTTCAGTTTCCTTGATCTTAACTTGGTTATACTCCGGGTTGTGTTTGGTGGCATGCACATGTCTTGTTAAGGCGCAATTGTTTTTACCCAGTTTTGCGTCGCTGCGATGTTGTGTCATTCTATTGCGCAACGACTGATTAGTGTGTCCCACATAACTGAGCAAGCAACTACATTTGATCATATATACTTCATTGTTACATGTTGGATCTATCTTCCAATTTTGTAAATAGGTTTTTAGTGATTTGACATAATCATTTGCAATTACAACATTAAGTTGTTTTAATATTTTAGCAAGAAAAGGAGTAAGTTTCTCGATAAAAGATATTTTTTTTATAAATCAATTGTGTATTTATAATCCTAGGTGTTTTTAATGTGTTAGAAAAAAAAATTACAGTTTACTATTGAAAATGAAATACAAGGAAAGATTTTTTTTTAGACACATTAGTTATCAGATCAGTTTCTAATACTTTGATGTTTGATTGCTACTAAAAACCAACCATCAAGTTTAATTGAAACCATTCAATGAATCATAAAATTAATACTGTTTTGACTCTAAAAACTCGAATTGAAAAATTTCTTATCTCTCTTTTTACACTAAGAATCTTAAAGAATTAAAACTTACCTTGTTAAATAATGGTTATCCAAACTTCTTTTTTCTAACACATTAAGAACACCTAGATTATAAATACACAATTGATTAATACCTTTTATAGAGAAACTTACTCCTTTGCTTGCTAAAATATTAAAACAACCTAATGTTATAATTGCACATGATTATGTCTAATCAATAAAAAACCTATTTACAAAATTGAAAGAGAAAACTGAGGTACCAATGAAGTACATAAGATTGAAAGTAGTTGCTTGCTCAGTTATGTGGGACAAACTAATGAGTGGTTGCGCAATAGAATGCTAATAAATAGTTGGAAAAGTTGACTTTGCTAAAGAACTAGTATAAAAAGGAAACGTACATGTGCAAATAAGCGGTGTCATATATACATATGTATACTTGAACATTATGTAAATGTATATTACTAATATACATATATGTATACTCTTACACATAAATACATTTTTAAAGAGATATATTCATATATGTAAACTAATTTACCTATATAGACATGCACACACATACACATAATATATACACATACACACAGATACATGTATATATACATATACATACACACACACACATACACACACATACACATACATATACATATAATTAGACCATATAAATGCACTAAATATAAAAATGTTTATATATCTAAAAAAAAGAAATATTTAAATAATAGTTAAATATGATTTGTTTAAAATTTAAATTAAAATTTTAATAGATAAGAGTATATACAACTGAGATTATCCATATCCTTTTTGTTATTTGATGTTTTTGAGTTCATGTAAATGTGTAACATGTTCTTTTTGATCCATTTTGTTCAATTTGTAAAATTGTCGGATTATTAAAATCTATTTTACGCTCTTTGTCTAGGACATGTGTTGTGAGGACAAATTTCTAAAAATTTAAAACCAGAAATAACACATGTATGTGTGTGTGTGTGTGTGTGTGTGTGTGTGTGTGTGTATGTACTTATATGCATATATACATGTATTTGCGTGTATGTGTGTGCATGCAGGTACATAAGTTTACGTATATGAATATATATATATATATATATATATATCTTGAAAAATGTATTTATGTGTAAGAGTATACATATATGTATATTAGTACATATACGTTTACATAATGTGCAAGTATACATATGTATATATGACACCGCTTATTTGCACATGTACGTTTCTTTTTTATACTAATGCTTTAGCAAAATCAACCTTTTCATGTATGGAAGCTAATTTTGATTAATCTCAATGTAAGTAACACTTATTAACACCAGTACCTTTATTATAGTTATATTACTTTTTTAGTTATTGCCTTTGAAAAAGCATTAAATAAATGCAAAAATTTAGGCCATAAAAAAGAGTTTTCTTTTAGCCTAGCAGACATAATACCCGCAAATATAATTATATATATATATATAGCGACGTTGATTGTAGTATTTCGTGGGATTGTCGTTCGTAACCAAAAAATAACTATTATGAAATAATCATTTATTGTGAAATCTACGTTTCGACTTATATAAACTCTTTATCAAGATATAAAATTTAAAAATTAAAAGTGAAAACACAGTCATTAACCTAATTAAAATTAAGAAACTTACACACAATTTGATGTTAATACATGTACTGCTTTAACATGAAGGAGGATCCCAAATAAATAGTAATAACATTTAATGTAAAAATAAAATTAAGACTGCAAACAGCATACAATACGGACAAATACAGACCAAGAACCAACGTCTAACAATTAAAGAAACTTCAACAGCAAAGTAGGTTTGTTCTACAGCAGAGTTGATAAATTCGCCAGGTGATAGATAACAAACAGAAAACTTAATATACAACTATTACAAATAAATGTGTTATGTGGATGTATAGCAAATTCCTAAAATTTTGTCAAATAAATTTAAAAACCCATTTCATTATAACACCTAAGATACACTATTGGATCACTTATATCTATTGAAACTATATAATAAAACATAAGTAGTAAATAAATTATGAATGTCATGTTTGTTATTAATGCAGTTGACTTGACGTTCAATATGGTAAGATTCTAGATAAAATCTCCGTTTGTAACCCTCTTCTCGTTCTAAAATTTCAACGTCATCGTATTTAGGAGAGTGGTGGGTGTGAGGATAAAGCGCAACAAGATTTACCAACTTTGGCATCACTACAGTGTTGGGTTAGAGATTACGCAGCCAATGTTGGGTTTGGCCAACATACGAGCTTTTGCAACTACAAGTAATCCTATAGACAACGTTACTGACTAAAGATTTTGGAGTTTTGTCTTTAAGAGGAGTAAACAATTTGTTAATAGATTTTTGATGTTGACAAACAATGGAAGTGCCGGGTATTTTTAAATTTTTTTTAATTTGAGGAGTAAGGCGTTGAATATACGGAAGCATTTTAAATATGACGGTATTCTGTCTGTCTTGGCTTGGACGATAAAAAGTACGATTAATGCACCTTTAATTTTTAAGTTTTAGATCTTGATAAAGACTTTATATAAGTCGAAACGTAGATTTCACAATAAATGATTATTTCATAATAGTTATTTTTTAGTTACGAACGACAATCCCACGAAATACTACAATCAACGTCGTTAATTATATATTTAATTATATATATATATATATATATATATATATATATATATAAAATGTTATTAATGGGTTTGAGATCAGATGGTAAAAAGAAAACTCTTTTATAATGCCTAAATTTTCGGATTTATTTAATCCTTGATCACAGGCTTCTAAAAATGTTACAAACAACTAGGTTGAATTATACAAATATTAATTGCAACTTACAAGATGAGTTGTTTTAAAAATTAACATCGAAATTAAGTATTAAACATAACTTTTTTAGTTTTTCACTTTTAAATGTGAATAAAAAGAAATGTAAAAATAAAAATTGTCAGATTTTGAAATATCTCAAATTTTCTTTTTTAAGAGGATACCTGATACCTTTATTTAATGTATATGTTATGCTGTATGTGAAAGTTGTTGTTTGTTTGTTTGTTTGTTTGTTTGTTTGTTTGTTTGTTTGTTTGTTCGTTCGTTCGTTTGTTGTGTGTGTGTGTGTGTGTGTGTGTGTGTGCGCGTGCGTGTGTGTGTGAGTGTGTGTGTATGCCCATGCGTTAGGTTGTGTGGTTTGTATGTGTGTATGTATTTATAACGTTAAACATATTAACAAATATTACAATAGGTATGTAGCTATGTTTTAAAATTAAGTAAATATGTGTAAATCGAGCTCAAACCACTAATATCAGTTTTTTTATTTATACTATCTTTTGCATTAAAATGTGATACATTTCAAGAAATAGTTTTTTCTGTTTATCTTTGTCTAATTCTAAAATTTTTTGGATTTTTAAAATCTAATCTATGATCTAAATTAGTTGAATGACTCGATAAAGTTAAACCAAATTCTCGTTCTTTATCGAGTCATTCAACTAATTTAGACCATAGAATAGATTTCAAAAATCAAAAAATTTTAGAATTAGAGAAAGATAAACAAAAAAGACTATTTCTTGAAATGTATCACATTTTTAATGCAAAAGATAGTATAAATAAGAAAACTGATATTAGTGGTTTGAGCTCGATTTACACATATTTACTTAATTTTAAACATACTACATACCTAATGTAATATTTGTTAATATGTTTAACGTTATAAATATACACATACACCACACACTCACAACACACACACACACACACACACACACACACACACACACACACACCACCACGCACGCACGCACGCACGCACACGCACGCGCACGCACGCACGCACACACACACACACACACACACACATAACATAAACATTAAATAAAGGTATCAGGTGTCCTCTTAAAAGAGAAAATTTGAAATATTTCAAAATCTGACAATTTTTATTTTTACATTTCTTCTTATACAAATTATATATCTTTCCTACATTTAAAAGTGAAAAACTAAAAAAGTTATGTTTAATACTTAATTTCGATGTTAATTTTTAAAACAGCTCATCTTGTAAGTTGCAATTAATATTTGTATAATTTAGCCTAGTTGTTTGTAACATTTTTAGAAGCCGAAAATTTAGGCATTATAAAAGAGTTTTCTTTTTACCAGCTGTCCTCAAGCCCATTAAAAACATTTAATATTACTAGAAGGTCATTATTTTTAATATATATATATATATATATATATATATATATATATATATATATATACAGTGTGTACAGTATAAAATGCAGTACATGGGGATCTTGGAAACTGTAGGAGATATGATCTTGGTTAAATGGGACAAAAGTTGCATAATCATGAGGGTATCTCAGATCGGTTTTCAAATTTCAAAAATTTTTAATAGGTTACTAGATAGAGGCAAAAAACACAAATTCGACGATTTCTTTATTTGCTCGTAGTTAGTCTAATAATTCAAATAGAATGTTCAAATTTGGTACATCATGGTAATTCTCCATTGCGCTTCACATTTTCAGCTTAGATTTTGTCTAGGGCATCTAGATTTTGCGTGACGATGTTCAACTTTTTATTTTTAAATAGCCGCCATATTGGATTTTTACATTTTTGAAATGCTGACAAAAAACCCTTTCCAAAAAAGTATAACATGGCTATGTTTGATTGAATCAAAACACCAAAAATCATATAATTATGTTTTGGTCGTAGTAGGCTTTAATTTCTATTATGACAAAGAGAAACAATTGCTCTAAAAATTTTAAACTCAATTTTCAGTGGTAATAAAACAGTAAAAATGGGTAGAAAATTGAAAATTAAAAAATTTTTTTTATAGTGGTAAAAGATTTTATATTCGCTGCGTGGGACTCTTCCTTGCCGGAGCAAGGACATACCCACTAGAAATCCACTTTGGTGTCGGACTCGAGATCCCTTGTCACAGAATTTATAGAGATTTCGTTACTCCACACCGTGCATTTATATTTCCAATGCTCCACCAGAAGGTACTACATTGGCCAGGAGGCGAGTTTTTGTTGCCTGGAAATTTAGAATTTTGCCGAACCCTTGCCGTTCCAGGCAAGGTAGGGATCTTTAACGTGCGTGACAACACTCACACACGGGACCTCCATTTAACCTCTCATCCGAACTAGGGCGTAATTTTTGTGAAAAATGCTCACCTGTCATTTTTCAAGCAGTCGGCCGTGTCGGGATTTGAACCCAGGACCTTGGGATCCGTAGTCTTACGCTTACTACATTGATCCACGGCGACACCCGTTACTCCACACCGCTGAAGCGTATGCAAACGTCGGTCTGGTTATAGTCTTGTAGAGCCTAAGCTTGTTTGAAGCGTTTAGCCTACTTTTACGATTGGTCAAGGGATATAGCAGAGCCATAATTCCGTTGGTCTTGTTTACCGCATACTCGATGTGAGCTTTCCAAGTGAGCTTCTAATCATGGCTCACCTGAACGCCAAGGTATCTGTTCGTCGAACTCTAACGTCGTCTCCAGGTCGGTGACGTCGCTTCGAGAAGAAAACTGCTGTGCTTTTTTCTGGATTGACCTTGACTCGTCAGAGTCTTAGCCACTCTTCGAGAGCGTCCATCGCCGTTTGCAGACTCTGAATGATGAGGTGCGGAGCACGGGACATGGCTAGAATTGCTGTGTCGTCGGCGTATAGTGCCATCTTGGTATCTGCCGTTTTCGGTAGATCGCTCACGAAGATGTCGAAGAGTGCCGGCGAGAGGAGAGCCTTGGGGGACCTCAGCCCTGATTCTCCGCCTCGTCGACCGCACTCCGTCCAGCATGATGCCAAACCATCTATCGTGAAGATAGGATGTCGTCAATTGGACGAGAGCGCGTGGAAACCCCCTCTCCAGCATCTTGTAGAGTAGACCATAATGCCAAACCTTGTCGAAAGCTTTAGACACGTCCACGAATACTGCTCCTGCTGACTGTCGCCAGTTGAAGCCTTCCGCGATGTGCTCCACCACTCGCAGTATCTGGTGAACGGTGGAATGCCCCTGGCGGAACCCAAATTGCTCGTTCTGGATCACGTCGAGTTCCTGCATCGCTGCCTGGAGTCTGCTTAGGAAAACGGCTTTCGCTATCTTTCCGACCACCGACAGCAAGCTAATTGGCCGGTAGTTCTGTGGATAGTCGTAGATTTGTCTGCTTTCTGGAGCACTACTACGTCCGCCGTCTTCCACGTGAATGGGAAGTGGCGGAGTCTCAACATGGCATTTATTATTCCGGTTAACACCCGAAGGGCGTTTTTCTGGTTGGATAAATTGCAGTCATTATTAATTCACACAACGTAGCGTTAAAAAGTGTTTTTAAATGGTACCGTTTCGGCATAAGAGACCGTCCCGTTACCCGTGATACATCCTGTATAATTACTAAATATATAAATTCCACTTTCAAAAAATAACTTAAATAAATTACTTTAATACGGATTTCAATTATTATATGCAGTTCTCATAAAATTAATTCGTTGTAAACCTGATACTAACGTTTCAAATACAATTGAATTATTCATTTTTAAAAATGGAATTTTCCTAAGCATTGCCGTTTATAGGTCAGTCGTAGATTAATTATTTTCCGTTAAATACTATACCTAAAGTTTATTTGTTTGTTTATGTTTTTTACTAGTCGATAGCCTGTGTATGAGGGTTCTCATCTTAAAAAAGTTGTTCAAGCTAGAGTTGGATCAGCTTACAATTTTTTGATCAGGTGAAACAAAACACAAGCTGATCCGAGACCTGAACTGACAGTGAGTTGAACCTAACCGGTTACTCGAAATAATCCGGTGATCCGAAATGACTAAAAATTTGTTCACTGTTTTTACTAACCTTCCATTTCTTGTGCACT
Source organism: Platerodrilus igneus (assembly GCA_036346225.1). NCBI lineage: Eukaryota > Metazoa > Arthropoda > Insecta > Coleoptera > Lycidae > Platerodrilus > Platerodrilus igneus. Next base: position 5,463,572 of record JARFIW010000090.1, read on the forward strand.
TATTAATAAATTAAAAGTTTGAAATGAATTGATTTAAAAAATTTTTTTATGTCCCCTTTGGTATGAAAAAATAGGTTCTTAGTATAATTTTTAATTTCGAACGACGGGAGTACAATTAATTTTCAAGTATCAAACTTAGGCTTTTGCACTTAAAAGCAAGCTCATTTCTCCAGGTTGTAATAATGCCAAATTCTAATTCAAAACAAAAACGGCAAATGATTATGAAATCTGATCATTTTATTTATGCAAGTAGCAGTTAATTTGCGATATGTTATTCATGCACTCATTTAAGATAAAAAAAAGTTTTAACTTAAAAACCTATTTCATAAAGTCTGATCGAATTCACTGCAAAAATAATTATTTTTCGAAACTTTACCAAATTCATGAATTCAAATTTAGTACACGTATTACATACTGCGGCCAATCCACTGTATCAGCTTTGGTTTGGTACTGTTGAAAAGAACTATACAGGGAAAAGATCCCTACAACGCGCCTTCAGTTTATTAAATCACCCCTTAAAAACTATCCTCACATTGGCATCTTTCTTATTCATTTCTTTCAATTTTATCATTAAAGCCCGTTTTCTACACAATACTTTTCCATACCTAGCGTTTCGCACACGCCGCCCAAATACAATACTTTAACATCCAGAGGTTAAGTTTTTTTAAAAGATATACAAGTCCCTGCACGGTGGGGTTTCGTTCGGTAGTTTACACAGAGATATTTGTATTTTTAAGATTTTAATCTATATATTTGAGTGTCGCATCATGTTGTTTATTTTCTGTTTATTACACCCAACAATAGAAATCGTGTTTAACTCGCCATACACTTGATTGGTTAGAGAATTATATGACAGTGAAATTCCTTTTTTTTAAAATTTGTAATTGAAAGGATTTCAGATTTTATTCAATTTCACTATAGCTAATATTGATTAGCTATAGTGAAATTGAACAAAATCTGAAGTCCTTTCAATTACAAATTTTGTACATATATCATGATGAAGATGCATAGTGTTGTTAATAGCGCCCCTTTCCAATATTTGTAATAAAAAACTAACGCTTAAGATTGATGAAGCTATATATACAATTAGCAATGTTTTACAAAATGTGAGGAACATCCGATCTGATATATTAAACTATGAAAATAACTACTTATCATTTTTTAAAGCTATATTAACTAGCACGCGGCTTCTTTCACTCATATTGTACAAGAACGATTTGAAGCAATAGCGATTGGGATAGTACGCATCAAGAAGTATAACACTGCAGTTAAAATTAAAAATGAGGCACGGTAGATTATTTTCATTCGCCGTTGCCACAATTTCGGAGGTGGTAAGCTACAATTAATGTTTCGGAGATCTTAACAGGCAGTACATAGAACTAACGAGCTTACAATAGCGCCAGCGGTTATACTCTCAACTAAAACACAAGTTTGTGAACAATTTGGGTATTTTGACACCTCCGAATGAATTTTTGAAATTTGACAAATAAACACCTCTAGAATTGGCTAGAATCAAAAACACGCGAAAACGTTGCTACCTACGGAGTCGGAGGTGAATGAGTTATATATGAGGTAATAACGTATTTATTATATCCGATAAGGAGGTGACACGGTACCGTGTATCAATATATATATATATATATATATATATATATATATATATTGTAGTGGTGTGAAAGGGTTAAATTTGGGTATAAACAAGGCGATTTCAAACACCCTGTATAGAGGAAACAACCAGAATTTACGTGCAAAATTTATTTCATTTAGTTGATTTAAAGTAACAAGTATTACCATAATTTTACAAGTAGGGATTAAAATTTAATAGGTTCGTAAAGAAAATAAATGGCATAAGCCAATGGAAATTATTAATTAATTTAATTGAGTTTAATTGAAAGGGTTATAACGTCTAATACGCAAAAAAGCATGAAAAATCGATAATAACAAAAGCTTTACTAACAAACGAACAGACGTTGAATATAAAATACCTTGAAACGCAAACTCCTAGAAATGTTATTTTAAAACGTTCGTTAATTGAACACCTGCATGTTTTGGAAAGGTTATGTTCCCCTTATTTGTATAAATAAAAGACAAGATTCGAGGTATATCGTTCAAACGGTCGGATATTTTGCATAAATGCTAACCAAAAGCTTCCTTAAAGCGCAGAAGGGATGCACAATCAATGATATGCTTCGGAATGAGACAGGCATAATAGCATTTCACTTCGAAACGCACGTATTCAGTCCACGTGGGTTAGATAGCACGCAGACAGTAATATCGATTTTCTACCACTCAAACGAGGGTAGAAGGAAACATCTAATATGCGTAAGAGAGGAATAGAGTTAATATAGGCGGGGTTTTTAAGACGTCACTGAAAGTATCATTGGTCTAAATAGTTAGTTGTAAAACAGACAGGCACGGCAAAATTGAATGCGGGTTTTTCGAAAAATATCGTATCAACGAGCTAAATTTCGAAGATTTTGAAAACGGTTATACCAAAATTTGAAGAACGAATTAGTTGAATTAAGTATTTCGCGTTAGGAGGGTCTGGAGAGGTTACACTCAGAATCGTATAAATACAAAAGAGGAGTTATTAAGTTTCTCTTTTAACTTCGCTCTTTTGACTTTGCTCTTTGACTTTGTTAAGTGCATTGCTTACTACGTACATAAATCTACCATGAGCTTGTAAGTATTTAAAATTTATAAATTGAATAGTACAGTGTCGGCCTCATAGTTTGAAACGCGGATAGTGTCGGTTTTATTTTAATTGAGGTGCAACAGATATTTTAACAAGCTCGTGAAGTAAAGTAAAGTAAAGTAACGTAAATTAAATTAAGCAATTATAAAAAAAGTGTAATATACTTGGATTTGGATTTGGATGGATCTCGAATGAATAGCATGCAGCACAACTTAGATGGTGTTCATCTATAAATAGCTGGAGGCGGCAAGCAGAGCAGAACCACCAGAACGAGGGTGCAGGAACTTAACTTCATCGTCAACGGAGTAGGGATCTTCAAGAAATTCCAGGTAACGCATTAGAATTTGCTGTTTTTTATAAACTATGAAAATTATTGTGATGTGTGAGAGTGAACTTTGATGGTATTTTGCATTATTTTGCGTATTGAAAATAATAAGTATAACTAACTTTGATTATGGTATTTGAATATAAATCTAAAGGTGTATATAAAGCTTATTAACATTTCTCATGAATTTAAAATTTTATTGTTAAGAAGAGTACATGTTTTTTTTTGTGTTTGTAGCAGGGGTATGCAAAGTAAAAAGCATACAATAATAAAATAAACTGGATTATCATGAGCTCACCATACTCCAGAGTGTACTAATTAGAAATAATTATAAATAAAAAAGAAAAATAAGGTATTATTCAGGGCCCATTTACTCCTGTTACATTCAATGTGTTTGATATTTCAATTTAAAATTCTGGACGTTACAAAGATAGAATTTATTGAGGTGTAACTTGAGCACCAAAATGTAAATAATCTTGGATTTTATTTGTAAATAGTGGTAAATAAATATTGTATGATTGTTGTATTATTTTGTGGCTTATTGAAAGTGTGCGTGAACGGTAAAGAGTATGATAGTAAATCTAGGTATCCAAGAGGAGGCCCAACTGAGCTAGCCAGGGAAGAAATTGAAGAAATTAATTAAAGTGATGAAGCAGGAATCTGGGTAAGAAATTATATTTTTTTGACTGTTTCTCCTTTTTGTGTAATTTATGACGATTTTTGGTAAATTAATAAATTCTCGAATGTTTTTTTTTACTCTGACGCAGCTTTATAGAGGTTACACGGCAATTTATGACGCCCAATTTGTGGGGCTCGATTCATACAGAGCTTACACGGCAATTTATGACGCCCAATTCTTGAGGCTTGATTCAGGTAGAGGTTACACGGCAATATATATATATATATATATATATATATATATATATAGAATTTTTTCTCTTACTAAATGCTGCCCTTCAGTATAGAAACACTCTGTATATAGTAGTTTCACAAGCTGTAGTTATGTTACATAACAGCATCTATAAACAGTATACTGCGTAAGTTAAATACCGTAAAAATGCAAATCATCTCTTGTTACGAAATACTGATTACAACACATTCCAGAGCGTATTATGTAAAATGAAAAATCAGTGGAATCCTCTACTAAAAAGTAGCAATTAAAACGCATATACCCGTGCTTCTTATAAGATTGTTTCAAAGTGCGTTCTAAAAAGAGAATAAAAAAGGGAGGGTCACATCGTACTTTTGAGTTGTGTTTGTGATAAGTGCGTTGTAGGTTTTATGGAAATTACGTTGCAACTTGTGGTCAGATGGACTGTGATGTGACAATAATTATTACAAAGATTCCTTTTAAAAGTATCAGTAAATGATATTAACAGATACTGATACCTGGGATTTAGCAACCGGCAAGGATCTTAGACTTTTGATCTTGCTAAATACCATTTCCGGAGCCCTCTTTATGTTAAAACAAATAAGCTGCATTTAAAGCTTTGCGGTGGAGCTTTGTGGACTTCCTAAAATAAATCAATATAACCGTTGCCTGATATTTATCAGTCAACGAGATAACATTTATTTCTTATCGCCTGATGGATCATAATAGAAAATGATTGTTTGTGATGGGAATTGAATAAAAAATTTTATATGTTACCCAATAAAATAATAACAAAGTACTTTTTTGAATATAATCCTATTACAATGTGTTTCGAATTCATGGACTAATAATATTGTAATAATAATAAGTTATTGCCACCTAGTAGAGAAGAAGCGCGCTATTGCCAATATAACATTCAGAATATTGCTTTCAAAGAGTGATGAACTGAGTTGTTTAAGCTGCCGGGAATAATAAAAATAGTAAATCATTTATGGCAATAATTAGATTTATGAGACTAAATCATAAATCTAAATTGTTTTATTACGTGTTTAAAAAAGTATTATTCAGGAAACTATGTGGGCTATGTTACGTTTATTTTCGGGTTAAATTAAATACCCCGTTTTCCCTTGTTAATTCATTACCCGTTCGAATAAATTCCGTTGTTATTCTTAAATCCTTCATCAACATCCTATATATTTTACCGGTTCAGGGTATGCCCGCTTTACAATAATTTTTAAAGCAAATCTATTTGCTTGGAAACGACAAGTTTATAATAAACTTTAAATAAGTGAATACCTTGTTTTAGGCATCCTTTAATTTGTTAAACATTCCGATTACGTATAATGGTTTTATCTATTGTTCTAGTTTACAGACTCGTCGAACTAAGGTCACGCACTATCCGACGAAACCGTGTTTTCCAGTTTCTTAATCGCGTCTTAATAACAATATTACTTTGAGCTCTGGTCGGTAGTTAAACGAAATGAATATTCACTTTTTTTTCGATTTACACAACAAAAACACTTGTTGAATTGTTGGTTGTTTCCGTTTTTCTTTATGAAAATTTCGCGCACGCCCTACAGCGTGGTAGGTAATGATGGTTTTATAAACCTGTACTTTTCCGCGTCAATAAATTAATCTTTTCGTAATTATTGTAGCTTCTTCCGTCGGTGGACCTAACTGCCCGTGGGATTGCAACCCCTTTTTGTTATGGGAGGACACCACTGTGTGTTTTCACCGTTGGACATGACAGTCTGATGAGTGGCCGCCCCTTTTTGATATAGGAGAGTGCACAGGTGGCGTGGTTCCAAGAAGTTACCAAATTGGTTCGTGTATATATATCTATAAATATTACTGAACGATGTTAGTATCTATGGCCGCCATATAGAGGCATTGCTGTTTGTGCTGAATGACTCAAAGTGGTAGTGGCAAAATGATTATTTTTATTTAAGGGATATGGGTTGGTACGTTTAACTATTTAAGGATTGGGTTTTCTTGCTTTGTGGGACACTTGGATAGGTTAATTGTATGTTTCCGGGGAGGGATTTTAAACTTATTTTTTAATTTGTAACTTTGGGTTAATTAAGGGATATAAGTTGGTACTCTACAATTAATTAAGAATTTTAGATATGTAACTTTAGGTTTACTGTGGGAATTACAAGTTGTGGTTTCTAGGGTTGAATTGGGTTTTGTTCTTTTTTTGATTGTTATTTTAGAGGGGTAGCGCTTTAAAGACTGCAGCTCGCCATTTTTGAAGTAATTTGGTTGTTCTGCCGGATAGATATGTACATAGTTTGTTTTAATTAGAGGCTTTTCTTTTTTTGTATGTTTTGTTGTAAGTTTTGAATGAGTGAGTGCATTTTTTTTTTTCTTTTTCAGGCCTGCCTCTATTTTCGGTATTAGTACAACTCCGCTTACTCGCTGATTGGGCCCGGTCATTTTCTTTCTTCTTTCCTTGTTCTCTTTTTTTTTAGGCTACGTCGATGCACGTAGCACCTATTAAGCAATATGTGGGACGCTAGTGTTGTCACCCGGGGCGCAAGCCGCATTTGCTCTCTTTACCCCACCCTCCTGACTGTTTTATTAAATGAAATGAAATTTATAAAAGCAAATTATTAGAGGATGTTTGACAACAGCGAAGGATAGTGTGTAGTTGTTGGTAGTTTGCGTAAAAATGCGATTGTAAGTAAAATGTCCGATTTCAGCGGTGATGATAGATTTAGGTAGGTACATTTTCTATTTATAAATACGTTATTTATATTTTGACACGTACCGTACCTGCACGTAAATATTTTTGTTTGTACCTAATTAAATTTCATATTCACTACTTTATTCTTGGTCATTTGCGAATGTTCCCTAACAATTTCGACAGATTTCTAAACTGAAATGAATGTTTATTCATCACTCTGTAGGTTTTACTTGTACAAGTAATTATAATTTAAATACTTCAAATTTACTCTATTTCAGTATAGCATTAAAGTTTGTATTTTCTTAAAGATTATAATAAGTATAAAACGTAGTTTTCGGTTATTAAAACATTCGTTTTCAGAGATATTACAATGTTGTGGATGTATGCTACAAGGTTGTTTACGAACACACATAAATCCCGCTTAGGTACTCTACATATTCGTTAATAGTAATTATTAAGGGTTTCCCAAATTTTATACGTAAATATAAGCAACTTTTCATACACATCAAGCATAAGTCCTTGGGTTGTTGTACTTTCGCGTTGTATTATAACGTTTATAACCAAGAAGTAAACGTTGCTTTTTCCATTTATCAAGTACATCTTCGCTTGCTGAAACAATAGGATGTTTTGAATATGCAAGTTACCAACGGGCTTTTCAACATAAGTTCAGTGCAATTAGTTTTGATGTTTCTCAAATCAGCAGGTTAGATGTTTTGGAAGATACCTTTCGTGCGGTTGGTTTATTGACAAAAAAAATATTTTGAGGAAAATTACGCCGCGAATTAGTATTATGTGCATCGTCCTCGCGAAAACAGCACTGCATTGTTTTCAGTTCTTACGGAGATAATAATAAGTGATGGTTTATTTGGAAATATTCTGTGTCCTTTAATATAGAGGAATGTGATTGCGCAAAGTTCAGTGAAACCGTTCGGTCTGTTAAGAGCAGTGATTAACATATGCATTATCGTTTTATGTGATGATGGTATTGAATTCCGGTTGATAATAAGTAATGTAATCTGGAATCTTTAATCGGTTGTGTTCGGTCATTGTCTGGCGCCTACTAACGTTACCCCTTTCTGATGCGATAAATCAATAATATTAATGTGTAGCTTGCTCTCCTGTCTGCTTGGTTAGTTCGAACTTTATTCATGTTGTTTGCGATAATAAGAAATGTTCAGACAGGTTTTTGCTACAGATATGGAGGGTATCAAGATGCAGTGCTTTTTAAACGACGATGGCGACGTTTGCCAATTTGTTGTAGGTATGAACAGGTATTTAATGAAGGACAGTGGCAAACATATTGCAATTTTTACTGGAGATAAATATATTTCTGTGATGATGTTTTCCTAACTTTATTAGTGATCGCAGGTAAACAAGTGCTGTAAAAAATGTGCAAAGGTCTGCCAAATTAAAAATGCAGTGGGACCTTACGGTTAATAAGTTTATAACACGAGGTGCTGAAAAGTGGTTTGTTAGAAATTCTTCCTTTGAGATACGGAATTTTTCCCAAAACTAAATTATGGTAAGCAAAATGTCATGCTCAGCTGTGAGGATTGCTCTTTTTTCTATGCGTCGCTTTAATGGTCTTCGCCGGGAATAATTGGGTCTGCATTATCAGGTTCCTCATCGCACAATCAGAGGTGTTGCAATTGGACTTTCTTTACTCGGATCGTTAGAGTTTGTTTAGGACATTGGCTGTGATGGTTTGCAGTTACCCCATTGTTTAGGTGTGACACTAGTACATCATCGTGGACCGCTTGCAGTTTTGTGGTCCCATCATGATAACAACAACCTTTTTTTTCGGTGATGCTTTTAAGTCTGCATAATTTAAGAGTGGAACAATAAGGAATAAAGAAGGGAGTACCTATTGCCCAAATATCTCACGCACCAAAATAAACATAAATTTATTTTAAACAATGCGAACGAAATAGAAACAAATATCCACAACTAAAACAAAAGAAAATTAATAGTAAATTGATTTTACACCCTAGTGCATTAGCTTAAAATAGAAGTACACAAACAAACCTAAACCAAAAGACTGTTATCTAAATAAAAATTACTGCGCTGTGGTCAAAGAGCAGAGCTTTGTCACGGGTGTATTAAAAGTACTGTGTGTTGTCCTAACACTGACAACGCGCACGACGTTGTTCTTGCTCGCATGCAGTCGGATGATCCTACCCAACCTCCAACGAAAGGGTGGAGCATTATTATCTTCAAATAAAACCAAAATATTAAGCTATAGTGATTACTGGAAGCCGAATCGTTTAGTTTCTTGCTGAAGCGTGTGGAGGTACTCAGAATGCCTACGTTTCTAAGAAACTTTGCTGTAACCACTAGACTAATTGCTAGTGATGCAATCAAATAATTTAAATTTACGCAAATTATATGCCTGAAATTCTAAAAGAGCTTTAAATGTTAAAAAGCATCTCGGAATTAAATACGATAAATCATTAAGGTTCGAATTAAACGACTCTAACGGACGAGAGTTGATTAACGCTTCGATTTGTACTATAATGCTATTCAGTACCTCACAAGTCAAACGTTGTTCACCAACGACACGCGACAACTACGTTTTGACGTATTTGATTCCCGCTTCCCAGAGTCCAGCGAAGTGTGGTGTAAAGGGAGTTAAACGACCATGCAATGGTTTCTGCTTCTGCCGATTGCTGTAAAGGTTTATGAATTCTGGAAGTAACACCGACAAAATTTGTAACAAAATTGCTGTACATGCGTGTACACCTTCCTCATCGGAAAATGAATCGATAGAAAGCTGCTATAAATGCCTCTGCTGACAAATCTCAAACTAATTTTATGTGCGTAGCCTTAGTGCAGAGTAGTTAAATCTCCTATAGGAGGCACCAACTGAATAGGATCAGCCTTAAAATAAGGAATACATGAATGTAGACAGTGTCTTATGGATCTCCTAGGTGTACGATTGCCGCAATGTAAATTTTTAACGTGACAATATAATTAGAGTGGTTAAGCGATTTAACCGAGGGAGGAGTAATGGATATTTTGAAACGTATGATACGTCCGAATGTCTTAGCCGACCGCCCACCTTGAGGAACCCCCGGCTGTCGACGAAAGGAGAAAGAGAAGAAAGTGGTTTGCTGATTAACTGTCGGTGGGGCAGAACTGAGTTAAACGACTCTTCAATGGTTTCTGATGCAACTGATTGTTGTAAAGGGTCATGAATTCTGGAAGCAGCACTAACAAAGCTGTACACAATCGACGTGCGTGTGTATACATTTTCTACGTCGTGAAATAAATCGACGGAAAAAGCGATTAAAGAAGTTTCCGCCAACAAATCTGAAACTAATTCTACGTTCACAGTCTTAGTGCTGAAGCAAACGAATATGCAAAAATATGCATTTGAAGGTTTTGTCTCTCTTACCCGACTTATGGTTATGAAGGTAGGGCAGCCAAAATCGACACCAGTATGCTTTTCTAGGAGTAACCCTCGGAGTGGTCAAATCTCCGATGAAACGCATCACCAAAATAGGATCAGCCTTAAAACAAGGAATATATTACCGTAGGCACTGTCTTATGACTCTCCTAGCAGAAAAAATTCAATAACGTTGTTGTAGTAATGAATGGGTTGTATAATTGCCGCATTATAAATTTCTAACGTGACAATCAGATATGATCAGAGTGGTTAAGCGATTTGACCGAGGGAGAAATAAAGGATATTTTGTAATATCATACTTCCGACTGTTTTATTCGGCAACCCGGCTATCAACGAAAGAAAAAAGAGGACGATGTTTTCCAAATCTTTTGAAAATGCACGGTTTTAAACATCTCTAGCCACTAATTCCAAAGCAGATGTCCTTTCATGAAGTGTAATCGCGCCAGTTAAGTTTTTGTGGGGCGATCTTAAATTAAACCCGAATCAACGACATGAGCAATTACTTTTTATTTTCAAAATCTTTTGTAAGTTTGACGACGTGTTTAATGAATTAGGCAATACATTTTCTGATGGTTCGACAACAACTAACCATACCTTTGCTTCGGAAGAGACTTGCGATAGAATGTTTGGTGTAGTATTACAGACAAATGGTTGTGTAGAGCACTTCTCTGAGGGCCATTTTAACAACAAAGGATCCGCTCACTACAGTAGATGCTCGATGAGTTCAGATACAGAAAGACCTCTTGAAGCACAAACTGCAGGGTTGTCTTAAGATGTAACATGACTCTATTTTGAAGAAATAATGAGCGATTAAACTTGTGCAATTCTATTTGTAATGAAAGTTTTCCATTATTGGAAGGCGACTTTAACCAGGAAAGTGTGATGGTAGAGTTCAAGCAAACCAATATTTTAGCTTGGAATAAGTCATTTTTACGTAATCCACGAAATTTGCAAGTGAAACGGTTGCGCACAATTCTAATCGCGGCAACGAAACTTTATTGATTGAAGCAACTTTACTTTTTGCACAAACAAAATAAACGAAAATATTGTTATTTTTGTAGACGCAACAAAAATAAACAACAGATGCATAACCTGCCTCTGAAGCATCACAAAGAGCACGTAATTGGAACTGCTTTTGCTCTTGACATAGCAATATGCGTAGTATTTTTAAATTTAGTAATACCGAAAGTTGCGACAAATGATTGTTCCATTAAAGAATAGGGTTTTTGGAGGCTGAGCATGCTTATTGATTCCCAAAATCCAAAAACGCTAAACAAAATGTTTTACAAAAAATGTAACCCAGGGGGTCAAAGTTCTAATAATTGCCGAAAGAACATTCTTTTTTGGACCACGTTGTTTGCTACATATAGTACATACAGACTTTAGCCCGAAAAACGCTCTAAAATTAATTTTAAATCAAAATGTACTTAAAGCATATCCAAATTTAACTACTGCTTTACCATATTCCTAACTACACCAGTATCTGTTGCAATCTCTGAGAGAAATTTTTCAAAATTAAAATCAATTAAAAACTGTTTATGGACATCGATGACAGAAGAACGATTAGCAAAAATGACAATGACAACGATCCTAGGTCTTGGATCGAAACGTACATAAAGACAATTTTAAAAACTCTAAGTGGTTTCATACCTAAGATAAATTAAGAAAAAAAACGTATGGCATGTTATGAATAGAAAACTAAATAGCACAGATTTTATATTTAAAGGAAATTGTTACAGATCTTTCTCGCCAAAATGGTAGAAAAGTAAATATGTAAGTAAATGCATAGTAATATGAGGTCTGTTCAAAAAGTATCGCGAATTTTGTGTTTTTTCAAAAAGTATTTATTTATTCATTAATATTTATTTTATCCTTTTCAAAGTAATTCCCCTCGGATATAATACAGTTATGCCAACGATTTCCCAATCCTCGAAGCACTTAAAAAAGTCATTTCTTGTGATCTTGTTAAGCTCCTCCTTCGATGTCGTCTTTATCGCTTCCATTGCTATGATTGAGCTTTGGCTTTCACATCATAACAATAAATGCACGATTCGTTACCAGTTATTACCTTATGGAGCAAATTTGGGTCGTCCAACAGCTCCTTCGCAATGTTACCGCGACACTGCTTTTGTTCGAAAGTGAACAATTTTGGCACAAATTTCGCGGCGGCTCGTCTCATGCCCAAGTCATTGGTTTAGCTAGTCAGCAACTTCTCTAACGCTGATTCGACAATTGACCAATATTATTTTCTTCACTTCATCAATGTTTTCGTCTGTTGTTGATGTGCTCGAGCGTCCGGCACGCTTTTCGTTGTTCACATGTTCTCGGCCCTCTGAGAACATTTTGAACCACCGATAATCATTGCTATGGTCCAAGGTAGCTTCACCATAGGCCACAGTCAACATTCGGAATACGTTCGCGCACTTAATTTTGTTTTTCACACAAAATTTGATACATATTCTTTGATCCATTTTTTGGAATAGGCAAAAATCGAAGACAAGTCAAAACACGTCCAACCAAAATAGCTGTCAATAATTATTTAAACATTAAAATTGTCCGACTTTGGCAGCATGGTAAGAGACATGTGAACCAACCTAACGCCACAAAAAATCGAAATGGAATTTACGTAGCCACCGGAAATTCAAAATGCGCGATACTTTTTGAACAGACCTCGTATACTAAGCTTACATTTTCTTTTTGTTAATGTTTTCATCATCATTAGGTCTTCAGATCTTGACTTGGTTGGACGCGTACCTCCCTTGTTTGCTATTCTGAACTAAACTATACATTTCCCTGAAATTCCTACATCTTTCGCTTTCTGTGTGCACTGATTTAATCTAGGTGTATAGGTCTACATCTACTTCCCATTTTTCTCGCCTCTGCTTCTAACATATGCCGCGCTATTCTCTCATGCCTCAGTATGTGTTCTATCATTTTATCTCTACTATTTTTTTCCGTTTACCCCAAATTTTTTTCTTCTGCTACTATTTCTACCACAGTTTTGTTCTTAACTTTGTCCATGATATTTTATCAAACGTCTATAGCACCACATTTCAAAAAATTCTGTTTTTTTCATATGCGCTTCTCTTGCTATCCACGTTTCACAGCCATTCAGTGCTGTGCTCAAAACATATGCTTTCAGCAAATTTTGTCTCTGTTTGTAGGCTTGTTGTCTTCGAACATAGCAGCTGATTTTCTTGTTAAATACACCACGACTTGTGCTAATCTTTTTTTTTTATTTTATATCTTTTTTCTTTCTATTGTTCTCTAAAAAATACTCTATTACATCAATATGCAGTGGTGCGTGAAGCAAGTTCAGCAAACTAATGGCTACCAAGATTCCCATCACTTAGACACTTGCCGAATCAATAATTTTTTAATTATTCTTTTTGTACGGTCAACATTTGTTGAGAATATTGCGAAACCAACACCTGTAATAGCTTAGAGTAATCATCACATTTATATACAATAATTTCTTTCATCAATGGATTTCCCGTACTACAATTAGTCGGACGTTTGCCTCCGATGATTTCTATTCTGAGTTAACCTAAATACTTCACTCAAATTCCCACAGCCTATATCATTCACTATCTGTGTGCAATAGTTTAATCTAGGTCTACCTCTACCACTTCTTTTTCTTTACATTCTTCTAATATATTTCACACCCTTTCCTCTTGCACTAGGAGGTGCTCTAGTATCCTATGTCGCATAGTTTTTACCGTTTTCTAAATATTTGTGCTCGATGTGTGTCAGTGCACAGCTTATACCTCCTAGTGATCGTAGCGCGGGTAACTTTCGACTGGCTTACAAGGTAACCCCTTCGAAAGGGAAGTTTTACCTTGTATTGAAAGACGTTAGGCACACCCTGAAGACTGAAAATCGTGGCAACGTCTGTGGCATATAGGCTAAACATGGTAACATTGAACCGTAAGGTTCCGTCACCGTTAGTAGAGAAAGATACAATGGCACGGTTGCGATTTAGGCTGATAATCTGGTGAAACCTAATTGAGACTTACCAACAAGACCTTTACGGTAAAGAGTACGAAATCATGAATAAAATGAAAGAAGAATGCATGGATATGCAATGTGTGAGTAAAACGAAGCGGAAGGGGACGATGTTGTTGAATTAGATGACGATTTGTTGAGTCTGGAGTAGAGAGCTATGAGTTCGGGGAGAAAAGTGTTGGTTTAATTTTGAATAATCAAGCAGAAGCGTGCGTGGAACAATATTAATAGGTGTCTCACCGCATCTTGTGGATTAGAATGAAACTTGGATTTAGAAGGATCGTTTAAGTAGCATATTTTGCTGCGACGAATGACGATAGAGAATATGTGCAGTTTTGGCAGGAGTTGGAAAATGTTTTAGACAAACTCAATATAGGAATGACCGTGTGATTCTAATAGGTGATATGAATAATGGGGTCTTTGTACAATTCTAGTTATTATTTGTAACACGTGTACTGTCAAGCTTATTGTTCGAAAACTTTAACATCTATCCGCACCTTTCGTTTTTGTTTTATGACTATGGAGTTACGCTTGAAATCTTTTGGAATCTCGTCTGTCTCATACATATAACTTACAAGTTGGAAGAAACGTTCTGTTACTGCTTGTCCAGCGGCTTTTAGGGTTTCTGCTTACACATTACCTATACCCGGTGCCTTATTCTTTTTCAGACTAATACTAATTCAAAATCATCTCTAAGTATAGGATATCACAAGATATCATTTTCAATCTCAGTTTCCTGTTCTAGGGTTTCTAGTTTCTGTCCTGCATATAAATTCCTTATTTATTTTTGCCATCTAATCACTTTCTCTACTAATGTGTTTTATTTTATATTTATTTATCTCTACACTATAAGTTTTTTTTAACATATGTCACGCTAAAAACATTCCATATAGTAGGGGACAAAGAATACTAATATAGTAAGACTGCTTATCGTAAAAGGCGAGTAAAAGGCGCAGCAAGGGACAGTAGCCTTGCTGGCTAAAAGATATTGGAGGAGAGTCGGTTGGTCTCGGGCGATCCTCAATAATTTACAAGGTTGTTCGAGGTTGGCTGTGACAGATACGGCTTTTTGCTAAAATCTTTAAAAACTGCGTTGTGGAAAGATATGGGAACCTACCACAATACTTTCCAGGTATGCTAGGCCTAAAACACGAACTATGTATGATGGAGAGCTCACAAGTAAAATTCTTGTCCGGAGGTAAAATACTCCCTCATTCGGATCTCCGGGAGGAGGTACTTGGGGCTCGTCATTGTAAGAATTTAAAACAACGGTTGCCACGGTAAATTTATACGAGTCGACAAAAAAGGGTTCTTTAGGGGATACGGTGACATATGATGATATAGCCATTATAGCAGAGTCTAGAAACGAGTTAGGAAAGTGTTTAAATAATTTAGATGAGATACTACACAGTAACTATAGTATGAGAACTAACTCAGGAAAGACAAAGATAATGACAAGTGAGTTACAGCCCAGTTCTAAACCAAAATTAAAAATAGGTAAATGGATTTTGCTATTTAGGTAGTATAATTACAAAGGACGGACGTAGCAGAAGGGATATAGTAGCTAGAATAGTTCAAGCTAAAAAATGTTTTTAAAAAAGAAAGGCTTACTAATAGCTAATAGTATTAGTTTAGATAATAGAAAAAGTTTCTTAAAGTCGTACGTATGGAGCGTTCTAGTATACGGTAGTGAGACTTGGACAATTAAAGAGGTAGACAAGAAAAAGATAGAAACTTTTGAAATTTGTTGTTATAAGAGAAAGTTAAAGATTAGTTGGACAGATAGAGTAACAAATGAGGAAGTTTATAGAAGGATAGACGAGGAACCTTGTATGTGGAAACAATTCAAGGTCAAAAGCGATAGAATGATAGGGCACCAGTTATGACATGCGGGACTATTTAGTAAGGTCTTAGATTATAGATTACCAAATAAAAGTAGAGTAGGAAGACCTAGACAAAGCTATATTAGTCAAATTATTAGAGATTTAGGTTGTGAAGGGTATGTAGACCTTTTTAGACTAGCTCAGAATAGAAAAGAATTTAGAGCTGCGTCGAACCGACCTTAAGTAGGTTCGAAAACAAAACAAATAAAAATAAATAAATAAAAATCAGTTAACTAAATGTTACTATCACATAACTCACAATTAGTTAGCGGTCTGACATGTTAGTAGCGATTCGTTGCTTAAGCTTTGCCATAACATATAATTAAACACTTTTCCTTTTTTGGAGGGGATAACCAGGTAATATTTCATTTCCTTATACATGGGAATCATGTAAACATCTTGGAGTTCTTTAACAATCATCAGGTTGCTAATATCTATGTAGAGCCAGGTAGACAAAAAAAAGGTAGAAGGGTATAGGAAGACCTAGACCAAGCTATATTAGTCAAATTATTAGAAATTTTAGTTGTGAAAGTGTAAGAAGCCATTTTACTTGTTAATTTTAATAATGAAATAGTTACCTTTGAAATGTTAAAAATAAAATGTCAAATTAAAAACTGTCATGATTGCCACCAGTTCTACTTATATTGAATAGTTGGACCAGAATTCTTCAATTCCAGAGGTGAGTTTATTATATTCTCACGGGTGTTGACTTGTATGAATTGATGTGTATTCTTTTATATTAATTATTCATTCATGAGTAAATGAAGCTATGTAGTATACTACATCGAAAGACTGTATTTTATACTTTTGCATAGATTGTTTTGACTACCGTATGATCACTGAGAGCAATAGCTATTATGTGCTGAGTGCGATATAATGTTTATTAGAGTATATAGTTAGGGATGCTACCAAGCATCTTGTACATTTAATGATATAAAGATAAGATAGTAGTTAAAGGCGTACGGTGTAAAGAATTCTGCTGTTACATAGCAAACCATTCGACACACAGGTTAGGGTGTGAAGAATTCTGCTGTTACATAGCAAACCATTCGACACACAGGTTAGGGTGTAGAATTCTGCTGTTACATAGCAAACCATTCGACACACAGGTTAGGGTGTGAAGAATTCTGCTGTTACATAGCAAACCATTCGACACACAGGTTAGGGTGTGAAGAATTCTGCTGTTACACAGCAAACCATTCGACACACAGGTTAGGGTGTGAAGAATTCTGCTGTTACATAGCAAACCATTCGACACACAGGTTAGGGTGTGAAGAATTCTGCTGTTACATAGCAAACCATTCGACACACAGGTTAGGGTGTGAAGAATTCTGCTGTTACATAGCAAACCATTCGACACACAGAATAGGGCGTACTGGTGGAGGATACGCCACGCTAGTTGTCTAGAGCCTTATAGGTATGATAATGATGGTTTGAATGGTGTTGATGTGAAGCTAGAGATTGAATCAATTGTAGGTTACATTGGTTATGCATGCCAGTGATAGTTGATACCATATTTATATAGTTATATAGAATGTAGTTTTATCTATTACTTATTAGAATGACTGAGAGGTCAGCACTCATCGTGACTTTATTATTTCTAGAATTGACGGTGGTTGCCGATAAGAATACATTCTAACCGAGCCCCCTACGTGACTGCAGATTTGGTTAATAAACAGGTACGGTTACCTTAAAAATACCTCTGATGTATATTTACAATTATACAAGAAATTTGGGTTAATTTCAATTACGTTAAAGTAAGTACCCACATGTCAAGTTTCCACGCCTTACAGTTTTTCAGAAGTGGGATCTGAACGACAAATGTTAATTGGCATCAATTGAGTCGCAGTTGACATTAACCGAACAAATTAATTTTATGGGATGCAAAATAGTTAACAACTTTCAAATTAACAGGTTAACCGTGGAAGGATTTCTACAATGGGACGACATTCTAGCAGAAGTCACCAACGGCTTAGAAAGCGTAAGCGCAACTTGTCCGCCACGAGTAGTAGTACCATTTCTTCGTCTTCGTCCCGCCATACTCCAGAACCACTTGCAGAACCAAGCTGTAAAAATAGAGCTCGTAGCTACGCTAGCGAAAGAAGTCATGCAATCATCGACAAATTGTCAGATATTATGAGCAATTTTATTAAAAATATGCAAAACTCTCGTAACTGCTCCACTGGTTTTCGAGGTGATGCAGTTCCCGAATTTAGTCCGGAGGATCGTCAGCAAAATGTTGTTATGCGGTGTTCTAAGGTTGACGAATTGCGACAGCTATTTAGTTGGACTAAAGAGACAACTATTTACTATGCCCTGTTAAGTTGCTTGGTTTAACGGATGTTTGGTATAAGGGTTTGCCCTCTGTAAATTTATCTTGGGCGGAATGGAAAGCTAAACTGGAGCTTGCATTTCCTGCTTCAAGAGATTATTGTGAGATGTTGGAGGAGATGCTAAGAAGGAAGAAACGCTTTGAGGAAACTTACATAAAATATTTTTATGAGAAAACTGCGCTTCTGAATGGATGTAAAATTAGTGGAAGCAATGCAGTCTCGTGCGTCATCGGGGGAGTGACTGATATAAACGTAAAAAATGCAGCTCGCGCTGGTAATTACAGCACACCTGAAGAACTATTCAATTACTTACGGACATTGACTGAACCAGCTCCAAGACAATTCAATAATATACTCAGTCGATCGAGATATTCCAAGTTCGATCATGGACGCATAGAAAAGAAAGGGCATTTAGGCAATAACAAGAATAAAATTGACGTCTGTTATCGATGTAACTCTGTAGGGCATAAAGCTGTAAGTTGTCCCCAAAGACCCGTATGCAGTAATTGTCACAAAATTGGACATCGCACTAGCCAATGTTTTAAAAAATCTGATCGGTCACAGTCATCAGCTCTTGTGCCAAATACCACTTTATGGCTAAATCAAGAAGACCATAAAGCAGTTAATTTGAAGTATTTCAAAGACTGTGCAATTAATGGTAGTCTGGTAAAGTGTTATGTCGATTTTGGTAGCTCGTGTAATATCATTAGACATAGCAATGCCAAGGAGTTAGAATTAAATATTGATAGTAGTTCAGTTACGGTAATACGTGGTTTTGGATATAACCACACTAATACATTAGGTGTAGTGAATTTTAAACTCAAAATTGACAAAATCGAGTCGTGCGTTAGCGCTCATGTCGTTTCAGACTGTGTACAAACCATCCCTTTATTAGTAGGACAACCATTTACCGAATTACCCCAAATAGTAGTAAGTAAGGATAGTGTTAGCTTAGAATTTATGTTAAATACTAATCGTAAAGATTTGACTTTATTGCCACACGAATTAAAGAGTAAAATACCATTGTGGGCCAAAGAAGCTTCGGTTATTCCTCCTCATCACATTGGACATGTTCCAGTAAGTTGTCGTAGTGAAACTTCGGGCGATGTGTATGTAGAAGCAAGTCTGCGCATCTTTGAAGGGCAAGAAAATTGTATTCCTCGTGTTATTTTAAGTTTAGATAATACAGACCCAGTGATACCTATAATTAATTTATCCAATAGTGATTTAGTGATAGAAACTAAATACCCTCTTGTTCGCGCGTGGTTGTGTGAACCCGAACCTCAAGAACCGAAAACGTTTTACGTATTAATCACAACGACTTACCACCCATACCATCTGGTGATATAATTTCAGGCCCATTATCAAATGAACAAAAATCAAAATTAATGGAATTAATTAATGACTACCGTGATTGTTTTGCTACAAAAAATGAGTGAACTCGGCTGTGCAAAATCGGCGACCATGAGTATAAACCTAAATGACCACAAACCTTTTGCATACAGACCGTACCGTTTGGCACTAACGGAACAGCGGGTTGTAAAAGATATGATCAACGAAATGTTGGAGAACAATATAATTCGCGATTCTGATTCACCGTATTCTTCACCATTACTTTAATGCAGAAAAAGAACGGAAAACAACGTATGTGCATAGACTATCGAAAGTTGAATAGTCTCACAGTGAAGGACCGTTACCCCTTACCAAGAATTGACGATCAACTAGATAAACTACAGGGAAGCTGGTTCTTCACTAGTTTAGATCTACGTTCCGGCTATTATCAGATTTCCGTCGAAGAAGAATCTAGAAAGTATACAGCGTTCATTTCGTCTCAAGGTCAATATGAATTTTGTCGTTTGCTTTTTTGGCCTTACAAATGCTCCTAGTGTTTTTCAGCGTTTAATGAACCGAGTTTTGGCTCCGGCACAAAATGTCGCTGCTATATATCTAGACGATCTACTAATATATTCCAAAACCGTCGAAGAAGGGCTTGAAAATTTAAAGCTGGTATTTAACCTTCTACGCAAGGAGAATTTAACCCTAAATCCACCAAAATGTTCGTTCTTAATGCAGTCTGTAACCTACTTGGGTTTCGAAATAAACTCCGGTAAGGTTCAACCCGGAAAATCAAAAACTCAATCCATTAAAGAATTTGCAATTCCCAACAACGTTCATGCAGTACGGCAGTATTTAGGACTAACAGGATATTTTCGTCATTTTGTCAAAAACTATGCTAGAGTCGCCAGGCCCTTAACTGATTTAATTCGCAAGGATGTACCTTGGCAATGGGGACAAGATCAGCAGTCATCCTTTGAAACCCTAAAAGAAGTTTTGATGTCTAGACCTGTTCTTGCTTTATTTAATCCCAACGCGAGTACCGAAGTACATACCGACGCTAGTCAGCACGGTCTGGCAGGAATTTTTATGCAAGTCCAAGATGACAATAGACTTCATCCGGTTGCTTATTTTAGTAGACGGACAACTCCGGGCGAACAAAAATATCACTCGTATGAATTGGAAACCCTTGCTGCCGTTAAAAGCTTACAGAAGTTTCGCTCATACCTTTTGGGCACTGACTTTACCTTGATAACCGACTGTAATGCATTAAAGGCCACTAGCAATAAGAAACATCTCTTACCGCGCATTGCTAGGTGGTGGCTTCAGCTACAAGAATTTTCATTTACCGTGCAATACAGACCAGGTGATCGTATGAAACACGTTGATGCTTTTAGTAGGAATCCATCTTTCCACTAGTACAGCATCAGGAGAAACAGTATTTCACATTGAGGCTTCTGACTGGATACTTACTGGTCAAATCAAGGATGAACGACTGAAAGAAATTTATGACGTGTTGTCGAAACCACCCACAACTGAAGAGGAACGCCGTATTTATAAAGATTATGCGTTACGTAATGGGCGAATTTTTCGCATCACCATAAAAGGGCTACTATTAGTCGTACCCAAGGGTATGCGCCACCAAGTTGTTAGGGCCGCTCAAGAAGAATTAGGTCATTTTGCACTAGAAAAGACGCTTTACCGACTTAATCAACATTATTGGTTTCCAAGGATGAATAAATATGTTGACCACTATATAAAGAACTGTATTCCATGTTTGTTCAGCAAGAAAGCGCATGGCAGAAAAGAAGGTTATCTACATCCCATAAAGAAAATCCCTTTACCAATGCATACCTTACACATAGATCATAAGGGTCCGTTACCAAAAACAAAACGCGGAAATCAAAACTTAATTGTTGTCATCGACGCCTTCACAAAATTTGCCCATCTAAAATCTGTGAAGTCTACCAAAACCACACTCGCTATAGAGTTTATAAACGAAATTACTTGTATTTTTGGCCAACCTACAAGAATTATATGTGATCAGGGAACTTCGTTTACTTCTCGCAAATTTCGAACCTTCTGTGAAGAAAAGACAATTAAATTAATATTCAATGCAGTTGCTACTCCTAGGGCCAATGGTCAAGTCGAAAGACTTAATAGAACACTAATGACGGCACTTTTAACCACGGCTCCAGAAGAACACCGATGGGACGAAGTTGTTAAGAAAATACAATTCTCCATCAACAACGTGCCTAATAAAACCATGGGAAAAACACCAAGTGAACTGCTATATGGCTACCACCCTAGAGGAGGTCACGATGCTCCATTGATAGATGAGACTTCCGAAATCAGTAGAAATATTGACAGCATAATTGAAGAAAGATTCCAAGTGGCGTCAAAGATAACGGAAGAGCAACTTAAACAAAAACGTCTGTACGATCAGAAAAGAAAAGCACCTCGTCAGTATAAAGTACATGACCTAGTACTTGTAGAGAAATATAAAACTACCGAAAACACTAGCAAAGCTATGGTATCACCTTACAAAGGGCCTTTCATAGTTAAGGTCGTTCTACCAAATGACAGATATATTGTGACCGATATGCCAGCAAGGAAAAGAAGATGCAAATACGAGAGAACTATAGCCGTTGATAAGTTGAAGCCATGGATAGTAAAACCAATGTCGGAATCATCGTATGGTAGCAGTGCCGATGATGGTATACCACCGTCCCCTGTTTCTGATACTACTTAAAAAAAACATAGTTACCTCGGGACGAGTTAACTGTAGCATCGTCGAATGTAAGAAGCCATTTTACTTGTTAATTTTAATAATGAAATAGTTACCTTTGAAATGTTAAAAATAAAATGTCAAATTAAAAACTGTCATGATTGCCACCAGTTCTACTTATATTGAATAGTTGGACCAGAATTCTTCAATTCCAGAGGTGAGTTTATTATATTCTCACGGGTGTTGACTTGTATGAATTGATGTGTATTCTTTTATATTAATTATTCATTCATGAGTAAATGAAGCTATGTAGTATACTACATTGAAAGACTGTATTTTATACTTTTGCATAGATTGTTCTGACTATCGTATGATCACTGAGAGCTATAGCTATTATGTGCTGAGTGCGATATAATGTTTATTAGAGTATATAGTTAGGGATGCTACCAAGCAGTTTGTACATTTAATGATATAAAGATAAGATAGTAGTTAAAGGCGTACGGTGTGAAGAATTCTGCTGTTACATAGCAAACCATTCGACACACAGGTTAGGGTGTGAAGAATTCTGCTGTTACATAGCAAACCATTCGACACACAGGTTAGGGTGTGAAGAATTCTGCTGTTACATAGCAAACCATTCGACACACAGGTTAGGGTGTGAAGAATTCTGCTGTTACATAGCAAACCATTCGACACACAGAATAGGGCGTACTGGTGGAGGATACGCCACGCTAGTTGTCTAGAGCCTTATAGGTATGATAATGATGGTTTGAATGGTGTTGATGTGAAGCTAGAGATTGAATCAATTGTAGGTTACATTGGTTGTGTATGCCAGTGATAGTTGATACCATATTTATATAGTTATATAGAATGTAGTTTTATCTATTCCTTATTAGAATGACTGAGAGGTCAGCACTCATCGTGACTTTATTATTTCTAGAATTGACGGTGGTTGCCGATAAGAATACATTCTAACCGAGCCCCCTACGTGACTGCAGATTTGGTTAATAAACAGGTACGGTTAACTTAAAAATACCTCTGATGTATATTTACAATTATACAAGAAATTTGGGTTAATTTCAATTACGTTAAAGTAAGTACCCACATGTCAAGTTTCCACGCCTTACAAAAGGTATGTAGAACCTTTTAGGTTAGCACAGAATGGAAAATAAGTTAGAGCTGCCGCAAACCGACCTTAAGTAAGGTCGTAAACAAAATGATGATGACGCTTAAAACATTAATTATAATGATGGTAAAATTTAAAATGGAAAATTGTTTTTTTTTACTTAAACTGCAGAAAAAGCGATCTGAAGAACTGTTATTGGTAAAGGGCGGCATTAAATGGTTTGTTTAAGGATGGCACGTACTTTAGCGATGGGTCTGAGTGCGTCTACATTAAAAAGAATGAATGTTTAGTGTCATCCCTTCTTTTGTTGTGACGACCTTTTTACTCGATATAGTTCTGAAGAAAGTTCCTTTTTTTTACAAAGTTTTTCTTTTGCAAATAATAAATTCATGTTTGTTAAGAAGTTTCAAAACACGCAGTATTTACTGTACGTTATCCCAGTTTATAGTTTACCTATCTACAAGCAAGAAGTTAACTCAAATGTAAATGTTACAATTTGCTTCAGTATATGTTTAGGAAGAAGCTATCATAAACACAACTTTCCCTTAATTCAGAATACACAGTTTAAAGTCTACTTGAGGGTAGCGAGGCATTAATGCCTGATAAGCAGAAACGAAACTCCGTGTTTGCTATGAACCCCATAGTTGTAGAGAACGTAACGAATGTAGATAACTGATATTAATGTATGTAGGTATCTATGGAACGCCTATAAATTTCTCGAAATAAATTTAATTTAATGGACATGCTGGTTTGTCTTCAGCTTTCGTTTGCTTGTAGAATAACTTCATATCACTTAGAAAAAACACGAGATTCTTTCAAAATAGCTATTTAATCGGCATTTAAAATTTTCTTTGCTATTTGCTGCATGCCTAACCATTAAACCGCTTGCTGAGATTATACATACATTACGCCAGAATTTGCTCTGGAATTTCTAATTAAAGGTGTCATGAGCGTTAATGCATATGTTTGTTAGGTATACGTTTCAGTTGAGCGGTTTTACAATTATCAGAATAATTCCTTATTTCATACGTATTCTTTGGAGACTGACGTTCTTGTTAATAGCATTTACAGATTTCTGAGCATTCACGTTTTTCTATTTCTGTATTTTTATTGGTTTAAGAAATATACTTCGGAGTAAATTTTTCAGATTTTACCTTGGATTTATTAGATATAAGAAAAACTCCGTAATAATAAAATTATTTAAGAAACTTGTTACGTTTTTTTTTTGTGGCAGCACGTTGGGCGCCAAAAATGTTACGTTACGTAATTCGTGGCAGTCCCTGTTCGGGCGCCAAAGTTATGCTACGTTGTCTCGCAGTCGTGCGTAACACAAAGAAAAGCAAAGAAATGACCGGGCTCAATCGGAGATTAGGGGGGGTTGTAGAAGGCAAACCAACATACAATGTACGCGGCTGTAAGGAGTTAGTGATAATACCTGCAAGGAAAAAATATAGTTAAGCAAACCTGAAATAAAGAAAAGAATAAGCATAGCAGCAATGACAAGTCTAAATTATTCAGTACTTTGTAGAATGTAAGAAAAAAAAACTGTTTGGATAATCTATATAATATAACAACGGCAACAGCATTATAAAAATTTTTATTACAACGTGAAGTAATATTGGGGAGTAGCAGAAACGTTTCTTCACACACCAATTAAACATGAATCAGATAAAATTTTAACAAAAAAAATAAGTAGGCAAATAAATAGGTAAGCACAATTGATATGAGTCATCCAGTATTGTTGATTTTTCCTTTTTCTTTTTAAATAGCATGCAAGTCTATGGTAAAAGGTATCAGAACGACAAAGATATGGCAAAACAACGGATAGATATTTAAAGTAAGAATAAGTAGGAAATAGTTCAACTTACATAAGGTGCTTCATTAACGCTTCCTTGCAATTGAAGTGTGGGATTCACGATGTCCGGCACTAACGCAGCACTTCACCCTTGACTGAGGAGGGTGTTGATGGAACTTATCACACGTTACCCTAATCACACCTATGTATTTTACTGGCGTTAGCAGCAGACATTATCATGCTGATGGAACTATATAGCATTGATAAATTCTTGTTAACTCTATTTCCTGAGACAATAATTTCGAAATCTTTTGTAACACAAATCGTAAAAAGAAAATGGTAACAACAATTTAGAATCACGCTTTCAAGGCACGATGTAATGCATTAAACTAGCAGTAACGCGAGGTGTTTTATTTGCTACCTATGGTAACAAAGAAAAATCTAATGCTTTTGAATAACGAAAATTTGCGCAAACAACGATCTATTTTAGACTCGTTGGGGTTAGAAAATTCAGAAACTACAGTATCAACTGTCTTTACAAATGAATGAGATACCTGTGTATCAGAAGCAACTTTTTCCTACTAAACCTGCTACAACTGTATCATCATTTGTTTTTGAAGCACTCAAGCTTAAAACTGTATTTGGATAATCCAAAGTATGCACTACTCTGATAACAAAAGGACCACGAAAACTAGATCGCACACACAGTTCCAATATAGAAAGACAAATCAACTAAAAAAACACAATTAGGAAAGCAACGCGTATCACTAAGTCAATGTTCTGTAAAACGCACGACAAGTTCTATCACTTTTATTTACAACAGAAAAGCAACAAAAAAAAAATTAGTAGAGTAACGCGCATCGCTAAAACACGACCGTCAATCAAACACGTTACATCTAAAAGCATACTTCCTTCAAAAGTAATCAGAACTACACTTTATACAGTTAAAATACAACGTTTATTTCACAAGTAAAACAACTAAAATCGTGCTTGTTCATGAACAATTTGAAAATTGTTACCGCATTAATCCTCACTATTGTCAACGCAAAGAAGAAGCAGTATTTTTAACGTAATTAATATATCGGAACCAAGAACGAACTGCGACTCCTCATCTGTTTATTCAACTCGTTCTATTACAACTTCTTATCGCCTCTTATCTAGACTTGAATATTCACATAAGGAACAAAATTTATATTTACGGCAAGACAAGAACGATGCAATCTATAATTAATTACACGATGCATTCGCCTAAGGAGTTAATAAATATTAAATATAGAGATAGTAGTTACAGAAAGGTATTTGTGGATTAAGTATAGCGTAAAATGTTAACTTACAAAAATGCCCGTTACAAATTAAGTACCAAAAATAATGATTTTCAGTAGTAAAAGAATTATAATATTGATATTATTCAGGAACTCTTCAAAGTAAACATATAGTCTGTTGAAAGATTTGATTTTACCAACGTAGTAGATAAGCTACCTTCGTACGGCCTCAAAAAAACGGTTTTCTTATAAGATTTAACACGGGAAAATCTAAAGTCCGTTCTGGTCATTTTTTGTAGCTGTGTGAAAATTTTAAAAGCAGTGGGAAAATTTTGATTAAGTATCGAGATGGAATATTAAGGCGTCGAAGGCATGGATCATAGCATCCTTACGCCAAACCATTTTCTTAATAGACCATTTCAAAGTATGGCGACCATTTTGTTTTTGCTAATGTTTGATTATGCCACCATAGCTTTATGTAATTTAGAAAAAGCAGGGTTTTGCGAAAAATAGGAGTCTCTCATAGGGATAGAAAATTATTTGCAGTCTATAGTTAAACCAAAGCATAGTTATTAGATTTGATAAAATAGTAAAGGAAGCTAAGATTAGAAATGGCGTTAGACAGGACTGTATACTATCTCCCTTGATTTTTAATGTTTATATTGAGGAAGCTTTAAACTTAGCTAGAAAAGAGAAAAGAGATAGGTATTAGTGTACAGTAACAGAAAATAGCATGTTACGTTTTGCAGATGATATGGCCATTATAGCAGAGTCTAGAAAAGAGTTAGGAAAGTTTTTAAATATTTTAGATGAGATATTACAGAGTAACTATAGTATGAGAATTAACTCAGGAAAGACAAAGATAATAACAAGTGAGTTACAGCCTATTTCTAAACCAAAATTAAAATAGGTAATATCGAGTTAGAGGAGGGAGATCAATTTTGCTCTTTAGGTGGTATAATTACAAAGGACGGACGTAGCAGAAGGCATATTAATAGCTAGAATAGCTCAAGCTAGAAAAATGTTTTAAAAAAGAAAGACTTACTAATAGCTAATAGTATTATTTTAGATAATAGAAAAGTTTTTTAAAGTCGTATGTATAGAGCGTTCTATTATACGGTAGTGAGACTTGAACAATTAAAAAGGTAGATAAGAAAATGGTAGAAGCTTTTGAAACTTGGTGTTATAGAAGAATGTTAAAGATTAGTAGGACAGATAGAGTAACAAATGATGAAGTTTATAGAAGGATAGGTGAGGAACCCTGTATGTGAAAACAATTAAAGGTCAGTGGAGATATAATGATAGGGCACCAGTTATGACATGAGGGACTGTTTAGTAAGGTTTTAGATTACAAACTACCAAATAAAAATAGAGTAGGAAGACCTAGATAAAGCTATATCGGTCAAATTATTAGAGATTTAGGATGTGAAGGGTATGTAGACTTTTTTAGACTAACTCAGAATAGAAACGAATTTAGAGCTGCGTCAAACCAACCTTAAGTAAGTTCGAAAACAAAACAAAAAAAAATAAATAAAAATCAGTTAACTAAATGTCACCATGGCATAACTCACAATTAGCTAGCAGTCTGGCATGTTGGTAGGGATTCGTTGCTTAAGCCTGTTACGTTTATTTTGAACATCCCGTACATTTTTTTCTGTTAGTAACAAATACACGTTCTAATAATTGTCAATTCAAATCCCTTTGGCGTTAAAAACAAAAATTAGTTTAGTAAATTAAAATAACCCTTTCATGTATTAATTCATTTATTTATTTGTATAAATTCGATTCCTATTGTTACATCCTAGAACCTAATTAATAATAAATACTTTTAAGAATTCCTCAACGTAAAGTTTATGCTAGAATTAAACAGGCAATACCTGGTTTAAGGCATCTCATAATTGATTCTTATGTGTTTTCCATTGAAGACTTCGGCGAATTAAAGCCGCGTATTATCCCAATAAACCGTGTTTTCCAGTTTTATTTCCTTAATAACAATACTACTTTGAGCTCTGGTCATTGTGAAACGAAATTAATATTTACTTGCTCTTCAATCTACACAACGAAAACACGTGTAGAATGGTTGGTTGTTCCCGTTTTTCTGTATGAAAAGTTTGTGCATGCCTTACTGCGTGCTCTCTCCGGTGGCCCTTAACGCCCCAATGAATGGTTGAGCCTTGTTCTGATGGGAGAACCACCTCCAAGGCGAGATCCCGCGCACCTCTGTTTCGCCCCGTTTTTACAAACGGTAAGAGCCAACCCGACGGTGGTGATTCGAGGGTGAGTGATTGTACACTAATTTTCTTATATGGGTACCTGGTAGTTGTTAAAAACAACATATGTACACGGGTCTACGGATGCATCACCTTGTTGGTGGTAAAATGACTGGTTGTTTGTATGTACGAGGATATTATAATGTTTACCGATTTCTCTATTAAGATAATTTTATGTATAGAATTTCGTACTTACAATGCTGATTTCAAGCTGTGGTGTTTAGTGGGGTAATTTTGTTCCTTTTTCTTGTTTAAAGATTAATATAGGGATGACCTAAAAACTGCAACCCGCGATGTTAAAAATGATTCTTTTTTATTCGTAAATATGTATATGGTGTATTGTTCGTTTTTGGTACTATTGTGTTTTGTATATAATTTTATTCTTTTTTAAATTAGAGGTTTTTTAGTTTGTAAATGTTTGATTGTGGGTGAGTGAGTATATTTTTATTTCAAGCCTCCCTTAATTTTTTTGTAGGTATAATACCCCGCCCGCTTGCCAATTGAGCTCGGCACAGCTTTCGCAGTCTGTTATGTAAACTGCAAGCAGCCCAAACAACTTTATCGATAGTATCGGGGCTTGAAAACACTCTAAATCGTCAGGCGAGTATGCCAAAAGCATTCTCTGACTCTCAGCTTGCACGGAAAAGACGATCATTGAATATTTTTTCTCTATCACTTAGTACTCGCTTACTGAAAGGCTTTATTAGATCGGGTCTTAGAGGGAAAATGTCGTCTCCGACGATAACAGATCTCTCAGGAAACCCAATGCTTTTATTTTCCATTGCAATGGTCAGTATATCTCTAAATACTGCATTGTCAATTGCTTGGCGATTTCCTCCTACGTCTATATAAGTGAAGCAATAACCAGCATTAACCATAGCAAATAGTATGATACTGTAGGTTTTCTTGTAATTGTAGTATAATGGACCTAAACATGGAGATCTCGTAATGACAACGTGTATACAATCAATCGGCCCACAACATCTAGGTAAATTCCAGCGTTGGACGAAAAACTTTTAAATTTGTTTCCAATCTTCAACAGTGCTTGGTACCTGAAAGGAAAAGATTATTTTTAAGTACTTATGTTTTAATGAATGAAACATAAAATATAAATTATTTTTAAATTTTTGTTCTTTTTTCAGGACCTAAACCAAAGTCTAAATTCAGAACAAGATGAAGAGACACGCGACACCATTGACTCTATTATGAATGGTAACGCGAACAACTCTACTGTTAAAGCAAACACGGCCCTCTCGTCTGGATTTATTAAGCCACCTGAGCCGCCAACAAAAAGATTTAGAAAAAAATGTAGAAACTGGTAAATCCGACTATGGGGAAATATCTCAAGCAATCAAGAAGTTAGACGACAATGCAAACAATACTACTGTGAATAAGCTATATGATCTGTTTGGCAAGTGAACTTCGTCTGCTACCAAAGCGAGAAGCCACCTTGCTGCAGCAGGATATTCACAATTGATTATATCGTGCTAAGTTGGACTTCTTGGATAATGCAACAGTACAACAAGAATTTCACACCTTCCTCTACTTGCGTCTCCTCAATCAATGGCTTCCGCAACTGGTTTTTCGAACGACGAAGAGGACATCTTACAAACAGCGATGCATAATACGTTTTTACAGATTATGTAAAATGATTCCATAAAATAAATTCTTTGAAATAAATTACAATAAATTATTTACATTTACCTCGATAAATGGTCGAAGAACACAACAAATCGCGTAAGTACACAGAACTTGAAACGGTACTCTAGAGACTTACATGAATCACGAGTCGCTAAATAGCGTAATGTTATTTCTAATTTTATAGATACTGAGATGGCTATCCTCATTGTCGTGTCCTGTTTTGACAACATTTTGTTTACCATTCCCAGTAGTTAATCAAACCGTTTCCTTGTAATTCTCAAAATATTTTTATTAACCGCAGTATCTACGTTCTTCAGCTCCTTCAGTAAAGTATTTGATGCACCATAATCAGTACGTCTTCCTATCCACGGTTTCGCCTACACGTTTCTATGCACTTTCCGTTTCGCGTTTTTATCGTCTAATTAACTCGTAGCTACAACATATAACTCCCGCTAGAATCAGCTCCTCCGATGTCTCCAAAACCAATGCTACTATCTACTTGTGGACAAGCTACTGTCAGTACATGTGGCTAGTTTACAAGATATTTCGCTCAAACGTCGGCGAGTGGTGTGTAAAGTCGCCGGCAGTTCAACTTTTTCTAGAGCGTTTTTATAAGTAGCTAATGGAGCGAGTGCATTGAGTACACTTGACTAGTTTATGAGCTGCTTGTCAAAAAATCGGCTTGTAGCTTGAGTAGATAAGCTATGTATGTACGAGGACAAAACCGGCCATTTTTACATGTATTTTCCCATTTAAGGTTCATTTTGCACTTTTTTGTACCAAACATTGAAATCCCCATAAGAAGGCGTTGAAGATCAATTTAGGTCACTTGTCAGCCCTACACCCCGACGAAAGAGTCTATTACATTCAATTTTTGAGAAGGGGATAACACTATTGTAAACTGTATAAAATTTTATTGAAGACAAAATATTTACAATCAATATTCTACATTTGCAATAAGTATTATATTTCTTCGAGTTCCATAATTAAATAATGTCCAACAGGTAGTGTTGCATATGAACAAGGAAGTAACTGGCGTTTATCATCATGCGGGCTTAGGGCAATCTTCTCCTGGGTCATGGTGTGAACCTGATGCTCGGATGATTGCAATAGAATTTGCGTTACAAATACTTCCTTGTAATCTTCTATACAGTCGACATAATCTACAAAAGTAATTCTATTCTTTATCACTGATGTTTAAATTTTCTTTGTAACACCAAAGTCTCGGAAGCCAGGTAATTCTGCGTCTTCTCGTAAGAGTTTAGCTTCTTCTTTCTAGGCTGTCTTAAAAACCCTCGTCGTAACTCAATAAAATCTGTCATAAGTCGCCCATTATTTTTATCCTTCATTATACCCAATATTTTTTGTGAATTAGCGGAATTCCATAATTGTTGTTGACAGGATAGTCGGAAGTATCAGAGTCCTATAGTGGACAACATATCTTTCTTTTAAATTTAGTGCAGTCATTAATTTGGTACTATGAGTTTTTGATACAGGCGGTTTTCCAGTCTTCGGGTCAATATGCATAGGACAAAGGGGGATGTCTTTATGTACATCATGTATTTGTTTGTCAGCATTATTAGGAACTGATGTCACATTGATGTTGGTGTGCACCCATTCAAATCCTTCATAGGGTAAGGGTTAGCTGATCGCCTATTTGTATAGATTATTAACATCATAGTACATAAGATACACATCGGGTTTCAAAGAATCATAAGAGGGTAGATATTTATTGTTCATCAATGCACGCCGTTCCGAATACACTTGTTTAAGTCCCCATCGTATACCTTTCATAATAAATAGCAGTTGAACTATGGCAATTAATAACTCAAGTTGCTGATGAGTATGCTTTAACATTCCATCCCAAGCGCATCCTGGAAGGATGTGATAATGGGCGGAGCCTAGAGCATAAGTTAAATGACAACTTGAACGGAAATGTTCAAATACTTCAACCAATAGCATCACATCGGTCTTGAGAGATAAGTCGGAGTATTTTTTTAGCAAGGATATGCTGCTTCTTAGTAATTCTTCTGCCATCCTGCACGTTGTACAGTTTCTATTGACTAGGAAGTGAAATGTAATTCAGCTTTTCAGACGAATCATTAAAATTGTATGGGGATACAACTTTTTAGTTTATAATTCAAACATTACAATGTGTTGCGGTCGTAAATGCAGCTTCCTGTTCTCGTGTCAATAGAGACATCTCATAGGGACATAAAAATATGGTCTCGACGTCTACTGCAAACTGCTCTAGTTCCACAGAGTAGACCATTTTCAAGGATCCCAGGACCACATTTCCTCCAGAATCCCACATTTCCTCACACATCTGGACCAAATAGTTTTCTTCGACTAACCATTTTTCATCTTTCGAGATAAACCTATCTTAAATTTTTCATCTTTCGAGATAAATGAGCATCCACATTTCCACACACGAGATAAACCTATTTTTAAGATTTTTTTTACCGCTAACATTCTGGACCAAATAGTTTTCTTCGACTAGCCATTTTTTTATCTTTCGAGATAAACCTATCTTGTTTGGTATCGATTAATATTAGAATTTTCTCAGCTACCCAAATCTCTAGGAATTTTTTAGATTGCATCATCCCCCAGGGAGCTACCCTCTTTTTAAGATTTCTTACCTATAGCGACTTTTGAGCGTTCTTATAAATTTTCTTAGTCATGCGATACATCTACTTAGTCTAAAATTTTACGCACAACCCGAATCTGCAAACAGATTTGAAATCGGACCCCGCCCTGCAAAGTTATACCTCTTTAAAGTCCTGATCTTCTAAATTTTGCTCTTTGCTTTATAAGCAAACCTAACAAATAGTTTTCCTCGTCTAGCCAATGCATCTTTCGAGATAAACCTATCTTGTTTGGTATCAATTAACATTAGAATTTTCTCAGCTACCCGAATCTTTAAGAATTTTTTAGATTGTACCATCCCCAAGGGAGCTACCCTGATTTTAAGATTTCTTACCTGTAGCGACTTTTGAGCGTTCTTATAAACTTTTTTTATACATGCGATACATCTTGTTAGTCTAAAATTTTATGTAGAATCCGAATCTGTAAATAGATTTAAAATCGGACCACGCCCTGCAAAGTTACATATACCCTCTGCGAGATAAATCTTTCTCCACATTTCCACCCACGAGATAAACCTACCTTGTTTGGTATCAATTAATATTAGATTTTTCTCAGCTACCCAAATCTCTTTAAATTTTTCAGATTGCATCATCCCTAAGGAGCTACCCCAATTTTAAGATTTTGTACCAAGATCAATTTCTAATCACCTCTCCTTTTAATATCTACAATCCTTTAACCAAACACGTAGCAGTATTAACATAAATTAAGCATGCGAAAATTTATTTTATTCGATTTACAGTTTAATAAACTAATTACAATTTTACAAAGTATAACATTATTTCCTGTGCGTAGCCGAAAGTTTAACCTGTAACAAAAAAAAGATTAATGTGTTGTTTAAATAGACCTGTAATAAAAGAGATTAATGTAAAAAAGGAGACATGTTTTCGGTTAATAAGACATATTATCGTTAATCTAACAATATGTTTTACCGTCCAGCGACACCACGTGAGGTAAACACATTCAATGTAATGGGTTTTAAATATGAGAATGGGAGGTCAACTTTACGTAATCATCGCGTGGTTAATAATTAAGAAAGCTGTATATAATTTTATTTTAAACGTGTATATCTTCTCCAAACAAATGCGGTTATTATAATAGAAAAGTACGCTAAATACAAGTCAATTAACAGCAATTAAATATTGCTTACTGACCTACCTTAATTAGGTTGCTGTGCTATTAGGAATGATGTTTAAGACTTCGTACGTATTTTCCGGATTATATGTTGTATTCTTTTTATTAAGTAATCGAATAAATCGTTCCTTCTGCTTCCAAAGAAACTCGGACACTCCATTGTCGACGTTGGCGTTATTTATGCGATAGCTAGCCATGCAGTTGTTAAACGCTGTGCTAATCATTTCTACGCCATCTTCGTTAGTAGCGGTAACTGATGCATTTTATGTTTGTTGCTCCTTAAGTGTGCGGCGTACGTAGTTTTCCATTTCGAAATCGCATACTGTACACATAATTCGTGGTTGTTTCGTACAAGACCCTTTAACAGCTGGTGGCGTTGAACGTTTACTGCTTAATGACATACCGTGCTGTTTTTCCTTGTGTCGCTGTGAGCTATTCTCGTAAAAGCGATACCGCAAGACCCAGAGTTTAAGTACTTTGCTGCGGACGGCTTAACCCTGGGCGATGTTACACTACGACATTTGTTCTGGTGCTGTTTGAGAGCATTTTTCCAGGTATAGGAAGCACCGCAAGGTTGCACTTATAAACGTTTGCAGGTACCATTTTAGTACAAAACAAAACCCGCACTATAGCACTTTGGTTAAACTTGTAATCGAACTAACTAAAAAGCTTACTCGAGCGAACCTGATTTATGTTCCTTATAGAATGCATACCAAAGGTTTCCGAAGACGACCGAACGATGTTGAGGATTCGGCGGGGAACTAAATGATGTCATAATTCCTTGCTGCTCGTCCAATACATTTAGCGCTAATGCATGCACCTGGTTCGCTTCGTCGATGGTGCGAATGCCGTTAGTAGAAACACCGGAAAACGTCTTCCATGTTATACGGATCGCGTGCATATTAAAAATCCAAAAGGGTGGTAGCACACGCACACAAGTTGTGTGCAAGTCGTGCTGTAGAAGATGCAATGCTACTATAACCAAAAACACTTTAAACCATTACTAAGAAAATACCAACTTGTTGTCTACAGGATACTTACAACAATTTAATTTTAAATAACTTCTACGTCATATTTTAGGAAATGGGGGCTTGAATATTTTCCAAATGAATCACCAAGCGAAAGTATATGCTTAACGGTATTAAATTACCCATTAATTTCCTATTTTTACGACCGTGGTTAATTATAGATTGAAATTTAATTTGTGCACGTTCGAGCTTCTCGTAAACTAACATATTTTAGAGCAACAATGCGCTGTATAATACATGCATACCCCTTCGCCGCGCTACTGCTATTCTTGTAATTGCTAGAAAAAGTCACTCTCCTTTTTACTGTTAGGAGCGATGCAAAGCACCATTTTTTATACTTTCTATAGCACATCGCGCACTTTTCGTCTGATAATTAAATTTTGCTTCTGAGTTTTCCTCGACACGATCCATTCTTCGATTTCAGCCAGACCCATCGCAGCTTCCACAGCATATGCCAGCTTCACTGATCGACCCTCGTAAGAGAAATCTCTCACTTAACTTGCCAGTTTAATCCACTTTTGGGAACATGGGCTGAGAATTAAGACCTCGAGATCTAAGTCACCAAGTAACACGTTAGTCGCGAACTACATTGAAACCCGACATCCTTCTCGCTCATTTTGATAAACGTTTTGAAAACCTCGCTTTTATGAAGCATCTAAACGACGCATTCCAAAGAGTCTTTTCACAACGCACATTTCAGCATTCATCTGTCTACACGGCTTACATTTCTTTCATTTCCATTACACTCATTATCACGACCATCCATCGCACGCTTTTACCAAGTCCATGTTCACTTCTTCCACTGCAGTTTCTTTCATTACACACTGGCATCGGGGTTCATAGCAACGTTAGGTTTCACGAATCACAGCATTCAGCAGCTGATTATTGCCAGACATCATTTCGAAATCATTTTTTGAATTCAGATGTGCAGCATACTGCTCACAGATTTATTTCTTTTGAATCTTCATCCCACACGTCAGTTGCACCACACTTTTGTTCCGTTTAGGTTACCCTCTGTATACACATTCGTCGACTTTCATCTTCACAGATCTTACTGCACAAAATCAGCAGCCAAAATTCAAGCCCAACATTGGCTTTAACATTTCACAATTTCTATCACTATAAGCGTTAGCCACCTTTAGCATAATCAATCGCAGATCGCAATTAACGCTACAGGCCCAAACGTAATACGCATTTCAAGCCACCACGAAAATCCAGCAATGATTGCCACCGTTTATCCCATTGAACTTTTCACTAGCACTCACGCATTGCCAACAAAACATACCAACACCAGTGTGTCAACCATATCACTTTCTTCGACAGCAAGCATGGTCAACACACATTGATCCAGCATCTGTCATACATCAACAACAAAATGAACACCAGTTCCCATCGGTCACCATTGCTGTTCATGAACCAGATTTGAACGACGAGGTCTCCGACACCACTTCGCCAGCCCAGAAACGCAGCACGCACCGCAACGTAACAGACATCAACGCACTCTTTTAAACACCAGTCCAGCACGGCGTCGCATTAACCAACACATGGATCCACATGCCACCAGTCAGCACCGCGTCGACACATACAACAGCACACCGTCATCACCATTCACAGTCGCACCACCAGCGGTCGTTTGTCCCACCTGAGCACATGCCCACAGCGTCGACAGACACGAAAATTGTCACCAGCCGCACATGATCGACGCCGACATCGACCGATGCGACATCAGATATGAGTGACACGACCAGCGACGCTCACGACATCGACCGACCAGACGACAGCGACCACATGCATGCACATGACACGCACGAGTTTTCTCATTAACCATTACACCACGAAGTTTTTCCATTCAAGGCGACTCAGGTTGATAAAGCGAAAATAAGGTTAGCCGCGCCGCGGCGCTGACCCAACCTATTATTTTTCCTTTATCTAACCTAGGTCCACACTTGGTTTTTAATGGAAAACTAATTAAAAAGCAATTAGTGTTAATGGGTTTTAATGAGAAAACTCATTAAAAGCAATTAGGTCATATGGTCATGCGCATGGTCATTGGTCATGTGGTCATGTGGTCATATTGGTCATGTGGTCATGTGGTCATATGGTCATGTGGTCATGTCGGGTCAATTTCACCCTATGGGGTAATTTCACCCTAACTTACATCCTACATATATCCGGATATATGTCGATGCGCATCCCTGTCGGCTTAGGTCGGATAACAACATATTCGACTATCTTCGGCAATATACGTCCCCACTCTGTAGAATACATAAGAGAACAATTTTTTCGTATTCAATTTAGTATTCGATAGTAGCTAGAACGGTAAACATGAGCGTCTCAAAGGTGATTAACGTTTCTCAACTCTTGGGAATAAAGTGAAACCGACAAATGAGCGATTTGGATTATGGCTGTTGACAGAAAATATGTGCAACAATAATCTGATAACAGATATTGGTAATATTTGTTATGTCGAAGGCGAGCAGATGCTGACTGGTGGACTACACACACCAATTACAGAACCATTTTGTGACAATATAATGTTGGTTAAAATTTATGCGACCTTTTCTGACGCCGAACAAACCTCTGCAAGCAAAAGGATGTTTATCTTAAAAAAAAGAAATTTGTGGTGCATTTAACAGCTATCTACGAAGAAAGTTTGACCGATTTGTTTCCGCTAGGCATGGTGTTAAAGCTAAGTTTCCGTTTTCTCTGGAAAGCACTAACAAGATGGGCCAGAGAGTAAAAGAAATTATCGGGAAAGAAGACCTCGAATGCATTAATAAAAAATTCCAAAATCCTATATGTGTAAAGTGGAACTAGCAGATGTTAAGTTGGAAACTTTATTAGAGGAACTACCAGATATATTAGACGAACTCGAAAAGATTATTTCTATCTTTTGACATGGATGTAACCCAAGATTTTGCGGGTATATTTAGCAAGATGGAGATGTGTAATTATTTAACTACAAACCATAACTTTTGCTATAAGGGCGAATACGAAGAAAAGTGTAATATTATAGTTGACAACGATAAAACTGTAGTAATTGATTGTTTAACATGGCTAACAACCAATGCAAGAATTAAGATATAAAACAAATTTGTGTGTCAGATAACAAGTCCTGGTGTTAATAAACAACTTGGCAATCATATACTAGATTTTTACGTTGTCCAGATGTACGTTTAAGGGAAACATTTGCGTCTACTTTGGCCAAAGAACATGGTATTACGCGATTGGAAGCGACAATATACAACTGTGCAATTGGAAGTTATGTCAGTGCGGAACGGGTGTATAAACCCTTAAAAGACTGTTTAACCTTATTGGAAGATAGTGTTATACTTCCTAAAGGCGCCAATGTACTCGGTACCACTTACCAAAATGTGGAGTAAGCTATCGGACAAGCTACAAAATAGCTGCTGTTTAGTGTATAATAACCTGCTACAGTACGTGTATTGGGGAATGGCAATACAAAGAAATTGACAGGCTTGCAAATTAAGTTGTCCAAAAACCAGAGGAAAAGGAAAATTGATAAAGTATGTGCTTTGGCTTTTAGTTTTAACTATTTACCTGTAAATTATTTGGAGATAGTAGAGGAAGATGTCCAAGATAAAATAAAATCTTACACAATGCTAAGCAGTACATATTTTACACAATCTGCACACCATATTCTACAATTCCAAAAGAAATAGTAATTTCGGACTTGGGATTGATAGATACGCCTAACATTCGTCCAGAGGTTGTACGACAACGCGTAAATATTGGTAGTAAACTCTATCCGTTTACGCTAAAGGAAATTGCCCCATTATGTATACCATACGCTGTAAGTGGAAGGAAAAGACAACTGAATTAGAGGAAATGGATGCAAAAGGAGAAAATTGACTACATGGAAAACACTGCGACAATACGCGATCAATACAAAGATGTGTTAGACAAAGAACATCTTATTAGAGAAAATGAGGAAGAATTAAAAGATTATTTTATGTGCCGATGGACTGACTTAGATACATCTGGTTTCTACAAGTTGTATGCATTTGTGGTTAGTAAAAAAGACTCTTTTAGTTATGTAGGCGTCCTTGCGGAAAAGGATGGTACTAAATCCGTATATTTTTAAAAGGTTATTCTAAAACGTATTTATCAAAATGGCAGATAACAAAGACGAACTAAGGAATGCGGGTTTCGTAATCTTTGGTACACCACACGCAAAGAGGTTGCGCTAAACATTGTATATTTACCTAGTAAAGAACCTTTTGGATCATTTAAAACCGAGGGTCTTACAACCTATAACAACCATATATTCCCAAAAGTGGTGGATATGCAACTACCAACGGTGTGTGGGAGAAAAGGATTTCTCCAATACCGACAAGAAGAAGTCGATCAAGCTAACAAGATACGTATGCAGGATATAGTGGAAAGCTGCGATTAAAAGATTGTCACAAGCTGCAAGAATTACACGAAGGAATGGATCTGGTTGTCGGCGGAATCAAAGACTTTAAATATAGAGGCAAACTTCGGTACATTTTACAATTCGAAAACCTAGACGGTCTCTATGTATCAAACTATTGGTTAGAAAAGGAGATAGAGGACTTGGGTGTCGATTTAAATTTTAAGCTGCGAATAAAATTAGATAAAATTAAAACCACCGCAAACAAACATAAAGAAAGGACTGTCTTCTGTGTATAACTTTGTATTAAAATTAAGTTTAAATGGATCCATGCTTGGCATTAGTTGTTTTTTTAAATTTGTTATGTATAATGTCAGAATAAACATTTTATAATAGTATATAACATTGTTCTTTATTTATAAAAGGCTGTGACGTTACCACGAAATAGCAGTCGCATAGAGAGGGATGCGCATGGGCAGCGCGCATGGGCAGGGGTGCGTACGCGCAGGGGGCGCGCATGGGCAGGGGTGTGCACGCGCAGGGGGCGCGCATGGGCACAGGCGTGCTTAGGCGTACACGAGGGAGGTAGATGTTAACAGTCACCAAGCATCCAATTCTTTATTTGGATGGTATCGAGTACTTGTCTGCGTATGTATCCGGAGTAAAAGAATACGACTTGCATACGCAGCTTATTAATAAAATTAGTTTATCGAGGGAAGATGACAAAAAGTACATCATTCCTAATAGTACAACAATCTACGCATGGGGACGTAAAGATATAAGATAGTTGTTTATATTTGTATAGATTTTGTAAATCTATTGTATATATTAGTTTTTAAATTCCATAATTTTTAAGTTCTTCGCCCACCTTCCAAATCTTTCCTGCTTCTATCCTGGTTGACAGAGTATACGTGTTACTCCACGTGGTGTTCGAGGGATACATCGGTTTTAGATTTCGGGAAATGGGTGGCTAAAGCATATGTCTTGTAGCAAAAAAGGGTTTTAAAGATGGAGTTAAATAAAGATGGGCAAAATTAGTCTTTAGAAGGCATAACTTTGTATGGGTGGAGCTATTTAAAATCTATTTACAGATTTGGGGTCCCTAGAAAATTTAATATTAGTTGATACCTAGCAAAATATATTTATCTTAAAAGAGTGACTACCCGCGTATAATAAATACAATATAACACTTGTCGATAAAAGTTGTAGGAAATTTAAAGACCAATTTAATGGGGGTCTAGTATTAGAATTTGTTGGTAGTAGGGCTAAGTCCGACTGTATTGTAGGCGAGAAAGATACGATTAAAAAGATTAAAGGGGTCTCACGAAGTGTAGTTAAGTAAAACCGAGGGTGCTACAACCTATAACGAGCATATATTCCCAAAAGGGTGGGCATGCAACTACGCAGCAGTGCGTGGGATAATAAGAATTCTCTAATAAGAAATTAAAGTTTCCATGTACGTAGCACCAGTCATTGGGAAATGGTAGAAATGTTAAACCTATAAAGGCGATTATTAGTTGTGGATTAGAAAATAATAATTTTCTTGGACTAAATAAAATAGCTTAGACTAATTAATGTATATGGTTACATATTCTC
Source organism: Platerodrilus igneus (assembly GCA_036346225.1). NCBI lineage: Eukaryota > Metazoa > Arthropoda > Insecta > Coleoptera > Lycidae > Platerodrilus > Platerodrilus igneus. Next base: position 5,504,709 of record JARFIW010000090.1, read on the forward strand.
GTACACATCCACAAACATCTGCTTATATCCACAATGGCGATACCGGTAGTTTTTGTTTAACAACTAGTAGGAAAGATACGTTAGGTGTTAGTGCGTGGAAGCCCATAGGATCGTTGGATTCAAAAAGAACGATGCGGTGGGATGTATGGTGGTTCCCCGTTAGAATAATCGAAAGTGGTTAATCGGTCGTATTAGATGTTTAAATAAGCGAAAGTGTAAAGGCCTACATAAACAAAAATTTAATTAACCGACAAAAAAAGTGTGCGATGTGCTACACTTATAAATAAAGTATGGAATGGTGCTTTTTAGCGACCCTAGCAGTAAAAAGGGCGACTGACTTTTCCAAGCAACTACAAGAATAGCAGTAGCGCAGAGAAGGGGTATGCATGTATTATACAGTTGCTGCAAAATATGTTAGTTTACGCGTAGCTCGGATGTGTAATTGATCACGACTTAAAGATCCTCGGAGGTTTAAAATTCTCAGCCCATTGTCGTTCGAAAATGTTTGGAAATTATCAAAACGGTAGCGGGTCGAAGTTTAATGGATGATTGACCGAGTTTTTCTACCTTTACGAGGGAATTGAAGTTGACAGACATCGAGCATCTAATTTCTATTTGGAGGATATCGAGTACTTACCGGTTCTAGAAATCAATACGTGCGGCCGACCGCTATGCGAAAGTGTAAAAGCCTACAGAAGCAAAATTTAATTATCAGACGAAAAGTGTGCGATGTGCTATAGAAAGTATAAAAATGGTGCTTTGCATCGCTCCTAACAGTAAAAAGGAGAGTGACTTTTCTAGCAATTACAAGAATAGCAGTAGCGCGGCGAAGGGTATGCATGTATTATACAGCGCATTGTTGCTCTAAAATATGTTAGTTTACGAGAAGCTCGAACGTGCACAAATTAAATTTCAATCTATAATTAACCACGGTCGTAAAAATAGGAAATTAATGGGTAATTTAATACCGTTAAGCATATACTTTCGCTTGGTGATTCATTTGGAAAATATTCAAGCCCCCATTTCCTAAAATATGACGTAGAAGTTATTTAAAATTAAATTGTTGTAAGTATCCTGTAGACAACAAGTTGGTATTTTCTTAGTAATGGTTTAAAGTGTTTTTGGTTATAGTAGCATTGCATCTTCTACAGCACGACTTGCACACAACTTGTGTGCGTGTGCTACCACCCTTTGGATTTTTAATATGCACGCGATCCGTATAACATGGAAGACGTTTTCCGGTGTTTCTACTAACGGCATTCGCACCATCGACGAAGCGAACCAGGTGCATGCATTAGCGCTAAATGTATTGGACGAGCAGCAAGGAATATGACATCATTTAGTTCCCCGCCGAATCCTCAACATCGTTCGGTCGTCTTCGGAAACCTTCGGTATGCATTCTATAAGGAACATAAATCAGGTTCGCTCGAGTAAGCTTTTTAGTTAGTTCGATTACAAGTTTAACCAAAGTGCTATAGTGCGGGTTTTGTTTTGTACTAAAATGGTACCTGCAAACGTTTATAAGTGCAACCTTGCGGTGCTTCCTATACCTGGAAAATGCTCTCAAACAGCACCAGAACAAATGTCGTAGTGTAACATCGCCCAGGGTTGCCGTCCGCAGCAAAGTACTTAAACTCTGGTCTTGCGGTATCGCTTTTACGAGAATAGCTCACAGCGACACAAGGAAAACAGCACGGTATGTCATTAAGCAGTAAACGTTCAACGCCACCAGCTGTTAAAGGGTCTTGTACGAAACAACCACGAATTATGTGTACAGTATGCGATTTCGAAATGGAAAACTACGTACGCCGCACACTTAAGGAGCAACAAACATAAAATGCATCAGTTACCGCTACTAACGAAGATGGCGTAGAAATGATTAGCACAGCGTTTAACAACTGCATGGCTAGCTATCGCATAAATAACGCCAGCGTCGACAATGGAGTGTCCGAGTTTCTTTGGAAGCAGAAGGAACGATTTATTCGATTACTTAATAAAAAAAGAATACAACATATAATCCGGAAAATACGTACGAAGTCTTAAACATCATTCCTAATAGCACAGCAACCTAATTAAGGTAGGTCAGTAAGCAATATTTAATTGCTGTTAATTGACTTGTATTTAGCGTACTTTTCTATTATAATAACCGCATTTGTTTGGAGAAGATATACACGTTTAAAATAAAATTATATACAGCTTTAATTATTAACCACGCGATGATTACGTGAAAGTTGACCTCCCATTCTCATATTTAAAACCCATTACATTGAATGTGTTTACCTCCACGTGGTGTCGCTGGACGGTAAAACATATTGTTAGATTAACGATAATATGTCTTATTAACCGAAAACATGTCTCCTTTTTACATTAATCTCTTTTATTACAGGTCTATTTAAACAACACATTAATCTTTTTTGTTACAGGTTAAACTTTCGGCTACGCACAGGAAATAATGTTATACTTTGTAAAATTGTAATTAGTTTATTAAACTGTAAATCGAATAAAATAAATTTTCGCATGCTTAATTTATGTTAATACTGCTACGTGTTTGGTTAAAGGATTGTAGATATTAAAAAGGAGAGGTGATTAGAAATTGATCTTGGTACAAAATCTTAAAATTGGGGTAGCTCCCTTAGGGATGATGCAATCTGAAAAATTTAAAGAGATTTGGGTAGCTGAGAAAAATCTAATATTAATTGATACCAAACAAGGTAGGTTTATCTCGTGGGTGGAAATGTGGAGAAAGATTTATCTCGCAGAGGGTATATGTGTAACTTTGCAGGGCGTGGTCCGATTTTAAATCTATTTACAGATTCGGATTCTACATAAAATTTTAGACTAACAAGATGTATCGCATGTATAAAAAAAGTTTATAAGAACGCTCAAAAGTCGCTACAGGTAAGAAATCTTAAAATCAGGGTAGCTCCCTTGGGGATGGTACAATCTAAAAAATTCTTAAAGATTCGGGTAGCTGAGAAAATTCTAATGTTAATTGATACCAAACAAGATAGGTTTATCTCGAAAGATGCATTGGCTAGACGAGGAAAACTATTTGTTAGGTTTGCTTATAAAGCAAAGAGCAAAATTTAGAAGATCAGGACTTTAAAGAGGTATAACTTTGCAGGGCGGGGTCCGATTTCAAATCTGTTTGCAGATTCGGGTTGTGCTAAAATTTTAGACTAAGTAGATGTATCGCATGACTAAGAAAATTTATAAGAACGCTCAAAAGTCGCTATAGGTAAGAAATCTTAAAAAGAGGGTAGCTCCCTGGGGGATGATGCAATCTAAAAAATTCCTAGAGATTTGGGTAGCTGAGAAAATTCTAATAATAATCGATACCAAACAAGATAGGTTTATCTCGAAAGATAAAAAAATGGCTAGTCGAAGAAAACTATTTGGTCCAGAATGTTAGCAGTAAAAAATCTTAAAAATAGGTTTATCTCGTGTGTGAAATGTGGATGCTCATTTATCTCGAAAGATGAAAATTTAAGATAGGTTTATCTCGAAAGATGAAAAATGGTTAGTCGAAGAAAACTATTTGGTCCAGATGTGTGAGGAAATGTGGGATTCTGGAGGAAATGTGGTCCTGGGATCCTTGAAAATGGTCTACTCCACAGTAAATTACTTCAAACGATCTTCACCCTGATATGACCGATAAAATGATGAGTCATCATAGTTACATTTCACATAATATCCAACACTATATGGTACATGTTTTTGGTACTTCTTCTCGTCCGCAGTAGGCTTCAGTATACATTTCAGATCTGCATGTATCACGAACGGAACTTTGACTTTGACTTTGACTTTGAAATTCTTGAAGCGAAGGATTTTGTCTTCTTCTGTAGGCAGTCGAAATACTCATAATTGCTTCATTTTATAATCGTAGGTATGATTTGTCAATTTTTCCTCAGTACTAAAGTAGTGTAGACAGCAATCGCAGAAATGTTTTTTTGCATGATCTGAACTTAGTTGCGATGAAACCAGTCGACTTAAGTCTTTTATCCATACATAGTGGGCGTTGAATGTATCAATTCCATCGGTTTATTTAAAGCATTCCATATCTTCATTCTAATATTGGTTATGGATCATTGGGAGATTCACATGGTTATTATTCTTATTCTCCGATATCAATTTAGGAACGGTAGTAAACTTATATGTCTTTAGTTTTAAGGCATAGACATTAACATAGATATCATTCTGCAACTCAAAGTTCCTGATTTGATTAAGAGCCATTTGAAATTGGATTCCTTTTAAGTTCAATTTTTCAGTGTAGTATGGGTACTTATTTACTCTTTTAGAGTTATAACCAACTGGATGCAACGCCGCCATTAAAGACCATGCGAAGCAAGCTTGGCCGTTATTCTTCACATTAACACATGCCTGTTTTTGTTTGATCTCGAGAGGTAGCTTAATGTACGAAGATCCTTGCATCGGATTATATCTGTTAATATTGATTCCCAAATTAGTTATATTTCTCAAACACTATCCGCTGTTTTGTTGTTGGAATTTCTCTATATCAATCATTATCGGTTTCATAACTTTTCAATAAACCATTTTTCCGGATCGGTGTCTCTGAAGATGGTCGCATTAGACGTGGTGAAATATTTATGTTCTTGCGTAAACTTTGAACCGGTTGTAATTTCAAACTCACCACAAAATGTTGTATTAATTTTTATAGCTTCTTCCGTTGTAAGAACATTATGGATTCTTCTCTTAAACAGGCTTTTACAGTCTATTAAAAATTTTCTCATATCTTTTTGCTTTAGATTGCTTATTAACCCAGTTCTTATACGTCCCTTGAAGGCTGAGACGGAATCTTCCAAATGTATCGCTTATATGCAGTTTCCTTTCTAGTTTTAAGCCCAGCTCATTTCTTCTCGGCTACTATAAATTGTGAACGCCTAGATTTTATGTTTGCTAACGAAACCAACAGTTTCTGCTTCTTACCAACGAATTTTGTATTTCCAATCGCAGTATTAACACGATGACTTCCCATTCGGCATTCACGAAGACAGTTCATAATTATGACATCATCATGCGAAGTCCGCACTGGTTCAAGCGAAGCAGCTATATACTACATCAAATCACTGAAGAGACATGTTGCTCGTTCAACGTTCAAAACAGAATGACTGGCACTAGCATACGCTACCGTATTTATAGTTTCCCCGACTCCAAATTAAAAATCCCAGGTCATCTACTTTAAATGTTAATTGAATCGCCGAATTTTGATTGGTTGAAATTTTTTGTTTTTAAAATTTAAGATACAGATTATTAAAAACGGCGTACGTTCAACAAAAAAAAACTGTAAACTATTCTACTCTAAAGGTTGACTTGCTCGGTAAACGTCTGAATAAGAATTGAGGCCTCGCTCGCCAGCAGCGGTTTATATACTCATAGACACATTGTTATATTTGCGAGAAGCCCTTCAGATCAGAAGATAAAAAAGTTGGAGATCATAATCATTTAGTGCCGACTAATAATTACAGAAACCGGCGCATGAGAGCTGTAATATCAAGTATCTAGATTCACACACCATTCCGATAGTTTTCCACAACTTGAGTGGTTACGATAGCCACTTCATAATTAAAAGTATTGCCGTTAATTTGAATGGTCGTGTAGAGGTGTTACCAGTAACAAAGGAGAAATATATCTTCTTCACAAAATGTATTCCTGAGAACTAAATCAACTCTAGATTTATAGATAGCTTCCGCTTTATAAGTTCATCCTTAAAAACATTGGCTTCCTAGCTAAATGCATAATCATTACTAAGAAATGAATTTTCTGGTTTGACAAATGAGAAGTTTGAATTACTAACTGAAAAAGGTGTATGCCCATACAATTTCATACAGTCACCTGAAAAACTAAATTACACTTTACTACCTAGTCAACAGGAATTCTACAATATGCTGGAAGACAGAGGAATTACTAAGAAGCAGTATGATCATGCTAAAAAGGTATGGAAAGCATTAATATTTAAAATCTAGGGCAGTACTTTGACTTATATCTCAAGACCGATGTGATGCTATCGGCTAAAGTATTTGAAAAATTCCGTTCAAGTTGTTATGGACTAGACTCCGCCCACTATACATCCTTCCAGGATACACTTGGGATGGAATGTTAAAGCATACTCATCAGGAACTTGAGTTATCAATTGACATTGTTCAGCTGTTATTTATTGAAAAAGGTATACGAGGAGGACTTAGTGAAGTGTATTCGGAACGGCGTGCATTGACAAACAATAAATATTTATCCTCTTATGATTCTTCGAAACCCGATGTGTATCTTATGTACTATGATGTAAATAATCAATACGGATGGGCGATGAGCTACCCCTTACCCTACGCAGGATTTGAATGGGTGCCCACCAACATCGATGTGACATTATTCCTGACAAAGCTAACGAAGGTTATATCTTGGAAGTTGATTTGGAGTATCCCGAACAAATACATGATGTACATAAAGACATCCCCTTTTGTCCTGAAAAACCGCCTTTATCAAAAACTCGAAGTATCAAATTAATGGTTACACTAAATTCAAAAGAAAGATATGCGTCCACTATAGGTTCTGAAATAGGCGTTGAAAAATGGACTTAGATTAACAAGAATTCGTCGCGTACTAATATTTAAACAAAGCTACTGGCTAAAATCTTACATTGACCTAAATGCTAAACTTCAAAAACAAGCAAGGAATGAATTTGAGAAGAACTCGTTCAAGCTAATGAATAATGCAGTTTTTGGGAAAACGATGGAAAATATACGCAAACATAGTAATGTGAAACTGGTGCAAAACTGGGACGGTAGATATGGAGCCGAAGCTCATATATTTAATCCCCTGTCAAAAATATCACAATCTTTGATGAAAACCTTGTGGCAGTGGAACTTCTTACATCTGAAATATATTTTAATAAACCTATATATGTTGGTATGTGCATTCTCGACATAGCCAAGTTGACAATCTAAAATGTTCATTATGGATATATAAACGCCGTCTTTGGAGATGGGCGCCGAATTCTTTACACATATACGAATAGCCTAATTTAAAAAGTAATATACCATGAGCCTTATGAAACTATCAAGCGGTACTGTCAGCAACATTTCGATACTTCCGACTATCCTGTTAACAACAATTATGGAATTCCGCTAATTAACAAAAAAGTATTGAGTATGATAAAGGATGAAAATAATGGGCGACTTATGACATATTTTATTAGGTTACGATCAAAAATGTATGCGACTAGGATTTTTAAGACAGCCGAGGAAGAAGAAGCTGAACTCTTACGAGAAGACGATGAATCACCTGGCATCCAAGACTTTGGTGTTACAAAAAAAATATTAAAGGAATTAAAAGATTGGTGATACAGAATAGATTTATGTTTGAAGATTATGTCGACTGTATACAAGATTACAAGGAAGTATTTGTAACGCAGAATCTAATTTAATCATCCAAGCATTAAGTTCACACTATCGCTCAGTATAAAATCGTCCTAAGCCCGCATGAAGATAAACACCACTTACTTCCTGGTTCATATGCAACACTACTTGTTGGACATTATTCAATTATTGGACAAGAAGAAATATACCGTATTGCTTCGAATTTAAAACGCCTCGAGTTTAAGACGCACGCTTGTTTTAAAACGTATTTTGGAGAAAAAGAATCATCAAATTTAAGACGCATTACACTTACTAGGTTAATTTAAGAAAGGAAGTTTTAGAAGAAATAAAAATACTCAAGATACTAATAGTCAATACCCGTATATTTCTTCAACATAATACGAAATAACGTATTATAAACTAACAAGAACATAGGCATACTTCACGCAATTTCATTTACAATAAGAAAACACAGTAAAAAAAGAGTAATTTTTATGCTTTTAATTGCTATCGGCGATTGTTGAATCGTCGTCATTGATGGACATTGAAGTAGAATCGTTTGCGTCGTCACCATGATTCCATACATGATCATCTTCAGGGCCATCCAATGCATTCGATATACAACACTTCAAAAAGGATTTGATGATTATACTCGGCGGCAAATCTTCCCAAACTTTTGAAATCCATCATACAATCGTAACTGCTGAGGCTTGTTTAATTTTGCCAGTTGGTGTGAGGGGGTGATCATTTTCAGTCAACCACTGATTGTATTGAGAACAAATACGATCTTTAAAGGCTTTATTAACACCCACATCAAGTAGCTGTAACTGACTTGTCATAGCTCCAGGAATGACTACTAAATCGCATTTTCCATTTGCCAATCTGATTTTAATGTTGTAAGATAAATGACCGCAAAACGCATCCATCACTAACATGCTATCTCGTTTGAGAAGTTCACCCGGTCTACGTTCCCATACGCACCCTAACCAATCTTGCATAAGTTCACATGTCATTCAGGCATTTTGTTGGGCTCGAACAATAACCCCATCACAAAAGATTTCTTTTGCAACAGTTTCTCTGTTCAGGATTACATACAGCGGTAACTTATTGCCATTCGCAGTAGCACTCAGCATAACAGTTACTCTTAATTTTTTGTAGCCGGTTGTTATCACGGTTACTTGTTTTTGTCTCTTCTCACTGACCGTGTAATTTCTTGGCATGTCAAAGAAAACGGCAGTTTCATCTGCATTACCGATTTGACTAAGATGGTATCGTTTCTTTAACCTTAGTTGTATTACATGACGTTGATATTGAACCAATTTATCCTCATAATCAGATGGTAGTTTCTGGAAAATTGTGGTTCTACGACGTAATGATAGACACTGTCTTTTCATGAATTTTTCACACCATCACGACTAGCTTTAAATTGAAGAGCTTTATCGGTAACAATTTTTCTGGTTTTTAACATTAACGCTTCACGCGTTACTGGAAGACATTTTGTGCGAAGTTCTTTAAAATAAGTTAAAATGGCAGCATCGATTTCCGGATATCTTCCGTGTTTTGGCCCCGAAAATGATTTTTTTGTTCGTTTACACGCGAATAACTTATTTTTCATTTTACGCTAACAACGAACATTCACTTCATTAATCGAGAACTGTTTACCAGCAGCACGATTTCCTATATTTTCAGCACACAAAATAACTTTACGTTTAAACGCGTCGTATGTAAAGCGCTGTTCCATAATAAAAAAAAAATGTATGGTATTAACAAAACAACAACTGCAACGGTTACAACTGCAATGTTTGGGACAGCAACACTGTCTGCACGTAACACCCACTTTATAATGATAACTGCCATGTTAAGATCTAACATTAAGTTTTATGCAACCAACAATATACTAAAATTCGGAGTTTAAACACTGCAAGAAAGTGACGTGTGTGTATTTATAGTTACTTAAAAAATAAATTTTGAATTAAATTAAGCATTCGTAAAGAGCATGATGAAACTGAAATAACAACGGTAGATAGATAGATAAATATTTATTTGTTCCCACCTATATGATAATAATATAAAGTTTATAGTAGTTATAAATTGATATTAGGGTAAGCATCTCTTCGCAAGCCACGTTTTGTAGCTTCAACTAGAAATTCCTTTGAAAATGTTCATTGTATACAATATAACTATTGTAGATCTAGATAATTGTTTTATTTAATAACAAGGGGTTGTTTGTATTTGTAATCCATAACCTAAACAGTTCTCCATCATTTTTAGGGAAATATTGTCTCCTACTCTCGGTGTCATTGCACCCTAACACAACACTTTTTTTTTGTTTCGCACTCTATAAGTTTTAATTTCTGAAAATAGTCGACTAATCCAACGATAATAGCATAAAATTGAAAACCAATAAAACAAAAAATAATAGTATAGTAGTTAAATTTAACATAGAAAAACCTTTAACTATCTTGGCGTCAACTACTACAATACAAATTGCCAAACGGAACGAGACGATCGTTTACGAAGATTACAGCGCTACTTTTATGCAGTTGTATAGTTGGTTGCCTAAAGGTTAATGCTCAAGTTATGTATCTCAGTTTCCATTATAAAGTGGGGTAGTCTGACGATGACAAGCGACGACTATGACAGGAAATGGGAACAGGTTTACAATTGTTTAGTCATCACTTTTGTAAACACCATTATTCGATTCCATGAAAGATGACTCATATATGAATAGAAGGATAGTGTAGTATGTCGATAATATAGCAATTACAATAAGACTACTACTATTGTACGTATAAAGAACAGTTTAGCACGTATAATAGGTCGTTTTACGTTAATGAAGAAAGTAGCTCGAATTTAAAACGCACCTATTATTTTAGAAGTTGAACCGTGAAAAAGAGTGCGTCTTAAATTCGAAGTAATACGGTAATATTTATTGCAAATGTAGGATATTGATTGTAAGTATGTTTTTCTCAATAAAATATTATATAGTTTATATTAGTGTTTTCATATTTTAAAAAAATTAATGTAATAGACTTTCCCGTCGGGGTGTTAGGCCGAAAAGTGACCTGAATTGATCTTCAACGCCTCATTATGGGGATTTCAATGTTTGGTACAAAATAGTGCAAAATGAACCTTTGATTTTCTTATGGGAAAATACATGTAAAAATGTCGATTTTTGTCCTCGAACATACATAACTTATCTACTTGCTTGTAAACTCGCCCCGTGTACTTGAGTCTTAAGAGTACAAAATAGATATTCATATTTTATATACACATAGGCAAAAGAAATGTTGGTGGACATTTTCACAAACCCGGCGTTTTCGCTAAGCACGGCAGTTATATTATCATCAACAACGCGGTGTTATTGTACTTCCTGTATACATAAATGTCTATTTTTTACAATATTAACAGAATCGCTTTTTATAAATATCTAATTCTGAAAGACGTGAAGTTTTTAACATTTTACAGCGACGGAACCTACAGTACACAGGAATGTTCCCTGATTTTTGACAATTCTGCGCGATATAATATTAATTTGCCCTACAAAAATACAGAGACTAATCATATAATATGCACCACAGAATAAAAGTTTTTGTAATATTAAAACTACACAGCCATCTAATACGATTTCTAAATAATAGCATACTTTGTTTAACCCTTTAGCTTCTGACTGTAATCACATAAATAAATTACTTCAAATTGTACATCCAGCGTTTGATTCAGGATTCAGTAAAAGTTTATAGCATTAATCTTTTATCCTGATATCGACCAACTCCAGGCGCACGCAATTGGTTAATTATTACCTGGCATGACATGCAAGCTCAAACTCCTATAAACTACCATTAATGGGGAAACTTTTTCTAATCAAAGCTTGAACAAGCTTTTAAAACCGGGTGAATGGGTTTTCAAGTACACCCTAATCTGCTCCTTTAATAAGGTACCCTGCTAATAATTGAAAAGCAGTCATAGTATCCTTGTCGTGGTAATGACTTTCATTATGTCCTGGATTTTGCCTTTTTCTAGATGATTAGTTTACTTGAAATTTTTTCGTATACAGTCAAATACTTGGTATTGTGCAATTTGTATGTAATCATGAAGTTTGTATTTCGATTAGCCTTAAATGAAGGAAAACCTAAAATGATTTTTGCTTCAACGTTTCCTAAAAGGTATTAATTTAAGCACAACTTTGTGTGAACAACAGCTTAACGCCACTACAAGCTAATTTTTTGCACTGCTCAAACCACGTAAGCTGTATTAAATGTAAAACGCACCGCATTCTCGCTTGTATGTTATGTAATCCCATTTATTCCCTGAAATACGAAAAGAGATTACTGCCTTTTGTATCAATGTTTATTTTAGAAATTGTTATTTTTGGGAACCATAGTGAACGAACAGCCGAAGTCCTTATATAAATAAGCTGTAGGAACTCTACGATAAAGGGTTATTGACTTTGTTCTCCCCAGAAAATAATATTTCTCCATTAGCACAGCGCTTACTAAATCCTTATTTCAGCTAGTGTTAAAAGGGAAAACATGTCTGGAAAAGGTAAGACTCCGTACGTTTGTACCCTTTGTGCCATTTGTAACTAAGGTTGAGAGGGTTTAATTAATGCGGTCACTAAAATGCAATCATCCTGGTAATGATGGGTTGTATAATTAAAACGCCTTTCTCGTCAATTTATCCCATGAACTTCAAGGAACATAAATGCGGAGCAATGTCTAGGCCTTTTAAAATTTTTGGATCCTTAATTTAAACACCTTAATTTCTATTATTCTTAGTAATTAGCCAGCGGTCACAGGTTTTAAAAATTTTTAGAGGCGTAATTTGAATATTTTAATTAAAAGACGCAGAAATTATCAGGAGTGGGGATGTAAAGAGTGTATGGAATACCCTGCAAGGGAAGGAGGGTCCGGGGTTCTTTAAGAAAATAAATTTTTTAATACCCTTTGAATGCAATAATATGACTTCAAAATTACTTCTAGTATTCTATATTTCTCCTGTAATATTCTATATTAATCTATCACCTTTAATGACTAATACTTAAACTACTGTGAAATACACAAAAATTAGAGATAATTGAACACTTGACTTCATTCAAATTTAATTGTAAGAAATAGTATTGTTGCTTTGTAGTACTGTACCATCTTCTCAAACGGAACTCTACGCCAACCGCTAATCTTTACCGGAACTTTGCGTTTTTCTTGTAGCTGTACTGGTTTAAATTCACATCTATTGGCTCTCTCCACGCAATGATACAAAAATTTCGTAAAGAATTTTTAGTACTTAATGAGTGTAAAACTTCAAGTGTGCAGTTTGTTACGTTAAATCCCTGCAAGTATTGATTTCTGCATGCTGTATATAAATATGAATTTCTAATAACTTCGTTTACTTCTTATTAAGAAGCGCCTCCTAAAGTTTCTAGTTTAAATGACTTTACACTTGTTATGTTATTTCAAATCATACGAACTTTTATTTAACAGGTTCGATTACCTTCCAATTGAAACGAGTATTTATTTAAACCGTCCTGTAAAATTTCCTTAAATGTTTAGTACGATGATAAATACTTAGAATCTATTCTATAATAGTTTACTTTATTTTGCAATGGTTAAAGAACCCGCGTTATAAATTCCCTGAAATAAGCAAACTCCTGCATAACATTAAACTACGTATAACAGTTTCTTTAAAACCGCATGCTACATAAGTAAAAGCTTTTATGGGTTTGTTATCTACACTCTTACTACAAAGTAATCAACGCGGTATTTCGTTATTATGCAGGTGTTCAACTCACTCTACGAGCAATAAAATAGCTCTCTAGTTATGTTCTTGATAATATAATCAGAAATAGTAAATCGCTGTGGTTTTATACAAAGAGATTGGCAACTTGTCATACACTTTACTCCATAATACTACAATTCCAGTTGCAAACTCACTTAATCATCTGAACATACCTTGTTTTCCATGCGAACCAATTCATGTAAGTCATAATAGTGTATTGAGGCTTTATGTTATCGTTAATTCGCTCTTGTCTGCAAGCCGAGTTCAACAAATGTTTTGCAGCTGTCGTGTGAAATATAATTTACAGGTGCTGTTCTCAGAATACTTTATATGTTATCGTTGGGAATGGGTTTCAAAACGGAAACGCGAGTTAAGGTTCGGGCCTTTGGAGAGGTGTTTTTAAAAACAATTCCAAACTCTTAACAATTTTTATTTTAACTTAAAACAGAAATTAACATGGAATTTTGAATAACTTGTAAAATAACTTTAATTCAAAAACATTTAATTAATTGTAATAAAGTGAGTAGCTTGAACAACGAAGTATGGAGTTCGAAGACTGACTGCCGGGCCTTGAGCTCACGGGCTTTTTATAATAACCTGCCCCTCACACGGCTGTGGGAACTTGCAAATCTCATGTCTGCTTTTCTCTTAATTGTACACTTTATTACATTGTAACAATCTTATTTCTAAGTAATTGCGGTATGTTAACCGCCTGTGACCTGCCACCTACAGTATCATTGCCCTCTCGGATGCAAAGTTGCATATCCGTTCTCATGAACTGTTGATAACCTCTCTGGGTTAGCCTAGTATTACATTGTTGAAATGAACTTATACTTTATTTAACAATTTCTAATAATTCCTATTAGATTCAATATATTCAATATATATAGATAATTGGGGGATACATAACTCCTCCCACCGTAAATAAAAAATTAAGGTTTTACTTAATTTTTAAATACATAAAATTCATTATTCAATTTCATTTAAAATTCATTGTTTCTAAGGGTATACTTATCGTTTCTTTATTCCTCTTTGTTTCCTTAAATCTAGAACTGTTTCCTTCATTCTTATATCTAAGGTACATTTTGTAAAATACATATATAATTACAAAAATTATTAAAATGATTAACACAATTGTCCAAACGCTTATATTATCATAATGTAACCCTGGCGTTTTAAGTTCACTTAAATGTTCTTTGTAACTTTCCACTAATTTCATGGCGTGGTTGAGGTCGTCTAAGTCTAGATGATCTAGCTTCATGGGTTTTTTGACTATTTCTTTGGCTTCTTGTTGTTCTATCTTGAGCTGTAGTTCTGGTAGGTTTGCAAGTTTCTTTGTTGCTATGGGATCTTGATAAACTCTGATTACTTCGTCTTTCAATTTCACATAACAGTCTTCTTTGAGGGTAATTAATTTGCTTCCGATTAATGCTTGGTTATTTTCATCTTGATTGCAGTGGATGGTTGCTACTACTTCTGTTGCGAAAATGGCAATCCATTTGTTTTCTGTAACCTTTTGAATTTTCATGTTGTTTATTTGCACTTGTTTGGCTTCACAGTTTTTGTAATGATTTGAGAATTTTAATAGGTGAACTTCACAAGGGCTGTCTTCTTGAATGGTTGTAGTCGTCATCGATTGGCATAAGTATTGGTTTGGTGTTACTTCAGTACATTTTTCGTTTGTATAACCATATCTCAGTTCATTTAGGGATAGGAATTTGGTTTTGGGTATGATAACTTGGTATGTGCTGGTAACTTTCGTTGGAAAAGCAATTAAATGTTAATAATTATAATTGTTACTTTCTACTATCGGGATCTCTATTAAAAATATTATTTCGTTATTCTTAATGTAGCCTTTTACTATAGCTATCTTTTCAAATATTAGAATTTTTGATTCTGTTACATCAAAAGGTAATTTACTGTTAATTATTATAAATGATCTAATTCTTATTAATTCTTTTAATAAATCGGTTGGTTCAATAATACTAGAGTGTAGGGTATTTAATTTTGCAAATGTTAATTGGGTTTTGCATACTGCCTAATTTAATTGGTAGTATACCGGGGTTGTTTTTATATCTTTATTATTACTTGGTTGTCCGTTCTACCTGGGAGGAGGTTGACGGTAAGGGTGATGATTGTCCATCTGAAATTACAGGGTGTCTTAGGTTTTTCAAATGAATGTACTTTGTTATTTTGCCGTTGTCTACTACTGCTATATTTTTATCTGATATTTCCTTAATTTTGAATGGTCCTAAATTTCTGGGTGTTGTCTTATGTCGCTTGCTTTGAAAGTTTTTCTCATGCACGGTTTGTCCTATTGAAAATTTATTGGCGTCGGTATTTTTATTTCGGGTTGTGGTGATACGTTCCTTATCGTTCTCTAATTTATCTTTTACTTTGTCGTAAGTTATTTTTAGTTGTTCTTTGTGATCTTTCGCATATTGTTGATATACTTCCTTGTTGTAGTGTATGTTATAGGGATTTCGTGAATCTGAATGTCCTAAGGTTAATTCTAAGGGTGTAAAATATGTTGATGAGTGAATTGTGTTATTATAGGCGATTAGTGCGTATGACATTAAATTGGTTATATGTTCCTTTTTATAATTTATTCTTAATAATCGAATTTGTTCTAACAGGGTTAAATGTAGTCGTTCAATTAGTCTGTTTGATTCAAAGTGGTTTTCCGTTATAAAATGAATTTTTATTTTGTGAAGTTCACAAGTGTTTTGTATTGTCTCATTTTTAAATTCGCTACCATTGTCTAGAGTTATTGATTCGGGTGTTCCATTAAATGTGAAATACTGTAAAAATCCTTGGGTCACGTCGATGCTATTTTTGGAGGTGATTGGTATTGCTTGGCCTATTTTGTGAATGCGTCTACAATTGTTAAATAGTTTTGCGCTTCTACTACTAGAGTATCGGCATGTAGTTTTTGAAATGGTTTGTCGGGTGTTTTGGTTAACATTAAGGGTATCTTTGGGGGTTTCCTATCGTATTTCGCTTTGTCACATAGTTTACATTGGTTAATGAAATCTGTAGTCAATTCTTTCATGTCTTTAAAATAATAACGTCTTACAAGTTGTTTTATTGTTTCGTTAATTCCAGGATGGTTGGTTTTTCCTTTGTGTTGATTTCTAATTACATCGTTTATTTCGTCAGGGTCGTCTAATGTTATTAAGTTTTTCGTACATCTGATAAGTTCAGGGCCGGAGTTATT
The DNA here is from genome assembly GCA_036346225.1 of Platerodrilus igneus. Classification (NCBI taxonomy): domain Eukaryota; kingdom Metazoa; phylum Arthropoda; class Insecta; order Coleoptera; family Lycidae; genus Platerodrilus; species Platerodrilus igneus. The sequence continues at coordinate 5,521,071 of JARFIW010000090.1, forward strand.
GAATAATTTAACGTATAATCTGAAAATCTTTGGTATAAATGTTCGGTGTTGAAATAGAAATAAAATCGTTTTTTCTCGGGGTGTATTCTTTTAGAATTTTAATTATTTGTTCCTCGTTGTCAGCTTTAGTTATTTAAATTTGGTATATCTTTTTGTTATCTACTTTTGTATATTTTACGGGATTGGGGTTATTTAAAACTTCAGTAATTATAAATTGGTTGGGTTTTATATCGATTGCTTCGTTTAAAGTTTTAATCGCGTTTTTAGGTTCTTCGTCTTGTGTCGAATGTATCGTGTCGATCTCGTCTAGATCTTCCTTTATTTCTGCTTTGTCTACGTTTCCTATAATGGATTCCGTTTCTAATGCATTAAGTTGGATTCTACTTAAAGCGTCTGCGTTGTTGTTATAAATTCCTTTTTTATATATAATTTCGTAATCGCGTACTCTTCGAGTCTGATTCGCCATTGTTGTAATTTTGAATTCAGTTCTTTAAGTTTACATAACCATACTAGTGGTCTATGATCGGTGTATATATAAAACTTTCTTCCGTATAGGTAAGGTCTAAAATATTTTGTTGCCCAAATTATAGCTAATAATTCTTTTTCTATGGTGCTATATTTCTGTTCGGTTTTATTTAGGGTTCTGGATGCGTAGCTGATGGGTTTATCGCTACCTACTTTTCCTTGGCTCGATACTGCGCCTAATGCTACATTCGATGCGTCTGGTCGTCAGTATAAATGGTTTTGAAAAGTCTGGGTACTCTAATACAGGGTAATTCGTTAATATGTTTTTAATTTTGTCTACGGCTTTAATAAATTCCGGGGTGTGTTCAATTTCGTTACCTTTTATTAAACAATTTTTCAGGGGTTTGGTTATCTGAGCGTAACCTTTAATGAATTTGCGGTAGTAACCACTAAGTCCTAGAAATCCTTTAATTTCTTTGGTTGTCTTTGGTAGGGGGTAATTTAGAACTGCATTTGTTTGATTCATCGTTTGTACTTGTCTGAATATAATTATTCTGGTCAGGGTCAAATTTTTCTACTTCTTGGTGAAATAGTTTTCCGATGTAAAATTGCGTTTCTGATGAGGGTTTGGTCGGATATGTGTTATCTTTGTATTTTGTCTGGTGTTACCAGATGCGGTATCCATTGGTGTTGGTTTATAATAATTATTAGGGTTTTTATGATTATTATTCATTGATGTATTTCTACTGGGGTTTGTGTTGAATGCTGGTCTTTGTTGGTTTAGGTTTGGATTGAATCTTGGCTGGAATGCGGGTTTCGTAAAAGTTGGGTTAAACGTTGGTTTTGGAAAATGTTTATATTGATTATTAAAATTCATATTATTGAAATTTGGGTTATTAATTCGCGGTTGATTTGTTTGTGCGTTGAAGGGTGTGAATTTTTGTTGAGGGATTGTTTGTCTTGTGGCTTGTATAGTTTTTATTGGTGAATAACTTCTATTCGCGTTGGGATTGTATAGTCTGTTGCGGTAATACATTACATTTTCTTCTTCTATTACTAGGTTCATGGCTTCTTCTAGATTTTGGAGACGTTGGAATCTGATCTTATCCGATAGTCGTTCTGGTAAAGCGTTTATATACGTGTCCAGCGCCATTTTGTCATACATTTTTGTTTTTAAATGTCGAACGTTTTGATCGGGCTCTTCGATTTTTAATTTTGTTAGGATTAAACTTCTTCCGTCTTGGTATTTCATTCCGAATTGGTAGGGGGATTGGTTGTGTTCCATTCGGAGATTTATTGGTCTCGTACCAGGCATTTTATGTTACGTTGGTCTCCAAAGTATGCGATTAGTATTTGTTTAAATTCTTGCCATTCCTGTAGATCGCCTCTACTGGCAATTAAAGTTAGTGCCTTCCCGGTTAGTTTACTTATTATCAAGCGTATAAGCAATAAATTCCTTTCGTTATCTCCGGGTTTGTAGAAGGTGTTCATGAACATTTCGCATGCTCCCATGTAGTTTTCGAGATGCGCTTGCGTGCCATCAAAGATTTGGATTGTGTCCAAATAAAACCTCATGTCAGCGCTACTCATGTTGGTCAAGGGTTGCTTTCGCTTTTGGGTAATTTCAAGAATTTTTGTTTTGAATTGAGGTTTATTTCGCTATGTATATCGTTATTTTTGCTTCGAATTTATTAATTTCCTGTTTAGGTTGGGTAATTTCAAATTTTGTAAAAATTGATGTTGATTTTGCTATGTATCGTTAATTTTGGTTTGGATTTATTAATTTTCCGTTTAGATTGGGTAGTTTTAAATTTTGTAAAAATTGCGGTTGATTTTGCTATTTGTAACGTTATTATGGGTTTGGATTTGTTAATTTTTCGTTTAGATTGGGTAATTTCGAGTTTTGTAAAAATTGAGCATAATTTTTCTATTCCTATCGTTATTTTGAGTTTGGATTTGTTAATTTTCAGTTTAGACTGCGTCGGGTTATTTTTAGAATCGTAGTTGCTGTTATTTGTACTTTGTTACACGGTGCGGTAATGAATATGTGGGATTTATACTCGATAATGTTGATTTAATTACTGTAGCCTTAAATTTGCCTGTTTCTATCTCGCGGCTTTAATTTGTTATGAGTTTTGCTTGAGTTTCTGCTTTCTGAAAGAATAGTTTCTCGTGGTATTTAGTTTGCTTTGTGTTAGTTCAGTTTTGTTAATTTGTATTTATATCCCTTTCCGTGGGTTTTAATTTGTTGTTTTAAAAGTTGCATAAACGTATAGTTCGTCTGTCTTGTCTCCTTGTATTCTAAATTTAATTTGCAGGTTAATTACCTGTTACAGTTTATCTTGGTAATTTTAATCACTACAAGATGTAGTCTTGGTTTAATCGCGTACGTGCCGTATAACATTCGATTATACCTGTTAAGTAAGTAATACTTACTCACCGGTGTTAGTTTTCAGTTTATGGGAATTAAATAATTCGCTTCTTTAGTAGTTAATTGCTTTGCATAATGTTGCGTCTGTTTATTTTTAGATATCTCCGTATTCAATTGTGATGCACGACTTGTAATTGAATCTCTCGTAATGTAGGTTTTTAAGCGTTTTAATTATAGCTTTTTACGATGACCGTTTAGCTTTACTCAGTATTTGTACTAGGATAATTACCTTTTCGTAATGCAATTTATTTATAGATTGCTGTGGTGAATAGTTTTCATTAAATGCTGGGTGTAATTTTATGCGCTTTTCTACTCCGTGATGGATTTAATTACTTATAATGCAAATTGCGTTGCTTTAGTTCTGAAAGTTAATTGTTTGAAATGGCAATTTCTTCAAGGTTTTTATATCTGGAATAAACGATGCTTTATTCGCGAACTTCTCTTAGGTGAGGATTGCACGCTGGTTTTAAATTACAGTGGTTTAGGTTACTGATATGTTTGCAGAGTGCTTTGCTGTAATTTATAAAGGTCAATGTTTTAACTAATCTTTCCGTAATTGTTTGTTTAGAAATTACGTTTAGCTTTGGTGTTGGAGTTCATTTGCGTTTTGTCTTTTTAGTTTACCGGATTAACCGTGCGTTTTGTATCGCGCTAGTTAATTTTTCGTATTTCGGTATTAATGGATGTGCGTCCGTTATTTTTGGTTTATTTTTGGGTTTGTTCTAATAATTGAAATAAGAATCTGTTAAACATCAAGTCTCTTTTGCTTTTAAAAGAAAATCTCTTTTAACATTCAAGTCTCTCAATATAAAGTCTCGTTTTGAAAATAATTTCTCTTTGTAACTATTTTCAAAAAAAATATTGGCATAAAATAAAATTCATAAAATAATAATAAATGGTAATCAAATAATAAAATAATCAAACTAACATCATCATCATCATTAGATCTTCAGTCCTAGAACTGGTTAGACGCGTATCCTCATTGTATCCTATTCTGAACTAACCTACACATTTCCCTGAAATTTGCACAGTCTGCATCTATAACTATCTGATCAAGGTCTACATCTACCTCTTTTTTCCTATCTCTGCTTGTAATATATCCCATACTATTCCCCAAAAATGCTTTAAAACGTATTCTGCCCTTCTATTTCTCTTATCCTTTTCCCCAGATATCCTTGTTCTCCTACTATTTCTATAACCTATTTGTTATTATATTTGTCTGTCCACGCTATCGTCCTCATACATCTGAAGCACTGCATTTCAAAAGGCTGCTACCGTTTTTCTGTCTGCGTTTCAGACTGCCTGTATTTCATAGGCATACTGTGCTGTGCTCCACACATATGCTTTCAACAATTTTCTTCTTGTTCTATGTTTGTTGTCTTTCCTCATAGGCGCTGTTCTTTCTTGCTAGATGCAGTTCGGTCACCTTCTATTGTTTTACAATTATATACCCTATTTCTCCGATCTTCAGTGGTTGTGAAGGGAGGTAAGCAGCCTGTGGCTGCCAAGTTCCCCCAACACTTAACCGTTTACCGATTTAATATATTTTCCAATATATTTTTTCGCACAGTCATCATTAGTTGTAGATATTTCGCAACCAACAATTAGTTGTTTATACAAATCATCACATTTATCTGCGCTTATTTTTTCGTCATTAGGTTTTTCCGTCTCAAAACTGGTTGGACACGTACCTGCACTTATTTATATTCTGAGCTAGCCTACATAGTTCCTTGAAATTCTCACACAGCATGTGTATACAGCTCGTTCCCTTTCTATTGTTTTCTAATTTTATGCCCTATTTTACCGAGATTCAGTGAAGGGGGTTAAGCAACCTGTGGCTACCAAGGTCCCCCAACACTTAGACATTTGCTGAAGTAATGGTTTTCCAGTAAATCCTTCCACACACTTAACATTATTCGAGAATATTGCCCAACCAATTCTTGTAGTTACTTATACTAATGATCATGTTTAAGTACAGTTATTTTTTCGTCATTAGTTTATCCATCTTGGGATTGGTTGGATGCGTACCTCCATTGATTTCTATTCTGGGCTAGCCTACATCTCCTGAAACTCCTACAGCCTACATCTTTTACTATCTGTGTGCAGTAGTCTAACCTAGGTCTGTCTCTTCTTCTCTTTTTTCCTATCTCTGCTTCTAATATATTCCGCACTATTCCCTCATGCCGTAGTATGTGGCCTATCATCCTATCTCTCCTATTTTTTAAAGTTTTCCACATATTTTTTTCTTCCCCTTCCATTTTTAGCACCTCTTCGTTCTTAACTTTGTCTGTCCATGATATCTTCATCATACGTCTGTAGCACCACATTTCAAAGGCTTCTACCTTTTTCTTGTATGCTTCTCCTACTATCCAGGCTTCACAGCCGTACAGTGCTGTGCTCCACACATATGTTTTAAACTAGCATCTATCAATTATAGTTTGTGCGATCAATTGGATTAAATGGAATGAACTTACAATAATTTCTTCATCTGTTTCTTTTGTGGGCTCGATCGATGCTGTATCTTGTCCACGTTGGTTTGTTGCTGGATTCGGTCGATTTTTGTACTTCCTCCAACCTGGTTTGGGTACTGTCAAAATTGCGAACTGAAATTCTTGGTCACCAATCATCCGATTTTTGGATTTTTAGTGCCCTTTTGACATCCGTTACGACTGCGCCAGTTAAGGTTCGGGCCTTTGGAGCGGTGCTTTTAAAAACTCTTAACAATTTTTATTTTAACTTAAAACAGAAGTTAACATGGAATTTTGAATAACTTGTAAAATAACTTTAATTCAAAAACATTTAATTAATTGTAATAAGGTGAGTAGCTTGAACAACGAAGTATGTAGTTCGAAGACTGACTGCCGGGCCTTGAGCTCCCGGGCTTTTTATAATAACCTGCCCCTCACACGGCTGTGGGAACTTGCAGATCTCATGTCTGCTTTTCTCTTAATTGTACACTTTATTACATTGTAACAATCTTATTTCTAAGTAATTGCGGTATGTTAACCGCGTGTGACCTGCCACCTGCAGTATCACTGCCCTCTCGGATGCAAAGTTGCATGTCCGTTCTCATGAACTGTCGATAACCTCTCTGGGTTATCCTTGTATTACATTGTTGCAATGAACTTATACTTTATTTAACAATTTCTAATAATTCCTATTAGAATCAATATATTCAATATATATAAATAATTGGGGGATACATAATTCGCGTTACCCTCCTAATGTTTTCTATTTTTATAAATACAGACTGAGTTTTGAAATCGATCCTATTCTATACAACGTCTTTTACCGTAAAGGAGCTCGGTAATGCAGCGGTGCAAATTATAGCGCTTTGATTTACTTCAGTGTTACAATCAAACTTAGTTTCATAAGTACCCAGTACGCCGGCAAGTGTAGTACGAACGTCCAGGTCCGCTACGAAGGTACTAGAAAAGACAGCTACGCTTCTTAAGTACAAGTTATTCTGTTTTTTCTTGATGCTGCTTTGAAAGCTAGCTACTTTTTTTGTTGTTTTAGATCCACGTACGTGGTATAGTTTTTTTAATCGTGGTTACAATAAATTACAAACTGCGTGCTAAAATTTACTTTCACATGTCAGTGCACAAGTGATTACGTGATTGTTTTCTAGTGCAAAGTAATATAAACCCAAGCTCGCCTTAGAGTAATTTTTACTTATTTTTAAATTAAGATTTACGAAATGCTAATGTCACAAACTGTTTATTATTAATAATCTAGCATAAGTTTCCCACTTGATTCATTTAAATTTTGAGCTAGGCTACTTAAATTTACGTTTATGTTATCACTTTTAGGAAGTGAATTTCAAAGAGCAGGTAAAAATACTGTACATATTGTCTAATTTTCTTCTTGTATATATTTAGGGCTGGAAACGTTGTGTAAGTATCTTTATATGTGTTATTTAGATTTTAAGATTTTATGTGACCGGGGAATAATTTTTAATCTATGTTTTCTTAAATGTGTATTTCTATGTTGCGTTATATGCTAACTGACGCTTTTATTTACATGATGTTTTAACAGAACGATTACGAAACGTTCGATTTGGATTTTGTAAATATTCCTTTTGGTACTATGTTTGTTAACTAATGCTTGGTAAATAAATTTCTTACTGAAGTTTCCAATTTTCTTCTGTGACCCAACCTATTCTATGACGTTTTGAGCTAGCGCCAAATCCAATTCTTTTGGATTTCTATTCTATACTGTTTTGTTGCGGTATTTGGTGTGGGCGATTTTTTTTACTATCTTTACTACTTTCTTTCTTGTCTGCACGGAATAACGTATCAAGTTCTTTACCGATTTTGCAAGTTTGTAGATCACAACACTGGGTCTTTGATAAAATATTACATTGTTACAGAACTTTTATGAGTAAAAGTAAATTAAATATGGAGTTGAAATCTTACATACTCTTTAACAGCACATTGACTTGTCCACCGCTATCCGGGTCAGTCTGTATTTTTTTGGAGGGCCGAAGAAGTTGTCCAACAAACAACGCACAGCTTTTATGCGACAAGTCCATCTGACGCAGCTCAAGTAGAAAGTTGTCATTCCACTACAAATGCTTTTCGTAGTTTTTTAATTTATTCTTAAATAGTATGTCATTTAGATGACTTTCTAATAAAATTGTAAAGACTCTGAAGTCACGCCTGTGCAACAACTAATTGCACACCGGTTAAGTATATCTGCACTGCTATGAATATATATTGCAATAGGGTTTTCTTTCAGAATCCTAACTGCAATTTCTTTATATCGATTCCTCATGTTTGAAACCCCGTCGCAGTACTGAGCAAATTTTTAATGTCCAAGTTTAATAATGTCAAAACTCTTTTAAGCAGGATCGCAAACGTTTCATTGTCAGTTCTTTCAGCACGATTAAACCGTATAAACGATTCATAAATTTCTAAATTCCCACTGATTACTTCAAGACAACAGCTAAGTTCTTTGCTGTCTTATGCGTCATAAGCAATAATGGCAAAAGTTTTTCCTTTCTTATGTTGGCAATGCGCAGCTTGATTTGTTCTCCAATAATGGATAACGGCTCATTTTGAAAAATCGCTTATGTGTATTTAAAATTTTTTCTGACGTTTAATAAGAAACTGCTTTATTAAATCAGTGCCCTCAGGGCGAAGCTTCATCAGCTACAAAAGTTGTCTTTGTTCTTTGAATCTTCAGATTCGTCGTGGCCTCGGTGTGATAGATACCCTACCCCAAAATATCAATGACTTGCACAAAAGCTGGTAGATATAATCTATTTTCATGTACTTTTTTAAAATACTGAACACATATTTTTCCAGCAACGGAGCCACTTTTGTTTGATTCCTTTAGAGAAGCAAACTTGGTGTTATTACTCATATGCGACTTACCTTTCTGATGGTTTTAAAACACACTTATAACTTTCTTCCATTTGGAATACACATTGAGTGTAAAAGCATTCTGTAGTTTGTTTTTGTTTCTAGTGCCGGTAAAGGAAGCATTACGTTTCATTGTCTAGTTGACTACACGTTAATCAAAGGAACGTATTGTACCACTCTACCTTAAATTTTCTTCCATGTACAGAGAAAACTTAATCAGTTGATTGAAATGAATCTTCGTCAACATGCGCTATAGTCAGAGATGGCCCATGACCAGAATCACGCTTATTTTAATTGCTTTGATTGACGATAGTTCAGAAGAACCGTATACATCCAAGGTACTTCTGACTAACGTTAAACCGACTTCTAGAGAACAAGAATTCGTTTCAGTAGAACAGCTAAGAACAGATATACACCCATCGGGAAAAGTATTGACGTGTCGTCATTGAAATGTGGAAATGTGTGAGTGAATGAAGATCCTAACACGCTTTCTGCTGGTTTATCTTATAAACTTTGTTGTCTTTTGCTTTGTCGCCCTGGACAAAAGTTTGGAAGCAGAGGACTTTGTCTTTTTCGATTTTCTGAGCCTGAAAAAAATCAACAAAAGAAGCAAAATATAGCAAATGTAATTGTAAGTGAGAATAAAAAATTAATTTATTATGATTTTGCGAGTTTCTTTTTTAGAGTTATAGGAAAATATCTACAAATTTGTTATAAGAATGGAGGTAAAAAGCATGTCGTCAAAACTATAATCGGTTTACAGAAAAGTAAAACTTGTTGAAATACTGTGGAAATAAGTAAGATACAGGGAAAATTTTATCGAATTGCAAGCTTTGTAAAATTGGACTATGCATATTCAAATATCTATAACTACTAAAAATTCAAAAGTAAAACACAAATTTTGTAATTACATTGTTGTTTATAGAAATGTTGTCACAACATATTTTCGCTACACAAGAATTATAATAATAATAATAACGATGATAATAATAATAATAATACGGCGTATAACTTCCTTATATATTATAGTGTCCTGTTACTAGTATTGGTTAAATTAAGAAGTCGTCACGCTGTACTTGCACATATTGTGAGTTGTGTTATATTTAGTTGCTAAAACGCTTTTGTTATAAACATCTGTGTGTCGTTTCAAACTTAGTGGTATCGGTGCCCTTCTGTGCCTGCGCATATAACGAGCGTCTTCTGGAGCAAATGTTAAACAGCATTGTGTGTTGTCCCTGTAAGTCCTCAACAAGATCTCTAAACCTTTTTGGATGGTGTGCAATGAGAAAACTGTCTTTTAAATGAGAAACATGGGTTTTGGTTAGTTACCTAAGTGATTTCCTTGTTGAAAGTTAGTAAGAGGTTTGCTTTTAATTAATTGCAATACATTCTATTTGCAGTACCAACTTACAAACAAAATTAAATTTTTAGTTAATGACGGTACATCTGTTGATGGTAATAGCGTTCTAAATACATATGGAACCTCAAATACACGTTTGATTATTAAACGAAGGCCTAAAGATATTGGTGGTGAACATCATCCATCACACAGGATTTGAATTAATCATTCAACAGTATTGTTTGGTAAAGTACTTTCAACGCTGATCGTTCGTTTCAATTAATAAAGAAAGCGCCTCTTTTATTGGTTGCTAATTTCTTGTTTTCTTTATGAATTGCTACAAATATGTTCGGGCAGGTTTAATGCATTGTTTAGTTGAAGTAGTGAGTAAATTTAGGTACAGAATTAAGTATTCAATGTTTTAGAATTTCAAACAGAATTATTTACTAGTTGTTTAATAAATTAGTTTGATAATTCATAGAAAATTTCCTTTAGAAGAAAGTGTCATATTGTAAAACCATCTGTTCTGAAAAAAAATTTTGTTTGCATGGCTGAATGTTTGTTCCAATAGATATCTTTTTGAGTTAAAAATACTAAGATTGCTTAAGCACGCATATGCTGAACTTAAGAGTTTCTACCTCTTCACTTGTGCGTTGTTCCAACTTTTTCTAAGAGTGTTAGAGATTGAGGCGTCCTTCGTTCCTCACTCTAACTGTTATTTAACTAAGTACACAATATACCTACGACCACTGTTGTGCTTTCTGCAAGGGTCATGCCGAAGCTATACCGTGGTAACGCGAATATTTTCTATCTAAAGCCGTTTTTAAAAAATGTCACCTGGGTTCTCTTCTGTGGTAGGTAATACGCATTAACTTACCACGCTAGAAGATAGATAAGGGTAGTTTCAGTTTCAATACTAGAATTATAATATCAGTAATATGTGTAGCTTTCTGCACTCACATTTCTATGATTGTAACAGATAGAAAAAAAATGTACGACCTACATATAGAGAAAAATAATATAACAAAAGTTGTCGCATATTTCTTACAGTTACAACCATTGAGCAAAATTAACGGATTAATAAAACAGGTGCTTTTAAAGATTGTAATTTTCAATTTACTTAAGATTAACTACAATTATTAGAAATATTGGGGTGACAACCGCCATCACTGGTCACCTATGAATTATACCAATAAAAATTTACATTGGTCACAAACTACTGTTAATCTGTAAGTAACAAGCAACATACGCAACAATCTACCTTTGGAGTTTAAATTTTTCAGTAATTTTCAGACGAGAAGTGTAACAAGAACCCCTCATTTCTCTTGTCTGATGTTTTTTACCCAGGATTATATTCCACTAAAATTACTTATATTTCTTGGTATTTTTTCTTGTGTAAAGCCATATTTTGGAGCAGCTATTGTGTCGTCGAGAATGATAGTATCGTGGTTATTTTACTCTTACGGTTGACTGTTCTCGTCACAGCAGTACGGCACTTAGGTATAAGGTAAACCTTTTGGGGTTTGAAGAAGCACTCGTTTGATGAAAAACAATCGGTTACATAACAATTATGCTGCCAGTACATTGCTCGATCGCACAGCGCTAGAGACAGCGTTGTTGCATTTTGTATTTATGTCATAGTGGTCGAGATTTCAGCAGGATTGGCTGCGCATTACGAGAACTAAATCAAATAGCTTTTACAATTTATATTGAAGTAAAGAAATACTTCTTTATGAACTGTTCGAACCTTTGGGCGCCGTTTTTGATGCACAGCATCACATTTTCCGAATTTCTCCAATTCCTTTGTCTAATAAGTTCCAGTATCACTAATTTTCCAAATTCCTTTGTCTAATAAACTCCTGTATCACTAATTTTTGACCATTCTCTCTGCCTAATAGTTTCTTTAACTATCAGGTGACTGATCTACCGTTGGTTAAAATTTATTTTCCACAAATTTAACTTTTTTTCTAAATTTTCTCTTTATAAGTAAACCGTCTCGTTTATGAAGGTCTATTATTTTAAACAGTATTACACTCCAATTAGGCAAAAATCCCTAACCGACCTGCAATTTATGTTTTGAAATTTATCGCATATCAATTGTTCGTAGTACGATTCATTATAGCTGATACTTAGGATTTTTATTCCTTGCGAATATTGTTTAAAAATTTAAAAAAAAATGCAATAAGGCACTTTGACTATGAGAAAAAAATTTGACAAAGCGGCAAATGAATTGCTGAAAGATATCGGAAAAATTTCTGATACTAAAAAAGTAGAAACAGAAGAGAATAAAATTAAATCCAGCTTAGATATGGCGGCCAGAGATATTCTGGGGTATACACAAAAATAAAATCAGAAACCATGGATAACAAAGAATATCCTGAATTTAATAGAAGAAAGACGAAAATACAAAACTAGACCAGACGAAACAGGAAAACAGAGATACCAAGCCATAAAGTGGGAAATTATTCGCAAATGCAAGAAAGCTAAAGAACAATGGATTGATGAGAAATGCAAAGAGGTACAAACTAAGATAAAATTGAGAAAGACAGACGAAGCATTATAGAATAAATTTTAGGGGTATAAAACGCGTATAAGACGCGGGAGGAAACGACATTGTAAAAAATGTAGAGAAAGTGGATAGATGACAAGAATATATTGGGAATTTATATGCAAGGAAAGGAAGTAACAGCATTAGAACAGAAATCAGACATTGAAAATGATGACTTGGAATATCCTATACTTAGAGATGAGTTTGAATTAGCATTAAAGAGTCTGAAAATGTTAGGGCGTCGGGTACCAATAAGGGAAAAGCAGAAACTCTAAAAGCTGCTGGACAAGTAGTAACAGAACGTCTCTTCCAACTTGTAAACTTTGTATGAGACACGCGAAATACCCAAAAATTTCAAACGTAACATCATAGTCACTATACCAAAAAAGTGAGGTGCGGATAGATGTGAAAATTTTTGAACAATAAGTTTGACAGCACACGTTTCATAAATATTAACTAGAATTGTGCAAAGACGAATGAAACAACGAGCTGAAGAAATACTGGGAGAAGATCAATTTGGTTATAGGCGAAACAGAGGAACACGCGAGGTTACTCTAGCTCTGAGGGTGATAACGGAGAAAGCAATAGAAAATGGGGAATGCGTGTATGTAAGGTTTGTGGATCTGGAAAAAGCATTCAACAATGTAAAATGGAAAAAAAATGTTCGAAATATTCAAAAAGCTTGGAATGAGTTTTAGGGATAGGCGGATAGTACATAGCTTATATAAAAAGCAAACAGCGATGAAATGAAATGGAGAACCTCTTTTAAGGTTTTAATAAACAGTTAATTAGAGTAAACATTAAACATTTTAAAACTAATGACAGATAAGAAAGTGAATGTCTATAAACAACATCAGGCAACTAGATCATAATTATATCACACTCACTCCTGCCTATAAATTATAACACGTATTCTTCAAGGTGAGAAAGTAATCTTCTTGTTCTACAACTTCTACGTACACTAGGTTGAACGTTTATTTAATTCGACTTGTGATTCAGGAGTGTGTGATTGCATTTCGTTAGTTTCGAGAGTTAAAACTTCTTTTTCGGAGTCTCTAATGTGGACATTAGGAACTGGAGCTAGATCTCGTGCAGATACAGAGTTCATTCTCCCTTCAGAATCTCCAATCTGAGCATATTTAGCATTACCAACTGGAGCCAAATCCCGTGTGGATACAGAGGAAATTCTTCCTTTAGAATCTCTAATATGAGCATATTCGGCATTACTTTAGAGTAGTGTAACTTCTTTGACTATGAGATCATATTTGGAATTACGAACAAATTGTCGTAGATAAATAGGACCTGGACTTAAAAGCCACGTTGGAATCGTTGCTCCATTACCACTTTGCCTTTGATACTTAAACAATCGTTCATGCGGAGTTTCATTTGTGAGGTACAGGGTAAGCTTCTTATTGCATGTAGTACTTCTGGAAGTACACTTTCCCATTGACTTATATTCTTATTTTCAGATTTTAGAGCTAATTGAATTGTACGCCAGATGATACCATTGTACTTTTCAACTTGGCCATTACCGCGAGATTTGTAAGTCTCAGTTCTGCTAGAAGCGATTCCATTAGAGTTCAAAAACATTTTTAATTCATTAGACATAAATGAGCTTCCTGTCAGAGTGAATATAAGAGGGAGTTCCAAAGAAATAAAAGATATTTTTGAGAGCAGCAACGATTCGTCAAGGATTGTGAGAATATAACGATTATTAGTACAGGATGGAAGAGGGCCTTTAAAATACACATTTAAGGGAAATGTGTAGACTAGCTCAGAATAGAAATGAATGTAGGTACGCGTCCAACAAGCACCAAGATGATAAACTAATAACGAAAAAACAACTTTACTTAAACATGATGATTATTATAAGCAATACAGGTATTGGTTTTGCAATATTCTGGAACAATGTTAATTGTGCTAAAAGATTTACTGGAAAAGTATTAATTCGGCAAATAGCTAAGTTTTGGGGCATCTTGGTAGCTACAGGCTGCTTAACCCCCCTTCACATACCACTAAATCCTCAACTTGTATAAGCGGATTATAGGTCAGTATCTCGAGTATATTGAATACTGATAAAATTGAACGTATTAGAAGAGACCAGTTAAACGTCTTAACAACCAGTAAAAAGGGTATATAATAAAAGTAAATTTTCAATATCGAAAAGATTATACCATGCTGTTTAGTCAGGCGTCTACAGCTTGAAGCAAGAAGAAACTTCGGGCACAAAAGCCTTTAGATATTTTAGTGACTTTAGATCTGAGAATAAAATGCAGTTACAAAAAAAAAACGATGCAATGAGTTACTTATCCAAAACTAGGATCACACGCTAAATAGCAAAGAAAGTGTTATTTACATATGGGTAAAAGGCAAAAGATGAGCAAGCATACGTACATATAAAGACGAAGTGTTTTCTTACTTGTATGAAAATTGAATGCAACCTTAGTGACTTTTACAGCAGGGGTGGGTAACTATTTTGGCTCGGGGGCCATTTTGTAAGAGCGAAGGTCAACGGAAAGCCATATTTTTAGAGGTCTAGTGTAAAATGCCAGCGAACTTTTGATCGCGCACGGGATCGGTTCAATGCTGACAGTCTTGGCGGACTAAATATAAATCTCCGTGGAGCGCCGCATGTGCACCGCTGGCCGCTATTTGACCACTCCTTTTCTACAGTAACCGACGTATATTATCGCAACTGTGATGACTTGTACACGTCGGTGTTCAAGTTTTCATGGTCCGAAATTAAGAGTGCTTCAAAATACGATTTCTTCGACTATATGTCACAAGTTGCCTTGGGTTGGTGGGTATATTTGTAGTATAAAGACAACTAATAAAATACCCATAGCCTAAATACAAAGGGGAAAATTTCCAAAACACCACTTAGTCAAATTCAGGAACGAACGCTGTAGTTGGCCTTTAATAAAGTACTACATAGAACCGTGTTGAGGGATTTGCAATCGGTTTTTAAGCCGAAAATGAGTTCAGTTTCAATTGCGTTTACTGGTATTTGTAAAGAGAAAAACAAACGAACGGTTTTGCTATTTCTTCAGCTTCTCAGATTGGTGTATTTTTCCCTTCGCAAAATGCCAACAAAATCGTCAAACGTACAGCTTCGTTCAGATTTAAATACAAAGTGAAAAAATTCCAAATACGTTGGCCAGAAGAACAGATTGTAGATTATATAAAGCATGAGATGGAAAAGCTTCTGCAAGCTTGTATAAAACACATAAAGTAAGAAACGTTATCAAACCAAAAATTACGTATACATATAACTTTATAATTAAAATGTATTGTAAAACTTTCGGATTTAATCTACAAGTATAACTATGTTTATAACCGGGGGACTACAAAGGACAATTTATAAATAAAACAACACTGATTAATTCACAACTGAAAAAGTCACAGGAAAGTTTCACGGATAATACCACATAGAATTCTGAGAATTTATAGGTAGTTAAATATACAATGGTTTCAGGATGAAGGTATGTTTTAGCGTATTATTATAATAAATGGGGAATGCCAAGTTTCATATTATACATCAATTACTAGGGTTAGACTAAATACAAGAAGTGGTTTGAACTTTTCAAACATTGATTTATATTACGACTTATAGTATAAACTACAATTACGGTAATAACTTCACAAACTTGTGCAAATGGCTTTTTTTTAAATAAAATGTATAATATTTGAAGGAGTTGCTACTGTATAATTTTTTATTTTTTTCTATATAGAATTCGTAGTCATAAATTCATCGGGTATTGCATTTGCTACCTAGTTACATTTGTTAATTTGGAACAATTCAGTCCCATTCTATTGGTGTGGTTGGGTTCTGTTAAAACCCACGGATATCACCACATCAACTCCCGTTTGCTAATTCAGAGCCAAAGGAATTTATTCAACTACCCTTTCACCGGTCATTATCAAACGTATTCTCGGTTATAGTTCGCGAATAATTAATTCATTGTTTGAATCAAATTGTCGTTGAAGAACGTTTTATAACGGGTTAGCATAGAAGATTTATAATAAATAAAATTCGTAACCATCCCCATGTACAATAATATGTTTTGTTGAAAAAGGTTAAACTTCAATAACACAAATGAGTTCAACCAGTTTCGGCAACTCATTCTGGTACAATCAGCGTGTGTAGTAATACTAATATTTAAATTAATTATGGAAGCAAGAAATCAACATTTATAAACTGGTATAATGTGACTTACTATGTAGAAAATTAAATTGTACACAAGAATGAATTTTTTTAAATATTTGGAATTCTCATAAAGAAATAGCCATAGGGACAGAATCAGTAATTCATTCTGTATTCAAATATATTTTTATAATCACTGAATTTCAAGTAGATGTATTGCATTTTTAGGATTGAACAATTAAATTAATACGAAAGGCACTATACGTAGGCAGTAAAGTTACAATTGACATTTGGATGACAACGCATGATATAACAAAACGTTAATGAACTAATAATAGATCAACAAGTATACAAAAGATGTGATTGAATTAAATCAGGGACTGATGTCGAGAAACCTCATTATTGGTCAAACTCAAAATATTTTTAGAAAAAGTAAATTATTATCGAGTTGTTTAATTTGATTGGCACATTAATTATTATTGTGTTTCGTAATCTCCAATATTTCTAAATAACCGAGATTTAAACTGTTATTGTATATGTGAAGCATTTTGAAATCTTGGTTATGATTGCTTGGATGGTTATGATCAACTATGTGATCGGCAAAGGTTGGTTTGATACTAACGTTAGCATTCAGGTGCAAATTGTTTTTATATGTGCATTTTTTTTTTGTTCAAGAAATCTGGTAATATATTTTTTCCATGTTTTTCTAATGGGAAAGAATGGAATCGAGCCACTTTTAAATTGGTACACGCCTGATTTTTCCAATAGGGCAATTCTATCTTTATTTTTGACTAAAAGATTATTAAGGTTCTTATGGTTTGTAAATACTACAAAATATCATATTTTACGAAAATAGTTTTAAGAATATTCAAAATGTGATTATAGTAAAGTTAGTAGTGAACCAACTTGTGTTCATATTTATTTATAGGCGTTAAATTAGTTTACTCAAATTTTTGACTAATTTATTGTATAACCTATTGATAGGCATTAAAGGATAGCCGTTATTGATTGCTATTTGTTTTATTGTGTTGAGTTCAGATTGGAGAATTTCTTCAGATGTGGTAGTTAAAATTATACGGAGAGCAGAAAGTTGAAGAAAACTATTCTATAAAGACAGGGCGGTTGGATTGGAATGGTATTAAAGTATCTATTTGCGCTGTATGTTACAATCTATTTCATAAGGGTTATTAATAAACAAAAATTCTAAGAAGGCTTACGTATTTTTCTTTCCAAACTGGATAGCAAATTTGATACGATTGTGTAAGGAATTGAAAAATTTTGGAAATCCTAGGACCTTGCTACGTACCTGGACGTAGCCGGAAGAAACGTAAATACCAGGCTAACTATCAACCGCGGAGAGTGTGTGTGGGGGGATGCCTAAATATTAAAAAAAAACAAAAAAACCTAAACCACATCGCTCACGATTATCTATTAACAAATAAAAAAGAATTAAATACATAATTTGGTACAAACAAGAAAACGCAATAAAATAAGCGTTATCATTTCAACGCCAACAATTATATTATATGGACAAATTGGATAGTGGTTCCACGAAGTGCGCATTTCGAGGCTAACATGTAATAAAGCTCAGTAAAAAAGGAAAATTAATGCTTAAAATTTTTCAATCGCAAGTATGTTAAATTTAAGTATTAAATGTAAATTTATTCCCTAGTAAGTATGTTAAATTTTGAAGTATTAAATGTAAATTTAGGTTTTCCATCTAGTAAAGGTGTTAAACTTAAGGTTTAAATACAGCCCACATTGTAGCAAGAATTAACGACGTATACCTAGAAGCACCAGCGCAACCAGCTGTTTAACAAGTATGGTGGACTGGTTTTACACCATCCACCGTTGATAAATAAAAATCCTTGACATGTTTAACAGAACACAAAACACATACCTCTCTGCGTCAGGATACTTGACTTGCCAGACACCGGTGGAAGGAAGTCAGCATAACAATGTAGCTACCATCGTAATTATAGCAACTGGTCCACGACAACAAACAGGTGGGCTATACCCAGAAAGAACACCTTTGACCTCCAGCAAAAAAAATCTAAAAATAGAAACTGGTTAGATGGGGTAAGCGCGGGAACACTCACCATTACACGCAAGGCATCGCTAATTGGCAGAACAACAATAAACGTACATTGCTTTTAAAGTGATAGAACGAGTAATGTAGAATATATTTCGTCGCACGGGCTGCAGAATCAAATTCAGAATGAATTTAAATGACACCAATTCGAAATCCAAACATCCGTGTTATCGAAACGCGATGCAAACTGAAAAACACGGTTTTACCAGAGAATACTGCGCGACCTTATTTCAACAAATCGTTACTTTGGCACAATACAGAAAACCCATTATACGCGGTTGTAATGTTGAAAAAATTGAAAGTTACCTAAAAACAGGATATGAACTATTTAATTATAGCATAATAAACTTTACGTTTCAAAGCAAATAGATTTAAATTAGGGAATTATTCAAAAGCGTATTTATTGCAGAAAAATAAAATATACAGGATGTAAACTATTTAATTGTAGCCTAAACTCGTCGTTTTTAAAACAAAAGGGATTTGAGTTGAAAATTATTAGACCGCGTATTGATTATTAACCGGTAAAAATGTACGGGATGTTCAAAATAAACGCAACAACCTGTTCTTTTGCGCCTTTTGTGATGACTAAGATGTCACTCACCAACGGCTATAGTAAATGATGTAGTCTTGAAAGAATTAACTTTTCTCAATTATTCGATTTCCAAGTTATTCATGAATAAGTAAAGTTTATTGTCAAAAAGTATTGTTTAACACACAAATTTAGAAGTGATAAAATAGAATTGATTTGTTTATCGCTAACATGTGAATTAGTAATTTCCGATTTAATTAGGTTGAATCATTCCATGGAAGGTATACTAGAAAATAGATTGTTGATGTCAAATGAGACCATTGTGTACTGATAATTAATATCAAGTATTCGTGAAATCTATCTTACAGAGTGCGTCATATTTAGACTGTCCATCCAAATTCAATATCTACTTCTTCTTGTCAAAATTATATTGTATCACGAACACGTTACAAACGTAGTCGATATTCGACCATATGAAATTTTGTTACTGATTCGACGGATCAAGTATACTGCATACTTTTGTCTAGTGAATGCGAAATATGCGGTTCCCAAGCGTGTCATCTTCGAGTTAGGAAAGAACACAATTCATTTTGAAAAAGTGCTGATATATTTGTTTCAGTTCAAAGTACAAGCATTGTGGTTAAGTGTGAATACGATATCATGTAAATAATCCTCTTGACCCTTCTGGCAAATATTATTCCGTTCGAGAAAGGTCTTCAGGATCTTTTACGCATTTATGATCCAACATCGCGAATAACTGCATGGGCGTTATCTTTTAAATCCTGAATTGTCTTGGGACAATCAACATATACTCTGCTGTTCACTATAATTTCTTGATTAATAACTTGAGAAATAAAATAAACAAATGACCTGTTAGCTACTTAACACTGGCGAACCTTCTAAAAAGATGCTGCACCCAGTGCTAAACGAGTAAGATAGTCGACGGATACCAATGCGTTTCCAATTAAATGTAATGAATAAAAAAAAATTCATTAATATTTAATTGGAAACGCATTGGTTTCCGCCGACCAAGTTCTTCGTTTAGCACTTGATGCAGTGTCTTGTTAGAAGGTCCGCTAGTGTTAAGTAGGTAACAGGTCATTTGTTTATTTTATTTTTCATCTTGTCTTTTGACGTGCGATTAAAATTTTGTCTGGCAATGTCATCTATACTATCACGTCGGAAACTGGAAACAGTCATCGATGTTAGTTGCTTACATTCGAGTATAGAGGGCGCATGAAAAACATTTCCAATATAAATACACCTTAATTTGTGTATTATGGCATAACTTAGTTGGTTGTTTTGCGTCCGTCTGATGATCTGCAAGAACAGTGAAGCCGGTCACGGGCTTTTTTTTGTGCAAAATAACCAACAATTTATATCAATTTTCATTCCCTATGCTCGTATTACTTTCGTCATGCCAGGCAAAATTATTCATTAATAACTTGATGTTTAAATAGACCCTGCCTTTGAGAAACTATTATTTTAGCAATAGGTATACGAGCTACGTTTCGAGCCTTGGAAGCGGTCTTTTTAAAAACTTCTTCTAAAACTTGTAACACATTTTATTAGTTTAAACAGACATTAATTTTGGAATTTTGACAAACTGTTGTAAATATTCTAAGTCGAAAAATAAAATAATAATTGAACTAATATTAGAGCGAGTAGCCTAGATAAACAACAATGTTAAGGCTGAAATACTCAGAATGACTGATGGTCTTGGGGCTCCCGAGGTATTTATGTTGTCCCTGCCCCTCACATGTCTGTGAGAATTTGCAGAGCTCATGTCTGCTTATTTCTTTATTCTATTCATTATACAATGTAAAAATGCTTGTGAACATTCATTAACCTTTATTTAATTATCTTTGAGATGTTGCATCTAACGTAGTAATTCTTTATAATTTTTAATAATTTCTAATACTTTCTATTAATGGTACATATGTATTGGGGGATACATAACTTACGTGCATACTTTAATTTCTTAAAAAACCTGATAGTACAAGTATAAAAAGCAATGCGTTTTAGTACAAAATAACGGCTAAAAAATTATTACAGGATTCATCAAATTCTACACAACGTAGTAGTAGTTCTAGCACAATGGTTGCAGTAAGTACTTCTTATCACAATTGTAAACTTGTTGTTCTTGGAGCTCAGATGCTATTTAACCAAGCGTGTAGAGCTTAAAGCAAGAAGAAACTTAGGACTTAATAAAGCATTTAGAAATTATAGTTATTTTATAAGTGAAAACAAAAAACAATTAGACAGAAAAGATAAAATAATTTACTCGTTCAATACATGGTCACATGCTAAGTAGCAAAGAAAATGTTATTTATGTTTGGACAATGGCAAAAGTTGAACAGACATACGTACATATAAAGCCTAAGTGTTTTGTTACTTGTATAAAAATCGAATGCTGGCTTAGTAACTACTACACTACATCTGATTTTCTTCCAATGCTCCACCCGAAGGTACTACAATTGCCAGGAAGCGAGTTTTTTCTTAAACAAGAAAATTTTGAATTTTGCCGAACCTTTACTGTTCCAAGCAAGGGAGAGATCTTTGGCGTGCATAACAACACTCACACACGAGACCTCTAGTTCACCTCTCATTCGAACGAGAGCGCACTTTTGTGAAAAATACTCGCCTAACATTTTTAAAGCGAACCGTGTCGGGATTCGAAATCGTGATCTTTGGCTTGATAGTCACATGCATACCAAATGAGTCGCGTAGCCGCCTTTGTAACTTCTATACCACATTTGATTTTCCTATATTCCACTATATTGGCCAGCAGGCAAATTTGAATTAAAGCAACACATACAGTCTGAACATTGAATGAAAAGAAATTCTTTTTATACAGTAAATTTTTAGATGATCTTCTCCAGTTGATTTTACATTGCTCCACCCGAAAGTACTACATTGTGCCGAATCCTTTCTGTTCCAAGCAAGGTACCGATTTTAAGGGGCGTTACAACACCCACACACAGGACCTATATTTTACCTCTCATCCGAACTAGCGTGTATTTTTGTGAAAAATGCTTGCCTAACATTTTTCAAGCAAACCGTGTCGGGATTTGAACCCGCGACCTTAGACATAGCAGTCACACGCATATCAACTACACCACGGAGCCCCCGCCCCCACATACCACCGAATCTCGGTGAAATAAGGCATACAATTAGAAAACCATAGAAAGGAAATCCAGCTGTATATAGACTTATTGAAAGAATTTCAGGGAACTGTGTAGGCTAGCTCAGAACATATATAAGTTGAGGTACGCGTCCAACCAGTTTCAAGATGGAAAACCTAGTGACAAAAAGATAAATACACTTAAATCTGATGATTATTATAAACAACTACAGGTGTTGATTATGAAATATTTTCAACTAATGTTGATTGCGCGAAAGGATATATTAGACAAACCATTAATTCGACAAATATTCAAGTGCTGGAGGAACTTGGCAGTCAAAGGCTGCCCTACCCCCTTCACATACCCTACATTTGATTTTTTAAGCGCCACCCGAAGGTACTACTTTGGCTAGAAAGCGAGTTTTTTTACCTGAAAATTTTGAATTTTCTGAACCCTTGCTGTTGCAAGCAAGGTAGGGATTTTTAACGTGCGTGACAACACTCACACACGAGACCCCCATTTTACCTCTTAACCGAACGAGGGTGCATTTTTGTAAAAAATGCTCACCTAACAGTTGTCAAACGGACCGTGTCGGGATTTGGACCCGGGACGTTGAGCATAGTAGTCAGTCACACGCATACCAACTACAGTACGGAGCTACCCTTCTTCACATACCACTAAATATCGGGGAAATAGGATATAAACTGTAAAACAATAGAAGGTGACCGAACTGCAGCAAACAAGAAAGAACAGCAGCTATGTTCAAAAACAACAAACAGAAACAAGAAGAAAATTGTTCAAAACATATGTGTGTGCAGTACGTCTAAGAAATAGGGGCAGTAGGAAAAGCAGACAGAAAGAGATAGAAATCTTACGGAATGTTATGCTTCAGGTGTATGAGGATGATAGCATGGACAGGCAAAATTAATAACAAATATTTATAGAAATAGTAGAGGAATAAAAATATCAGTGGAAAACATAAAATAGTAGATGTAGAAGGGCAGGATACATTCTAAGGCATTTTTGGGGAATAGTACGGGATATATTACAACCAGACGTAGGGAAAAGGGATAGAGGTAGACCGAGATCAAACTTTCGCATGCAGATAGTGATGGATGCAAACCGTGCAAATTTCAGGGAAGTGTGAGGCTTGTTTCAGTATAGGAAACAATGAGGGTACGCGTATAACCAGTTCCAGAACTGAAGACCTAATGATGATGATGATTTGAAAACGCCCTTGGCGGATGTACTTCAACATTAGTTATTTTTGCGCAATATTAATTAAACACAGTAAGAAAGTTCTAGTACATCAGCAACTTTTTTATTAATTTTTTGTGATCCCACTATCTGGTGGTAAGTTGATTACTGATGGCAGTTTTAATAAATGCTGTTGTTTCTAATATTATAGGGAATTCTTAATGGGTGTTATAAAATTGTATTTCCTTTAAAATCATTACATTGAATTCGGAGCCAACGTTATCTACGGAGATCATCCTGGCACCGTTTACCCCTAGTTGATGAATGTCCACTAGAGAATGGTGGACCGTGTCGGGATTCGAACCAGGGACGTGGGGCACAGTAGTTACACGCATACATACTACGCCACGAAATTGCTTCCTCGCAACCTCTACACTACATTTAATATTCCAATGCTCCATTCGAATGTACTACATTGTCCAGAAAGCGATTTTTTTTTACCGGGAAATTTTGAATTTTGCCAAATTCTTGCTGTTTCAAATGAGGTAGGGATCTTAAACGTGCGTGACAACACTCACACACCGACTTCCATTTCACCTCTTATCCGAACGACGGCGTATTTCTGTGAAAATGATCGCCTAACATTTATCAAGCGTGCTGTGTCGGGATTCGAACCCGGGACTTTGGGCATAGTATTCACAGGCATACCAACGATACCACGGTGCCATCTAGCAGCTTCTACAGCAAGGGTGGGCAATTTTTTTGCATCCGGTTACAAGAACTATCTGTTGAAGGGCCGTATGTGGACCGCGGGTCGCTATTTGCCCTTTCGTGTTCTACAGAAATCAAAGGATCTTATCGCTACAGTAATGATTTGCATACATTGGTATTCAACTCCTCATTGCCCGATCTTCTCGAATATAATATAAGGACAGCAAATAAAAAACCTATAGCTTTAATACAAACTGGAAATTTTCGAAAGTGCCACCTAGCCAAATTCAGGAACGAACGCTGTAGTTGACTTTCTGATAATGTAATACCTAAGAATCGTGTTGAGGACTTTGTAATCGGTTTCTAAGTCGAAAATGAACTAAACTTCATTGCGTTTAAAGGTATTTATATAGAGAAAAACAAATTAACTGTTTTGATATTTCTTTAGCTCTTTAGATTGGTGTACCTTTCCCTTCACATAACGCCAAAAACTCTTGAAACGTACAGTTTTGCTCAAATTTAAATGCAAAGTGGAAAAATTTCAAATATGCTTGCCAGAAAAATAGATAGCAAGTGAGATAAAACATGAAATAGAAAACCTTCTGCAAGCTTGTATAAAGCACACAAAGTATAACCCTAGTCAAGCCAAAAACTACGTATATAACTTTATAATTGAAATGTATTGTAAAACTTTCGGATTTAATGTCCATGTATAACTATGGGTATAACTAGGAGAATACAAGGTACATTTTATATATAAAACAAAGCTGATTAATTCATAACTGAAAACGCTAGGTAAGTTTCTGGGATAATAGCACATAGTATTCTGAGCATTTTTAGGTAGTTAACTATACACTGGTTTCAGGATGAAGGTATGTTTTAGCGTATCATTATAATAAATGCGGAATGCAAAGTTTCATGTTGTAGATCAATTACCAGGGTTAGACTGAATACAAAAAAAGATTTGAACTTGTCAAATATTGATTTGTATTACGACTTACAGAATAAACTACAATTACGGTAATAACTTCTCGAATTTGTGCAAATGGCGTTCTTTTTAGTAAAATGTACAATATTTGAAGAAGTTGCTACCATATAATTTTTTCTTTGTTTTTTATAGAGTTCGTAGTCATACTTTTATCATAAGTGGTATACCATCACATAAATAAATCAGAAATAAGTAAATTGTTCATCCTATAAATTTTTAAATAAATGAAGATAGACGTTGTAAGTCAAAAAGTATTTATATATAGCTCTACAATAACGTAAGACACGTGTGTTTCAATTTGGAATTGCCTAGACGGGGCAAAAAACCGTGAAAACTTGAAGGTGCACCGACTAACTAAAGTGGTGCAGGAGTGTAACAATTAACTAGGTGCAACTTCAGGCTATGTTATGCTATGCTATGCTATGTTACCAATAATACTTATCTTGAAAAGCTCTCAACAGCTCTTACAGTTATGGGACCCAATTTGGTTAGTCCAGTAATATGATCTGAACGATGAGTATTTCTGGTCATCCTAATTACGTCGGCCTTGTGGTGAAATGAAGTTTCTTTCAAAAAGTGCTAAACTATTTGTTTACACAGATAATATAACAAATTTCAACTCACTCGGTCACCTAAATCTATTTGAGCAGAAGGATCATTACATTTTCCTGAAAACAGGAGCGTACACAGAATAGTAAAATTACAGATATAAAGTCCCATTTTAATTTGTCATAGTATTTGGATACTCTAATAATATTTCAAAACACGTCTTCTATCTTTCAATTAAACTTGCAATGTCCAGGCTTTATACTTCTAATAAACTTAGCACTATATTCTAAACTAATGGTGGGAGTTGAATAACTTTATTAGTATGTAGCTGACCAAGTGGCATGCGTAAATGCCAACAACAACCAACAAAGTAAATTTCTAACTAGTTAAGACTTACAGTTACGCTTTAATCAGGATAAATAATTTTAAGGTGCCAGGATTGAATGACTGTGCTATAGGATTTCTCATTTCTCATCTTTCTTGCTTTGGAACAAATTCGTCTAATTCTATCAGTGTTTTGAGTTCTGTGGAAAATCACCAGATCAATTCCCATTTGCTAATTTATTCGAATATCACCAGATCAATTCCCATTTGCTAATTCATTCGTCTACCTTCTTAACGGTAACCCTTATATGTGTTCTCGTTTATCGTTCGCGAACAATTAATCCACCGTTTCACTCAATTCGCCGTTGAAGAATTTCTCATAAAGATCTAGCATAAAGGTTTAATAATGAATATCAACTATTCTAAACGGATCTGCACCTTGAAGAAGTTCTAAAATACTAGAAAGGGTACAATGGCTTGCGTGTTTTAGGGAGCTAAAAAGCCGAATTATAGATTTAACCAATTTAGTGGGGTCTTTAGTGAGGAACCAAACTAAGACCGGTCCCCGAAAAAAGGCAGCAGCTTTTTCGGTACTTAGAGCGGCAGAGACCATTGGGGTTGATATGACATTCTAACACACACTACTGCGATGTGGAATGCAACGGAAAACCATCACATTACCCTTTAAGTACACAGAGTACATAAATTGTTATTAAATATGATGGCATCCTCTGGAGTAAAAATATTCCCGAGTTAAAATAGTCCCACATTAGGATCTCGGGGAATTTGACCCCAAAGTGTAAAAAAAGAATCGCGAACAGTCTGCGAGTCGGAGCGTGGAATGTCAGAAGTATGAAGCAAGTAGGTAAGTTAGACAACTTAAAAATTGAAATGGATAGGTTAACATTGGACATAGTAGGGATCAGCAGAGTTCGGTGGCCAGAGGCGGGGTATTTTTGGAGCGGAGACTTTAGGGTAATTCATACAGGATCAGAGGAAGGAAATTCGGGTGTGGGATAGTTATACAAAAAAAGATAGGACAACGTATAGAAAATTACTTACAAAAGAACAAAGAGTACTCATGGTTAGGCTACAATCTAAACCGGTAAATACAGTAATAATGCAAGTATACATGTCCACTTTTAGCTACAGCGAGGAAGAGGTGAAAGCGATCTACAAAAACATCGAAGACATATTAAGATACGTAAAAGGACATCAAAATATAATAATTACGGGGGATTATAATGCAGTGGTAGGTCAGGGTAGTGAAAGGGCGGTAGTGGGTTTATTTGGTTTGGGCACGAGAAATGACAGGGGAAATAGACTGGTAGAATTTTGCGACAAGAACAATTTAACCATCAACATCATGCTAGAAGACGATACACGTGGAAGATGCCAGCAGATATAGGAAGATATCAAATAGATTACGTTCTTGTTAGACAACGGTTTAGGAATCAAGTAAAAGAATGTATAAGCTATCCAGACGTAGATATATACACTGACCGCAGCATCGCAATTATGACTCCCGCTCTTAACTTTAAACTCCGAAAAAGAGGAACTGAAAAAGGCACTTTGACTTTGAGAAACTAAAAGATAAAGATATCCACGAAAGATTTGAAAAAAATCAAATGAATTATTGAAAGATATCAGGAATATTTCCGAAACTAAGGAAGTAGAAACAGAATGGAATAACATTAAATCCAGCTTACACATGGCAGCCAGAGATATTCTGGTGTATACACAAAAAGAAAATAAGAAACCATTGATAACAAAGGATATCCGGAATCTATTAGAAGAAAGACGAAAATACAAAAATTGATTAGACGAAACAGGAAAACAGAGATACAAAGCCATAAAATAGATTGATAAAAAGTGCAAAGAGGTACAAACTAAGATGGAAATAGGAAAGACAGACGAAGCGTACAAACTAATTAGAATGAAAAAGATATAAAACCGTATAGCAAAAATATAAGGGACGCGAGAGGAAACGTCATAGAAAATGTAGATAAAGTGGTTAGATGGCAAGAATATATAGGGAATTTATATACAGGAGAGGAATTTACAGCATTAGAACAGGAATCAGACAGAAAATGATGACTTGGGATATCCTATACTTAGAGATGAGTTTGAATTAGCATTAATGGGTTTGAAAAATGGTAAGGCGCTGGGTACAGATAAGGTGCACGCAGAAACTCTAAAAGCCGACAAGCAGTAACAGAACGGCTCTTCTAACTTGTAAGCTATATGTATGAGACAGGCTAGATACCCCAAGATTTCAAACGTAATATCATAGTCACAATACCAAAAAAGAGAGAATCGCATGGGTGTGAAAATTTTTGAACAAGTTTGACAGTACATGTGTCAAAAATATTAACTAGAATTGTACAAAGACTAGTGGAAAAACGAGCTCAAAAGGTATTAAGAGAAGATCAATTTGGGTTTAAGCGAAACAGAGCAACACGGGAGGTTCTTTTAGCTATGAGGGTGATAATAGAGAAAACAATAGAAAAAGGGAGAGCGTGTATGCAAAGTTTATAGATCTGGAAAAAGCATTCGACAATGTAAAATGGAGAAAAATGTTCGAAATACTCAAAAAGATTGGATTGAGTTTTAGGGCTAGACGAATAGTACATAGCTTATATAAAGAGAAAACAGCAGTAATAGAATTAGAGCAGCAACGTAGAGAAGTAAATATTAAAAAATGATTGAGACAAGGACGTGTCTTATCCCCGTTAATTTTTAGCTTGTACATCGAAGAGGCAATAAATATTGTCAAATGCAGAACAATATTTAGAATTATTATGCAGGGTCAAAATATTTATATGCTTAGAATTGCAGACGATATAGCGGTATTAGTATTTAGCAAGGAAGAGTTAGAAGCTGCTCTTAGTGAAATGGAAACAATTATAACAAAGAGATACGGTATGAAATTAACAAAAATAAAACTAAAGTAAATAAAGATCGGAAACGACAACTTACAAGAGGCTAGTGATTTCTGCTACCTAGGAAGCCGAATAACGCAAAATCGGAAAAGTGCAAAAGATATAAAACAAAGTTTAGCATAAAGTCGTGCTGTTGTCAACACGAAAAAGCAACTACTATGTTCAAAGATATCGAACATAGAAACAAGGAAAAGATTGCTGAAAACGTATATATGCAGCACAACGCACGGCTGTGAAACTTGGACAGTAGGAGAAGCAGAGAGGAAAGGATAGAATCCTTTGAAATGTGGTGCTACAGGCGTATGCTGAAGATATCATGGACAGACAAATTTAAGAACAAAAAGGTTCTAGAAATGGTAGACAAAGAAAGAAATGTGTTGAAAACGGTCAAAAATAGGAGAAATAGGATGATAGGTCACATACTAAGACATGAGAGAATAGTGCGGAATATATTAGAAGCAGAGATATGAAAGGAGGAAGATAGAGATAGACCTAGGTTAGACTCTTGCACACAGATACTGAAAGATGTAGGATGTGAGGATTTGAGGGAAATGTGTAGGCTCGTTCAGAATAGAAATAATGGAGGAACGCATCCAATGAGTTCCAATGACGAGAAAAATAATTCTACTTAAACCTGATGATTACTATAAGCAACTGCAGGTGTTGGTTTTGCAATATTCCAACTAATGTTGATTATGCCAAAGGAATTATTGGAAAACAAATCATTTGGCAAATGTCTTAGTGTTGAGGGACCTTAGTAGCCACAGGTTGCTTAACTTCCTTCACATACTACTGAATATCGATGAAATGGTGTATATATTCAGAAAACAATAGGAGGGGAACCGATTTGTATTTAGACTGTGGGAATTTCAGCGAAATGTGTAAGCTAACGTGGAATAAAAATTAATGGAGATAAGTGTCCAACCAAAACAAAAACGGATAACGTAATGGTCAAAAAAATAATTGCAATTATACCTAATGATCACTATAGAATAACTACAGGTGTAGGTTTTGCAATATCATTTTCAACTAATGTTGATTGTGCGAAGGGATTTATTGGAAAACTTTTAATTCAGCGAATGTTTAAGTGCTGGGGAATCTTGGTAGCCGCAGATAGCTTAACTCCCTTCACGTACCACTCAATATTGTTCAAATAGGGTATATATTTAGAAAATAATAGAAGGAGAACTGAACTGCATCTAGCAGAAAAGAGGAGCGGCTATGTCCGAAGATAACAAACATGAAAAAAGGAAAAAATTGTTAAAAGCATATGTTTAGAGCACAGAGCTGTATGTCTATGAAATAGGAACAGTAGGAGAAGCAGACAGGAAAACGGTAGAAGCCTTTTAGAATGTAGTGCTTCAGATGTATGATGTTGATAGCATGGACAGACAAAGTTGATAACAAAGAGGTTATAGAAATATTAAGAGAAGAAAGATCTGTGGCAAACAAAAAGAGAAAAAGAAAAATAGGAGAAATGTGGAAGGACAGCACACGTTCTAGGGCATTTGGGGAATAATACCAGATACATTACAAGCAGAGATAGAAAACAAGAGAGGTGAAGGCAAACCTAGACCAGAATATACTGCACGCAGTTAGTGAAAGATGTAGTAGGCCGTCAGAATTTCATTAAAACGTGTAAGTTAGCTCAAAATAGGAAACAACGGAGCTAGGCGTCTAACTAATTCCAGGACTGAAGACCTAATGATGTTGATTTTAATTCTGTTTCAAATATCCATATTCGCAATGCAGTTAGGAATGTTATAACGGACTGTAATTTATGTGTTGCTAGAAATTAAGTACATTTTGAAATTAACTTTGAATAGGTGGATTGTGTGTTTTTTATTAAAACGTTTGTTTTTGATAAAATGTCATTAATATGAAATATTAGACCTATATGTTATGTACTAATGAAAAAAGAAGAAGAAGCTGGTTTAACTGTGTTATAGCCAACTATGATTAGTATTTAAAAAACACAACTGTGTGTCATAACTCGAAAAAATACTTGATTTGTTTAAAACCAAGTAGGCCAATGCTTCCGTCTCAAAAAAGTGCCAGAAAGACGTGTAAATCGTTCTGCTCTAATTTGTTCAAAAATTAAAAAAATCAAACTTTCGGCTATAATTCGAAAACAAAAACCAAACGATAAATTTGGTTAACACGTTGCGTTTTTCTCGAAAAAACATATTGAGAATACATGGTCCATTCTTTTAAATTCTTATAGCTAACGAGTTACCCTAATATAATATCCAATTTAGAACAACCTGTACGTACTTAATAATAATTACTAACTATTGACAGTAATTTTTTTGTGTCCGTGTCGGCAACACAGGATTTTTTTAAGCAGCTTGTTGGGTATATAACCCATGTGTCTAGTAGTTGTACCTAAATAATCCCCTACACTTGACTGGGACAATGCAATTTTTAATGAAACCTTCGTTTCTTCTGTTAGTTTTTATACGGCATTAATGTGATTTGAAGAATACACCAGTTAATATTATCAAAACATTTCCTTAATTTGATAACAGATTGATAATCAGCAAAGATTTAGCATATTCTATTTTAGGGACAAATTTATAAGAATTTTTTTTTAATCTTTGTTTTGTGTCACCAAAGCTTTTCCAAACGCTTTTCTACTGACGTAAAACCATAACCCATTGACCTTTTTAGCATATGTATTTTCTAAAGATTAATTTTTGTTCCACAATCGATGAACATCCGTACCACTCCAACGCCAAAGATGTACTCAAATATGCAGTCTTAAGATTTTCATTCTTACATTAACAAATGTAATACAAACAAATTGAAAGCGAAAGCACAATCCAAACTAAGGTTATCCTACAACATCTACGTGCAATTTGTGTTTAGTACTAACGTTCAAATCAGTGCATTCTCCAAGAGAGTTCAATAAAGCATGGTTGGTTAGGCCTAACAATCGTCTACAGATTCAATTAACGAGAACAAAAGAACCTTTCCGACTGCAAATGGCGGTTTCAGAAACAATCGCATTGGGTTTCATACTATGAAAACCACAATTGAACTTCTGCAATCACGTTGAGAAAACGTTCATTGAATCGAATCAGGTGGTATATCTAAAAGGTTTATTCGCATTGATATTTTAAATTCTAGTAATGAACTAGTTGTGGGTAGTTTTAATTGTATCTATATTTGACCACCTACGTAAGTTTATTGAGTATTTTTGGGAAAATATCAATAAATATACAGCAGGCCCACTTTAGCAATGAAAATATGAGTAAATGTGTCACCTTTTCTTTGGATAGATTGGCACTGGAAAACGAAAGACCGACATTTTTATGTATGATGACTTTTTCAAACTACTTCAAGTTCTAAATCCCAAATAATCTCTACTTGTAAGCTTTTGTGCACGTATTGTTGTAAAGTGTTAAGCTAGAAGAATGCAACACAACACGACTTATTAATTCAAACTAAGCTCTTTCTTGAGTTGTTCCTTTCTTGGATTACAATATTCTGTTGTTTGCGTCTTTCACTGTACATGGTGAGTCAATCAAGACGACCTTACAATAGCGGAAAAGCTATAAAAGATCTAGAAAATGTATGCAAAGGTGCTTGAATATGTCACGGAGGGTTGCGCAAAATATTTTTGTTCATACGAGGTAGCTCAGGGAAGAGTGACGGTCCAAAATGTTCTGTTTTTAAATGGACGTATGTTATTGTTTATTTGAATCTTGGTTTATTTTTAAAACTTTTTCTTAGAATATTT
This sequence comes from Platerodrilus igneus, assembly GCA_036346225.1. Classification (NCBI taxonomy): domain Eukaryota; kingdom Metazoa; phylum Arthropoda; class Insecta; order Coleoptera; family Lycidae; genus Platerodrilus; species Platerodrilus igneus. The sequence goes on from JARFIW010000090.1 coordinate 5,553,563, forward strand.
AATATTTTTAAAGATATCAAACGATCTATGGACAGAAAAGAATTGTAACGTGCAGTTCATTTAGTTCTAAAAGGTTATATTAAAACGGTTAAATAACCATTATTTAAACTATCCAAATTGCCGACTTAGAGAGTGTTCAAATTTTTGTCACAGTGACCTCGTATAATTGCTAAACCCTTTTTTCAAATTGAATATTTCAAATTTTATAAACTCATGAAATAGGTGGTGACAGATATAGGTTAATAAAAGCTGTCGTTATTCAAATAATTAGTAAATTAATACAAATAACATTATGATAATGATACATAGATAAACATTATACCACGACACTAAGAATTTATAAACGATTGCTTATCCATCAGCCTGTAAGATTTTTATTAAAATATTTAGATATAAATCTAAATACTGCAAACCTATTCTATTTCAATATAGCAGTAAAAGCAGGTATTTCATTATTAGCTACATGCGCTTTCTTACACATTATAATAAGTTTATAAACGTGGTATTCTATTATTCAAACATTTGTTTTTAGAGATATTACAATATGGTGTACATGTTTTCTACAAGGTTGTTTGCAAACACGGGCTGCGATTCATTGAAAGCTTCTGGTATACTTATCTTTACACCGTATTAAAAATAAATTATACATTGGTTTATATTACATTTTTCTATAATTTGATGCGAAAACTAACAGCTTCTTTACGCGAGTTATGTATCCCCCAATTTATGTATGTATTAATAGAAGTATTAGAAGATTATTAGAAATCATTAAGAAATTATTAAGTCAAGTACAATAATGTAATTCAGTTCATGAGAACGGATGCAATACAATGTATTCCAGACGATAGTGATACTGCAGGTGACAGGTCACAGACGGTTAAGATACCGCGATTACCTAGAAAGTAAGATTGTTACAATGTATTAATGAATAGAATTAAGAATAGGCAGACATGAGCTCTGCAAGCTCCTACAGAATTGAAAGGGACAGGAACAACATAAATACCCTCGGAGCTCCAAGACCAGTCAGTCAGTCAAAGTATTTCAGCTTTAACATTGAAGTTTGCTTAGGCTACTCACTCATATTAATGCAATTAATTATTTTATTTCGGCTTAGTATAATTTACAACAGTTTGTCAAAATTCCATAATTAATGTCTGTATAAACTTATAAAATTTGTTATAAGTTTTGGAGGTAGTTTTTAAAAACACTTCTCCCTAGGCCCGAAACGTAACTCACGTAGTCTATAAATCCTTAATTGGATGTACTTTCGTGTTACTAGGAATGTTTACGACCGGTTCCAATGCATTAAGTAAACGTGATTTTTCCATTTATCGATTGTAACCTCGTTTTTTTGAAGTGATATGATGGGCGGGTATAGGAGTAAAGTTCTTTTCTTTGATTGTATCGGTTTCTTGCTCGAGAATAAGCTTTCCAATAGTGCTATTCGGGTGATCATTGTCTGTTACTTTAGGCAACTGTAGCGTAAAAATATATAATTAAAAAATGGTGTACAGCAGTGGTGTTTGTCTTTTTCTTAGTAGCACTAGTAGCATAAACTAATAAATACGCTATTAAATGCTAGTATAATTCAAGTTATATGAAAGAAATTAAATCTATCGTAGGGTAAAATAAAGAGTTTCGCGCAAACCACTGAATACCGAAGGTCTAACGATAGAGCAAAAGACTGGTTTTGGAGATTATAAGACACTTATGTTGGCGTATTTTAATACCGAATAGAAAAATCCTGTATAATTGAAGTAACATTGATTCAAGCATGAGGTGCCATATGTTCCATCAGATGCCGACCACAAAAAGTTGTTGTGCCCCACCAATGAATTAGCAGAATTTACAAGATAACGCCGTAATAAAGTAAAAATTGGAACGTCATACCAATCTGTAAAATTTACTGGTTTTTCCGTCTACATCGTTTGATGACTTTCATCAGTAAAATAAATTGGGCCGGAATATTGTTTGTCACGTCTTCCAGGTTATTGATCGCCCTTCTGGAGATGATACGGGGCTCGAAATGGAACTTACTTTGCTCCCATCGTCGGATATGGTATGGAAACAACTGTTGTTGGTTGAGTATCTATTAGATAATAAATCGGCTTTAACTCTACTGGAAATTTGTTTATAAATTTTGTATAGAAACACCCCACTATTTAGGTGCAATATTTGTACGTAATTCTGTGCCGCCTACTGTGAAATGCACTTTGGTGTGTAGAGGGGATTTTCTTTGTATTACTGTTACCTACTATGTAAGTAAATACCTTTCCTACATATTTAAAGATTTAAAAATTTTGGTATCCACAGGATTGAAAACAGTTCGCTGTATATATTTTTGTTTAACTTTTGCTTTATGTACGAGTACATAATGAATTGAATCACCCCGGGTGGGTCCTGTAAGTATATACTTTCCCTAAGAAATATATTATATATATATATATATATATATATATATATATTGTAGTGGATTTAAAGGGTTAAATTTAGGGATAAACAATGCAATTTCCAACATCCTGTGTAGAGAGAGGAACATAAGATTTACGTGCAAAAGTTAGTTCATTTATTTAATTTAAATTAACAACGATTGATGTATTGTTATAGTTAGGGATTAAAAGGTAATAGATTCATAATGAAAATCAGTTTCATAAGACAATAGAAAGACATAATTAATTTAATTTAGTTTAATTCAATGGGTTATAACATCAGAAAACGCATCAGAGCATGAAAAATCAATAATCCCAAGGCGAAAAGCTTTCTTAACAAACAAACAGACGTCGGTTATAGAAAATACTGTGAAATGTAAACTCCGAGAACTATTATTTTAAACAATCGTCTTCCGCTTATTTTTGGAGCAAAACAAGCCAAGCTTCAAGGAATATGGTTCAAACCGTTGGTGGTTTCGTATAAACACTAACAAGAGTTTCTTAAAGAGCAGAAAGGATGCACAATTAATAATAGGCTACAGAATGAGATGGGAGAAATGCATTCGTTTTCGTAGCGCACGTAATTCAATCCAAGTGGAGTAGACATCAGACGCGGGCAGTAATATCGATTTTCTACCACTCAAGTATGGTTAGAATGCGACATCCAATATGCATAAGACGGGAATAAAGATACTACAGGCGGAGTTTTGTGACGTCACTGAACTGTATCATTGGTCGAAATAGGTAGTTTTAGAACAGACAATCACGCGACAGGTGGATGGGATAGTTTGCATGATTTAGCGTAATGACGAGGGAATATTACGAGAAGTTTAAAGATGGTTATATAAAATTTGCGGAAATGTTATTTTGCAATTAGGTATTTCGCGTAAAGTGTGGCCAAGGCGGCATGGTTTTATTTGTATAAATACGAGAAGTGACTTAATATGGCTCTCTTTAATTTTACATCGCTTAAGAACGATAATAATCACCTGACGAGACTTGTAAGTATTAAAATTTTGTAAAATAGTATTCGATTGTTTGTGGCCTTATAGTTAGTAACGTGAATAGTAACGCGAGTGTTGTAAATTTAACTGGGGTTCACGAATACTTAAACAAGCTCGTAAATTAATAATACCGTTGTAAACAGTGTAATATACATAGATTTGGATATTGGAATTGATATTAAACGGGTAGCACAAAAATCAGCTTAGATGGTGTTTTCATCTATAAACATCTGGTGGAGCAGCGCGCATAATCACGCAGCCAAGGGGCTCAGGAATATAATACCTCATCAACGTAGATGGCGTTTTCAAGTTTTTCCAGGTAACGCATTTGAATTTGCTGTTTTGTTTTGATAAACTGTTGAAATTATTTGTGATGTGTGAGTGAACTTTGATGGTATTTTTTTGGTAATTAAACGTATTGAAAGAAATACGCATAACTGACTATTATAATGATATTTGAATATAAATCTAAAGGTGTACGTAAAGCTTATTAACTTTCCTGATAAATTTAAATTTAATTGTTAAGAGTACATGGGTTTTTTTTAAAGTTTGTAGTAAAAGTATGCAAAGTAGAAAACATACATTAATAAACTGGGTTATCATGAGCTCACCATACTCCAGTGTGTAGTAATTAGAAATCAAGATAAGGTATTATTTGGGGCCCATTTACTACTGTTGCATTAAATGTGCTTGAAATTACAATTTTAAAAACAAGGACTTAATGAAAATACCATTTTTCTGAGGTGTAACTGGAACACCGAACTGTACATAACTATGAATTATTATTTGTAAATAGCGGTAAAATAAATATTGTATGATTGTTGTATTATTTTGTGAATTTTTTGAATGGTGTGTGATTGGTAAAGAGAATGATAATAAATCTAGGTATTCGAGAAAAGGCACAGCTGAGCTAGCCAGGGAAACTACTGATGAAATTAATTTGATAAAGCAGAATCCGGGTAAGAAATTTTGGTGAACGTTTATATTTTGAAAATTAATTTTTTCTGAAAGTGGTGAGAATCAGTGCACAGTTAAGTTCCACGGCAATTTATAGCGACCCGAACGTGAGGCAAGAGCTCCAAATAGAATTTTAGCAATTTTATTCTAGGAAACTGGCGAGCTGAGAGAGAGAGTCTGTTTTGTATAAATTTAAGAATATTTTTGGGAGTGTGTGTGAGTGATTTGAACGTATGCAGAGAAAGTAGGGGTTAAGAAGTCAAGGACTGGAAATTGGAAGTGACGATAGTGCCTTGTTTGATAAAAATTCAAAAATGGAGGAAGCTGGAGGTCGCAAGGATCAGTCGAGGACGGAGTCAGGAAACCAAGAAAACGAGATGATAATGAGTATGCTTGAAAGAATGAATGAGACTTTGAGCGGGGTTAGAAAGGACTCGAATAGGAAACTTGAGCAGATGAGTGCTGAATCGAACAAAAAATTTGATCAGATGAGTGAAACATTAAGCGGAGTTAGAGAGGACTCGAATTGAATATTTGAACAAATGAGCGCAGAGTCGAATAAGAAATTTGAGCAAATTAGTCAGAAAATTGACAATTCGACGAGAGAATTTTCAGATTTTAAAAATAGTTTGACGGTAAAAATGGGGGAAGTTGAAAATATGGTAGATAAAAATGAGCGGAATATTAGAGGTTTAAATCAGGAAATGGGACATTTAACGAAAGAAGTACGGATTTTCTGTGAGGAGGAGATTAATGCTAAAATGACTGACGTAACGAAGGTTGAAAGAGAAGTGACAGGGATAAAACAAAATGTAGCAACTTTGATGGAGGATGGTCCAAAATTTGTAACAGGTAATATGTCGCTGGAGCAACAAATGAAATTTTATGGGGATAGTAGAGTTAACCCTCAGATATTCATTAATCCGTGAGGCTCGAATGTTTTTTAGAAAGTACCTGAGACTGCAAGTCCAAGTTCCACGGCAATGTATATATATATATATATATATATATATATATATATATATATTGCTATAATTAAAAGGAATACTTCATGTAAGTATCATAAAAATCACAAAAACCAAACGTTTAAATTATAAAATGTATATAATTTGTTCATGAGGCGAAAGCAAATTCAAACCACCCTGTATAAAATCAAGAACAAGCTACAGTTAATTAAAGGAAGCACAATTAGTAATAACTTAACTACATTCATCGAGATAAATAATTGTGGACGCAATTCTATCATTTTTAAAAACATTTAAAACATTCTAAGCTCAAAAATAAATAGAAATTTGGCATATTTTAAGAAAGATAACCGTCAAGTAAAATTTCTTTCAAGACGCATTAGTGTAATAAAATAATCAATGCGTGTAAATTATACCAATTGGTAATAAACAAACTTTTTATAGCAAGCATATTTCATAACGCAAGAATTCAATAAGCGCATGTAAAAAAAGGTATAAATGCTGAAGCAAAAGCGTGCGTGCGGTTTGAAATGTATATAAGTTGCCACATTTAATAAAACCCAACATAGGTAAACAAAATATGGATATTAAATTTCAAGCATACATGATATAACATTTGTTAATGAATTTCAATACATAGTTCTGATCTACGTGCAAATTTAAACGTATAGAGTATGCAATTAAATAAAATTCAATAGGTTGCAGATATCACACATAATTGCAACGTTTTTGCCATGGTGTGATAACAGATAGCGGCTTGTTAACCAATAAGAGCACGTGGAACGTTCGGGCAGAAATTTGCCTATAAAACCAACCGGAGCATATAAGGAAGAGACATTCCATAATCGACGCGCTGACTGTAATAGTTGAAACCAAATTATTACGTGAAAGAAATTTAGTGAAAGTAATAAGTAACAGAAAACGAAATATAATAGAAATTAAAAAATTACAAGTGAAGTACATAGTAAAAATGCGCGTTGATATAAAACGTAAGTCTAGATTTCATTAATTTAAACACAGTCTTTACAATTTATTTAGGGCTCTAAGTATGGACACAATAAATGGGAAACTAAATCAGAACTAAATTAAGACTAAATACGACGTTAAAACTTAATTACTGGGTTAAAATTCTCATAATAAATGATATAATACTCTAAGTCAGCGCTTCTCAACCTTTCTGTTATTGCGACCCAGTTTACCAATGTAAATATTCTCGCGCCCCCACTACCGAAAAAATTATTGGTTTCCCCACTCCTTGTGTTAGGCCCGTGTTTTAGTAGGCGCTGCTTTTTGTACACATTCTGCCAGGGTCACGTTAAGTTTTAGTCTATCGGCTTTGCTAGTGCTCCTGTTGTGCGAGTACACTTCAGAGGTTATATAGTGCATACATTTGTATAGAACCAGGATTGCGAATCAATCTTAACTGTAGTCAATCTTAATTTAACATTGTAAAAGTATTATTTATCTAAAATTGATAATTTTCTAGAGGACCTAAATATTAAAAGGCAAGTACAAAAAATATATTTATCATTTTATCATAATCATGCCATTTAATTTAATTGGTATCTGAAAATAATAAAGAATAATAGAAATATTTAAGAATTTTTATTTACTTTTTCTTATATATATTTTAGAAGCAACAGAGGCATATTTAGAAAAGATTATGGATAAATTTTTATATGGGCGTAAGCGAGAATTGGAGGATTGTGAAGCATCAACTAGTGCACAGGCTAGGCATGTTTCAAAAACTAAATCAAGAAAATATTGCGCAGAATACCTAAGCTATGGATTTACGAGCACTGAAGTAAATGAAGAAGTAAGGCCCTTGTGTGTTATTTGCTCAAAAACTTTGGCAGCTGACAGTATGAAGCCAAATAAACTTAAACGACATTTGGAAACTCTTCATAGTGAATACGTTAAAAAATCCCGACAATTTTTTGAAAGTAAATTAAAATCACTCGAGAAGCAAAAATTAGTTCTTAAAAGCACTTTGTCTGCGAATGAACAAGCCTTACTCGCTTCTTACAAAGTTTCGTATCAAATAGCCAGATGCAAGAAACCTCACAATATTGGTGAAGAGCTAATTTTGCCAGCTGCAATTGAAATTGTAGAGACCATGTTCGGAGAAAATTTTGCCAAAAAATTAAAATCTATTCCACTTTCCAATGATACAGTTGCTCGTCGTATTTCTGACATGGCTAAAGATGTACAGCATCAGCTTTTTTGCAAAATTGCGTGGAAAATTGTTTTCAATTCAACTTGATGAAGCAACTGATAACAATAAAGATGCTCATTTGATAGCCTATGTACGTTTTTGTGATGGTGTATCAGCTGTAGAAGAATTACTTTTTTGCAAACCGATACAGCAAAGGGCAACATCAACTGCTTTATTTACCATCTTGGATAATTTTATAAACGAGGCGAATATTGAATGGGAAAATTGTGTTGGAATATGCACCGATGGTGCTCATTCAATTTCTGGAAGATTTCAAAGCATGCGAACACTAGTAAAACAAAAATCTTCACAGTGTATCTGGACGCATTGCATGATCCACAGAGAAGCACTGGCGTCGAAAGAAATGAGTACTGGTTTAAATATCGTGTTATCTACAGTCGTAACTGTTGTAAATTATATAAAAACGAGATCTTTAAAATCAAGAATGTTTTCTGAACTTTGTAAAGATATGGGATCAGTACATACAGCATTACTTTTTTATTGCGAAGCTAGATGGTTATCACGTGGAAAGTTTTTGAAGCGTGTTTTTGAATTAAGAGAAAAAATCTGTATTTTTCTAGAAGAAGAAAATCGACAAGAAGCCGTAATGTTTTGAGATACTATATTTATTATGAAATTGGGTTATTTGGTCCATATATTTGAGAAGTTAAATGTCTTGAATCTTCAACTTCAAGGAACAAATACATATATTTTGGAAACAAATGATAAAGTCAATGGTTTTTGTAGAAAATTGTATTTGTGGCTTAGAAATTTAAAAGAAAAGAAATTGGAAATGTTTCCGAATATAAATGAATTTGTAAAGACATACAAACCTGAAGAAGAACATATAAACGTGATTTTCATAACTATAAACGAACATCTAAGCATGCTAGCAAAAAATTTAAAAAAATACTTTTTTGCTGACGAAAAAGTTCTAGCAAGTTACGAGTGGGTTAGGGACCCATATCACAATGTTCCACAAGGTATCTCGACTTCTGAAGAGGAAACTTTTATTGATTTTACAACAAACAGGGAAATCAAAAGACAATTTAATAACAAATCGATTTTTGAATTTTGGGCAGGTTTGGATGACGAGTATGCTACATTAAAACGAAGAGCTTTCCAAATACTTTTACCGTTTTCAACATCTTATCTTTGCGAAACCGGATTTTAAGCGGTATCTTCGTTGAAAACAAAATATAGATCACAGCTAAATATAGAAAAAGAACTTAGGGTATCCATATCTGGTATTACTCCTTCATTTCAAAAACTTTGCAATGAGAAACAGGCTCAAGGAAGTCATTGATTAGTAACATAACATTTAACTGGTATTTGTTTCATACTAATAAACTTAAATAATGAATATAATAAATTATTTATTGGTAATATGTAATCATAAACTGTATTCTTAATTTAAATATGTATATATATATATATATATATATATATATATATATAGTTAGAATATATATATATATATATATATATATACTTTAATTTTACAATTTGTTTTATTTTACCTTCAAAAAAGTTTTTATTTTGTTTTTAAATATACTCGCGCCCCCCTTGTAGTAACGCCGCGCCCCCAAGGGGGGCGCGCCCCACAGGTTGAGAATCGCTGCTCTAAGTAGTTCAAATCGTTGGACAAACGACTCCAAGTTGCTGGTAAATATTTTGAAGTACTGGAGAGCCTGCCAAGCTGCCGATTAACGACTTGAAAGCACCGAACAAATAATCGATTTGGATCAGGAAGCTTTAGTGAAAAACTAAGGAGGAACATAAGGTAAGGATTAATTTTTAATTTATAGTATGTTATATTTATTATTTTATATATTTGCTGAGCTTAAAATTTGCATGTAATTTTTGTGTAAAAGGTCAACAAAGTTTTGGTTGGTACGCAGAAGTACGTTTTAATAGGAGAATAATCCTTTGAACGTTCAACGAATCATTCATGGTAAAATGCAATTTTTTTTGCTGGCTTTAATTGATATAAAAATGTGTAAAGAGGGTTATAATCTTTGTAATGAACAAATTTGATAGGAATACTTATTTTAATTCTGATTCAAGAGTTATGTAAATAGAACATTGTAAATTTTCTTGGCTTATTACGGAATCATACAGCTGATTTCGAAAGCTACTTTCTGGTAGTCACCGACTTTGGATGTGTTCTACAAAACTTTCGTTTGATTCTAAAAAGTACTCGCAGCATATGAATTTGTACTCTTTCGGATTTACCTCTCATTTTAGTTTTTCCCTCCTACTCCCTAACTTTGTTCGGGTGTTTTCGGCAACCCTCGGCTCTTGTTCTATGGTATATATAATGGAGCATCTTTCTTAAGTAATTTTGTATTTGGCAGTAGCTAGAACGCTAAACATGAGCACCTCCAAGGTGATTAACGTTCCTCAACTTCTTGGAAATAAAGTGAAACCAACAAACAAGCGATTTGGATTGTGGTGGTTAATTAAAACTAAGCTTCCATCTTCTATTGAGATCAGTAACCATATGGGGGATGGAATAAAAGAAATTATCCACACAGAAGGTTTCGAGAATATTAATAAAAAAAACAGAAATCCGATATGTATTCTGTACAATGTGCAACTAGCAGATGTTAAGTTGGAAACAGTATTGGAACTTTCAGATATATTAGACGGACTTCAAAATGATGATTACCACCTCTTTGACATAGCTATAACCTAAGATTTTGCTGGCATACTTAGCAAGGCGGAGATGTGTAATTATTTAACTACAAACCATAACTTTTGCTACAAGGGCGAAAACGAAGAGACTGCAATATTACAGTTGACAACGATTAAACTGCGGAAATAGATTGTTTAAATGGCTAACGGCTAATGCAATAATTAAAATATACAATAAATTTGTGTGTTAAATAGCAAGTCCCGGTGTTAGTAAAGAACTTTGGAATCATATACTAGATTTTCTATGTTGTCCAGATGTACGCGATTGGATGGGACAATATACAACTGTGTAACTGGAAATTATGTTAGTGCGATCCAGGTCTATAATACCTCAAAAGACTATTTAGACTTATCGGGAGAATGTAAGTTGTACTTCCTAAAGGCATCAATGTATTCGGTACCGCTTACCAAAATGTGGCGTAAGCTGTCTGACAAGCTACAAAATAGCTGTTGTTTAGTGTATAATATCCTCTTACGGTACGGTACGTATAATGAGGGAACAGCAATACACAAAGTTAAATGGGGGAACAGCAATACAAAAAAGCTAACCGGCTTGCAACTTAAGTTATCCAAAAAACCTGAAGAAAAAGAAAAATTCATAAAGTATACGCTTTCAGCTTTTAGTTTTAACTATTTATCAGTAAATTACTGGGAGTTAGTAGAGAAAAAAAAAGTCAATATAATGTAAAAATCTTACACAAGTGCTACATTCAAGCAGATAATACATATTTTACGTAATCTGCAGCAGCATATTCTACAATTTCAGGGATGATTAATACCCAGAGGTTGTAAGACAATGCGTAAATATCGGTAGTAATCTCTATTCGTTTACGCCATACGCTGTAAGTGGAAGATAAAGGCAGCTGGAATTAAAGGAAATGGATGCAAAACGGCGAAAGTTAAACAACATGAAAAAATTGTGGCCGAACAAGAACAATACAAAGATGTGTTGGACAAAAAGATCCTATTAGAGAAAATGAAGAAGAACTAAAAGATTATTTTAAATGAAGGAATTGCAGTTTCACTTTAAGATTCTGCTAAAGAATTAAAATTTCGACCTCGCCTTGTATTTAAACAATTACAAGCTTATTAATGCTGCTTGCTTTGCTATATTAGCAATAATAAATCACGGTCCTAAATGAAGTACAAATTGCTAAGGTTTTGTAACTTAACAATGCATGTAATTTCCTTTCGTGATTCATTTGTTTGATTTGAAGCGTAAACTTTGATTTTGAAAATATAACTGTTTACCATTTATTCTGTATATAAAATATATAAATACATTGTTATAAAGCATTTAAAACGTAACCTAAAATAAGTTTCCTTTATCTTACGAATGGGGGCTTTCGAAAATATTTAGGTAGCTATCAGTTCCAAAAAGCAAGGGTTTTGAAAAATATTAACACATTTCAATTATACACATGGTTCTAAACTAAACTACGTTCTAGAAAAATCTTTCAATAGGAATGCATCATAGGTCACAGTATTCTATAGGGGCAGTGGAGAGAGTGCAGATGTTTTTATTGTGGCAACTATAATTCTTTTGTAAACCCAAATATAATTTAGTAGGTCGAACAACCGATTTATATTACACATACCGGTAAGAATTGGTATTGGTAAAAACCTAAAAAGCAGGGGCAGCGGTTAAAGGGTTACTCCGGTTTAGAAGAATTTTTTAGATTTCGATTTCCCATGAAATCGTATACTAATTTTATAGGTTACACGATGAGTTGATCTCAAAAGTCGAAGAAATACTGATTAGAAATATATTATAGTTAAACACGATATGGTTTGTAAAGGATTAATCTCTAAATAAATAAGGGGTGGTTTTATTTGAAAAATTTCCAGAGATTCAAGTAGCTGAGAAAAAACAATATTAACTGACATCTTACACAACGGATTTATATTAAAATAAAAATACCAGTAACAATGAGTTTTGGCAAATAACTAAAAACAGAGGCAGATCTTCGAATGTTGCTTCGATTTAAAAATTTTTTTGCAGATTGAGTAGCTGAGAAAATTCTAGACTATTTCGAGATGCTACACTACTAGAAGGTAGGAAAAATGAATTATTCCAAGAAAATTTTCGTTTCCTCGGGAAATTCTATACTAATTTTATAGATTACACGATGTGCTTATCTCAAAAGTCAGAGCAATGCTGTTTAGAAATAGATTATAGAGATAAACATGGAATCGCGTGTAAAAGATTGATCTCTAAATAACTAAGAAGTTGTTCGATTAAAAAAATTCCAAAATATTTCAGTAGCTGAGTAAAAAACAATCTTAATTGACATCTTAGACAACGGATTTATATTAAAAATACCGCTATCAATACGTGTTTGGCAAAAAACTAAAAACAGAGGAAACTCCTCGAGTGTTGGTACGATTTAAAAATTATGACCGATTTGAGTAGCTAAGAAGATTCTAGACTAATTTGATATGTTTCACCACTAGAACGTAGGAAAAATTGGTTATTCGAAGAAAACTTTTGTACCCATGATAAGCGATTTGTGGCCTGTGGCCATGGCGCTGTCCCAGAATGGGTGTTCTCCTCTACTAACTGTGTAACAGTGTTTTGCTCTTGGACGGGTGATGTCTAGGATATAATACTTGAGTTCCCTAGTATTATAAACGTCATCCAAATTCCTCTTTTGGTACAAATTTACCTTTCGTTGTTTACTTATAAGGAGTATTTTTATAAATTTAACCCTATACGTTTAACTATAACTACAAATCCTCCAACGCTTCAAATGGGGCTCAAGTATATGGGGAATGAATAACTAAAGCAATAGCAGCTCGTGTCTTTGCAACACTTTTGTAAATATTAACTCTGGAAGGTAACCAATTCGATCGCTGATTTCCCAAATGTATAATATACAAAACAAGCCGAGCGCAGACATTGCTGTATGCATGAATACCTTCGGTACGTGTTTACGCAATCACGTTCTTTTTTCAGGTAACACGAGACTGTAACTCATATAAGCCAGACGTTACTGTTTTATTCAATGAAAACTATAAGCAAAAACGTAAATTTCTTGAAGTTTCTGCTTCTTAACCAGATTTTAATTCTGTATATTAGCAACCTTTTATTAGGAAATAATGATGTTTTTAAACTTTTTATTTCAAGTATTATATTACAAACACGCCATCTGCTCGTTCTACATATTCTAAGAATGAAAACATTCCCGGCATCTGGTGCAGCTCTATTTAAATTTTAGAGAGGTCGGTTTTACAAGATTTGGGTGAGAAAACTCGACATAATTTTATTTATAAATGTTTTAGAAAGTTAACTGTCGAAAGGTGTTCTTTTTTCTTTCGCAAATGAGATGAAACGTGCAACCAGCAGCCTAATTATTTTACTAACAACTACTGTATAAGCAGTCCCATAATCTAGATCACTGAAAGTTAATCTATATATACCTTCAACTGATCGGGTAATATTAACTTACTTAAATACACTAATGTTAGCGAGTTGCTGAAATTTAGCCCCTACGCGTTCTTATTTCTCAAATTTTAAAGACGTGTAGATTAGTACCTTTTTTAAGAATTAACGTGTTGTTAAAAATAACTAAGCAGTGTTTATTTAAAATTGCAGTACGTGCAATAAATGATGCCTCTGAATTAGATGAAATTGAAAAAGCAGAAGAAATTAACGTGCTGTGTGAGAGAGCTGGGAATATGTCCAATCGGGGAGGTGCAAGAGAGAAAGATAATCGAATTGGTTTCCACAGTGTGACTCTTGCAAATTTTTAATTTAACTTTTTAGACATGCTTTAAATCCGAATAGAAGTATTCTAAAAGACGCTTCGCATCAATTTTCCTTACCATTTTTCTTTATAAAGCTATATAAAGCTCTTTATGTTTAACAAAGATATGAAACGGGAAATTATAAATATGTTATCACAGTAGATGAGCTAGGTAAGTACCGCCCCAAAAACCCGATTTTCTTATGAGATTTAACATGAGAAAAGTTAAAATTAATTCTCGTTGTTTTTGTACCAACTATAAGAATTCTCAAAAGGAGGAGGCAGGTCCATTCTTGTCATATCCTGCATCCGTGCAATGATTTGTTCCCGTTTTCCAATACCAATGATTAAGCATAACAATAGACCAAAATAAAGCAATAAATAAACAATACAATTAAAATTCATTATACAGCCTATTCATACATACATAATAATAGCACATCCTTATACACATATTTTATGTGTACATCTTGTACTTCAACATTATATAATATAATAAAGTTACCTTCAGTCTAGTGTCGTTAATGATCGAGTAGTGTCCGATAGGTAAAGTTGCATATGAGCCGGGAAGTAAATAGCATTTCTCGTCTTCTAGGCAATGCAATTTTTCCGTGTAACAACAGTATGAACGTGATGCTTCACCGACTGAATTAAGTTTTAGGCAACAAATACTTCCTTAAATTCTTCTATGCAGCTGACATAATCAACAAATGTGATTTAATTTTTTATCACTAACTTTTTAATCTATTTTATCTTTTTTGTAACGCTGAAATTTTGGATAACAGGAGATCGTATATTTGATTCAACCTTTTCTATTAATCGCGAGAATTCAGCCTCCTCTTCCTAATAAGTTTTAAAATTCTTCGTCACGCACATCTTTGATCATAGTCCAATAAAATCTGTCATAAGTCTTCCACTATTTTCATCCTTCATTATACCCAATATTTTCTTGATAAATGGAGAAATTCCATAAATATTGTTGAAAAAATAATCCGATGTATCAGTGTCCAATACAATCTCGTTTCATGGTTATAAATGGATCTAATTCACAATTTTATAGATTAGGTTGTATCTGTGTAGAAAAATGGCATCGATCTTCAAAAGCTAAATTCATATACCCACATTGATAATCGTAGATAGTTGATTTCGCTATATCGAGAATGTACATACCCATATTAGTTAGGTCTATGTTGAAAGGAGGCGCGGAAATTTGGTTTGACTTAATTGAAAATGAGATAGGAACATTTCAGGAATTTGAAGTTAGATTTTTAAGACACTTTTGGGGGGACAACCAGCAGTACAAAGCAAGAGATAATTTAATTATGGAAAAATATAATCAAAACTTAGGCGTGACCGAGAGTTATACGCTATACAAAAATTTTGTGTAGCAAAGCAACTAGATCCTCCGTTGGAAAAATGACAAATTATAAAGTACTTAGCCGGATATTTTGGAGAGGAGGTAAGACATTACATTACGAATCAAAATATAGTGGATAGAGAGATATTCCTAGAATATTTACAACGTTGTGATAAGTTGGGACAAAGTCGTGTAGTGGAAAATAAAATACAAAGGCAACAAGAAAACGTGGTTAGAATGCAAAGGAACACAGAAAGTAATAGGTCGAATTATCAAAGAAATATTGGCAATTATAGGGCAAATTTCAATAGAAACAGTTTTAATAACTACAATAATAATTTTAGACGTAATTGGAATACAAAAACACTCCAAGGAGAGAAACGGAGCAAACCAACCACGACAGGAACATAAATCAATATGCACGCCAACAACAACATAGGGAACAAACGTCACAAACAAGCAGAACAAGCCGTAACTACATTGAAACGAGTCAAACAGGACCAGCTACGTCAAATCAGGATTTTTTAATGTGGACAAACCATGTAAGCCCTTAAAAATTAATGGAAACGAACACCATCGCAAATACATAAAATATGAAATGGAAAACGATTCAAATAAAAGCTTATTACCGATAATTAAATTAACAGTGGAAAATAAAAGAAGTAAAATACTCGTTGATACGGGAGCAGAAGCATCGCTAGTAACTGAAGATTTTGCTAAACGGGGAAGGTTAATGGAGAAGATGATGCCATGTTAGAAAATGTAATTTGATATCACCGAATAGCAAGAGATTTGCAAGTGTGAATAAAATGGTAGTTCTGGAATGTGAAGCGGGAAAGATGAAGTTTGAAAATGAATTTATGGTAGTACGGAGAGTAAGGATAGATGTGATATTTGGTATGGATATAATTGATAAGTTGGGATTAAAGATAAAAGCCGAAGGAAAAGAAATAGATGTAAAAGGTAAATATATTAAATGGGATGATGAACAAAGTGTCAAAGTCGAAGGAGAATGTATGAATATTAATCAATTTGAGGGAAAAGTAAATGTAGAGGAGGATATAAATGATCAAATCAAATGCCCAGAAGAAATGAAAAATAGGGTGAAGGCATTATTGATGAAACATTCCGAATTAATAGGATCAGGGTCCAGAATAGCAACAAGGTATGTGAACACGGAACCGTTTAATACGCAGTTATATCCTATTCTAGCAGCATACAGGGATAGCGTGAGAGTAGAGATAGATCAAATGTTAAGTGAGGGTATCATTGAGAAATCAGACACATATTTTGTTAATCCACTAGTTGTAGTAAAGAAAAGTGATGATGGCATCAGGATTTGTCTGGATAAATAAGAGAACAAAACCTCAATATAATAGTCCACCAACTATGGATACAATTTTAGCAATAATAGGTAATAAGAGAATATTTTCGAAAATCGAATTGAAAAATTCATTTTGGCTAATTTCACTAGAACACGAATCAAGAAAGTATACGGGTTTTTCTGTAGAAGGGCAGATTTATCAATTTAAAGTGGTTCCTTTTGGTTTGTCTTCAAGTAAGGATGCGATAGTAAAGCCTGTGCAGGGTATATGTGACCGTATGAGGAATTTTGTATTTATTATGGGAGTGATATTTTAATCTTTAGCGAAGATATAGAGCAACATTTTATACACCTTGAACGTATTTTGTTAGAATTAAATTTAGTGGTGATAAAGTTAAATGAGAAAAAGTGTAAATTCTTTCAGGAGGAAATAAAATTTTTAGGATACAGTAGAGGATATATTAAAAGGAAAAATAATACAATCAATGAGGTAAATTCAGAAAATAATTTTGCAGAGATGGTCAATTTTGGAAAGAAGAAGGATAGAATAATCTTAGACAAAAAGCTTTTAATAATGGACAGGGAATAGAAGCCATTGTACAAATTGTAAAATAAATAATGTAAATAGATGAGTTAAATCGGGATATAATTATAAGTTAGGATAGGTATGGATAAGGGATTAGAATAGGGACATATTCGTAAGTTAAGATAAGTACAGAAAGGATTTAGGATAGGGATTCAGTTATAGGACTAATCAGATTTGTCAAAAAAACTTGGGGGAACAATTCGAAACACAGGAGACAATTAAATTCTATAAAGGAAATAAAAATATAACAATTTAACATCAATGGCGATTTTGTCTTCATGTTGGACGCCAAAAATAGCATTGTTTAAAAATTTTATATTTTAATTTTGGGGAATAATGCTATGATAAGAGGGTAGTTTAAGGATAGATTAAGTCATAGGGGTCGTAAGATAAATGTAAATATAATTAACATTAAGAAAACCCAACAATTCCACCATTAAATGGGAGTAAATCGACTATTTTACAAAAGTTCGATAGCGAGCACACTGTATATAAATTATATCCAATTTATATCAAAGAAAGAAGTTCATTTTGAAACAATCAAATACTATTTAGCTAAAATAATGATGTGTACGTCGTATAATACGTTTAAGTTAAATATGCTAGTCCAAAATTGGAAAGAAACGATTAAAGATAAGATTTTAAAAGCAACGAATTGAATCAAAATAAACACGTAATCGGGAAAGATAAACAACCTGGCATTTTAGCTATTTGATAATTTCATTAAAAATGTCAACGCATAAATTAGCAAACGCATTCAAATACGTCATTATTAAAAAGATGAGTACGTCACTAGGAATATTATATTTGCATAAAAATCTAACATATTTGGAGTAACAAACGATATAACAAGCGGTTCGTAATACGATAAAGTTTCGACTATAATCGACACAAACAGAAAATATGTGACAAAATGCAATGGATACTTAGAAATTCTGAGAATATGCGGCAAAATATTGAACGTCTACATGCGAGATTGAATGACGGAACAATAATTAAAACCAGGTAATTTTGAGAAATACCGAGTTCTACAAAGATATGCGCAAAGTACAAGCCTTGATTAACAATCACACTAATTAGAACGTAGATAGGTGGAGTCTATAAATACCACAGAGAACTCGTAAACATTCAGTATGTTTTCAACAAGGCACGAACCACGTCAATTTAAAGCGAAAGATTACGTACAATATACGTACAATATACGTAAATATATATATATATATATATATATATATATATATTGACGTGGTAAGGGGTCACGAGAGGTCATTGAAAAGCAAATTCTACAAATAAATCCCACTAAGATATAAAAGTATCCGGAAAAAATTTAAATTTCTTTAGGTCCATGGTTACACAGTGTGTAATACAAGCGTACTTTTTAGCCGTTAAAGTGCCGAACAAAAATGCAATTTCGTGCGTGTAAATAATCATCCTGTACAAGATAAGCGTATTGTAAATACATAGCAATTAATGTGCAATAGTGAAAAACACACTTCCCGTGTATTTAAAACTCCTTAACTTTAAATCAATAATACAGCCGTATAAGCCGTATATGTAAAAATAATTACTCTGAAGATACCGTAGAACACATTACATGCGAATGCAAATCGATCATTTTTAAGCGTAAATACAAAACTATTTCTTTTCATTTATTAATTATCATAAAACTACATTTCCCGTTGCACAAAACACTCGCTTTATTTAGCGTAAAAACCATATCAATCTAGTTAAAAACTAACGCTTTATTTTTAATAAATGTGTATTAAAATATATTTTAGTTAGCCCGAAAGCAAATATTTTTCTTTTACAATTGTTAAAAATGCAAATGGTTTGCATGAAAAAAGCTATTAAAATTTTAAACTAATTAGCCAAATTCACTTCCGTGTGTACAACATAAATTCATTTTTAAATAAAGGATTCTCCAGAGGTTTCGAAATTAAGACATCATCTGTACTTAGAACTATTTAAAGGTCTAATGAACAAATAAACATTTATTCCAAGAAATTGCAGAAACATTAAAAACCCATAAAATCAATAAGAATCACTTATTTTCTTACGCAATTGCTGTAGGATAGTAGGCGACACCACAATAACCTTAGGAGTTAGAGTAGGACGGTCAGCGCACGTCACTAAGAATTAAATCACGCTAATGAGGCAATAAAACCAGGAATTCCCAGAAACTTTCGTCAGATAGGTGTATATTCTTTAGAATGGGATCTCGTTAAAACCCGAAAGCTCTAGATTAGAGATAATTTTTATATATAAGCAGGAGCAATCGCCATTAGGTTCATTCATTAATTCGTGTCAATCAAGCTATATGTAAAGATATTCATTCGGTAATTCGATTTTATTCGATAAAACGATTCATGTCGATCTACATGATCGACAATGTAAAATTTATTAATAATTTGGCGTCGACTAAGTAAAAGTAAAGTTGATTATAAAGCAAAAACAGCATGCAGAATTTACATATGAATATGAAAGTTGTTAAATGTAATTATTGTAATATACAATGGAGAAGAAAAATTCTTCAATACAAGGTTACTTTAAGTTAATTAATGGGATGGAAGATTTAAGCGAATATGCATGAATTTTTAGACTGAGATTTAAACGTCAATTTAAAAATAGAATCAGAAGATATTTAATACTGTTAATTACGTATTGAAAAAACACTTTTTGGATTTTGCAAGAATTTTTCTTAGAATCTTTTTATTTGTAACTGATATTTCAGTATATTTGTCATTTAGTTTAAGGTAAAACGAGTCTTAATCATATATTTTTTTTTAAGAATACTTAGCAGGAAAGTTTGTGGTCAGAGTTCAAAACAGTCTGATTTTTTTAATAGACCGTCTGTCTAGGATTTATTTTTGCCAATATAATCCTTACAAGCGTGCGAATCAAA
Organism: Platerodrilus igneus; assembly: GCA_036346225.1. Taxonomy (NCBI): domain Eukaryota; kingdom Metazoa; phylum Arthropoda; class Insecta; order Coleoptera; family Lycidae; genus Platerodrilus; species Platerodrilus igneus. Next base: position 5,573,745 of record JARFIW010000090.1, read on the forward strand.
CCCAGGTAAACTATCAACAAGAAAAAAAAATTGAGTTCTGCAAATTTAAACCTTTTGATAATTTTGATAATTAAGTAAATTGGTACTTGTTAGGAATAAATTGTATATTTGAAAGAAATTAACCTGTACATTTTTTAAATTCTTTGGTTGACAAAGAATATTTTAGACTGCATGGGTGCTTTTTGATATTGCTGTGTTTGATTTCGTTTTGTAAATTCCAGATAAAGAAAGGTTAGAAAAGAAGGTAAGTAAGAAATTTCAAATTTTACAAGTTTTTGTACTTGTATCACAGCACACTTTTAGCGACACCCTACGTCAGCACTAATTAAGCGGCGCTCCAATTCGAAGCGCATCACTGCATTATATATATATATATATATATATAAATATATTGTAAATAGCTAAGATTCATAATTGATTTCTCTTTACGACATCCAACATGTATGATGCAAGCGGATTTGCATGGTTTAAATTATGTTACGATATAAAACTTATACATATAGAGTAGAATGAAATCTATTTCACGGGTTTTCCACAAGTAACTAAGAAGTTATTATGCGTAATTGTTTGATGAAGTATAAGGAAGATTTATCACAATATTACAAATAATCTTGGTAGAAGGTCACAACTGATGATTCTAATCAACAACAATAAATGTTAACGTCAATCTGAGAGAGAACCGGAAAGTATTTAATACTTATAATTACAATAAAGAATGGAAATGGGATTTTGATGAGCGTTATTTTATAACAATCGCAAACATAAATTTTGGTTCTTTTGTAACTGATAAGAATATTTAAATACTTGTAACATAAGCTAGAAAAGTTCTTAATCTTATATAAAAAATTATATGTGAAGGGGATACTTTTCTGCAAAGTTTTGAGGTCGGAGTTTGAAGCATTTTGACATATACTCAAATATCTATGCAGCCTCATTGGCCAACTACACTCACGAACGGGGTAATAAATGATGCACAAATTACCCACATATAATTTATAGAGGATTTTGTACCTGCTAACAAAGAGTAGGTAAGGATTATTTTAATGAGTAAGTAACATTTAGGAATGATTTTTTGTATGAACTTAAGCTGTAAACTGTTTTTCTTTAAATGAAAAAGCTTCTTTTGTATGAAAGAAAAATGTTTTTTAATGAATAGATGTATCTTGAAATTTCTGTTTCATTTTATTTTCGTAAATTCTACAGCATAATATCACTGAGCTAGCTAAGCAAGGAAAAAGAAGAAAAGCTAGTAATTTCATATTTTCTATTGCATTTTCATTAATAAAATTTGTTGTACCCAAGTCACAGCATTAATTTAGGGCCTATTCCCAACTAATTTACTTTGTCTTTACTTTTAACTGCCATTGTGGCTTGACGTTGCCCTTCAGGCAATTTTTAATTTTTAATTTTTGACCCACATTTATTATGTGAATCGTGCAGTAATTTGTTTTCAATTTCCTTTAATATAATTGATCAATGTAAATAGTTAGCGACAGGTTATGTATTTCTTGCTAATTTCGAATTTTTTGTTTCCATTTTAGCCTTTGAAAAAGGTTCGAAAAGAATGTACCGAAACGTTAGGTGTTGATTAAATTTTTCAATCAGTTTCTGTTGTTTGATTTGGACTATTTCCCATGATAATATGTACATGTATATTATACTATAAGACTGACCAGTCCAATAATTATTAATGTACTGAAAAGGACGATCTAATTGCAGATCTTTTGGGCCAAGTGTTATATTCTCACCACTTCATGGTAGTAGATTTGAAGAGAAAAGCGGAAATACAACGAAGAATTAAAATTCAATCGGTTTTTTGCATTTTGGTGTCCATAGAATATGGGTTTTTTCAACTTTATACGTAGGACATATGGAGAAGAAGTGGCATTCAAACTAAAAAGATGGGCTAATATTACATACAGATTGGCTAATTTGAATAATCGTATATATTTTTTAGAGAGGTGCAGACGCAGAAATTTGATACCAAAGCACATTAGGGGGATGTATAGTAGTGCATCCAGGAGCATCAATGTGTACGATCAGAGACGACTAACTAGGATCAACCAGCATTTATACAGGTCAGCAAGAATTATTTTAAATATAGAAATTGAAGCAAGCCATGGCATGTTGGTTCATTATAATAGGAACTTGCAATTTGTTATTAACTCTCTTAAAGGAGTTCTGCCTCATGCATTACTTAAATCTTTTAATCTGAGACAAGCTGCTAAATATGGTTTTTTACACCATAAAATTAAATCAACCAATAGAAACAAATTTAATAGATTGTTAGATGAACAGTTATACAATCCCAAACCTTATATTGACATTTTTAAATGGGTTTCTAATATTAGTGGTGCGGTAGTGCCTGACTTTGTGTTGAACTTTCTATCGTTGGGACCTAAGTTTAGTTTACAACCACAAACAAGAGACATTCGTTTGGGTAAATTAATCGGTCGGGTTGAATCTATTATCGATAACGATACGTTGTCGCAGAGAAAAAAAGATGTGATTAGGGGTAAGATCTCTAATGTAATTTTGAACTATTCTAACAACCCCCGAAATAACCAACATTTCAATATTTTTAATGAACAGTTCTACAAAGTCAAAAAATACTTAGCTGACCATCCTGAAATTGTTGTCACTAAGGCTGACAAAGGTGCAGTTACTGTGATCATGGATAAGAGTAGAGTATAATTGGGGCATCCACCGCCTCATTTCCCCCAGAATCCCTCATTTCCCCACACATCTGGACCAAAAAGTTTTCTTCGACTATCCATTTTTCATCTTTCGAGATAAATGAGCATCCACATTTCCTCCCACATCTGAACCAAATAGTTTTCTTTGTCTAGCCATTGCATCTTTCGAGATAAACCTATCTTGTTTGGTATCAATTAACATTAGATTTTTCTCAGCTACCCGAATCTTTAAGAATTTTTAAGATATCATCACCGCCAAGGCAGCTACCCTGATTTTAAGATTTCTTACCTGTAGCGACTTTTGAGCGTTCTTATAAATTTTTTCTCAGCTACCCGAATTTCTAAGATTTTTTAAGATATCATCACCGCCAAGGCAGCTACCCTGATTTTAAGATTTCTTACCTGTAGTGACTTTTGAGCGTTCTTATAAATTTTTTCTCAGCTACCCGAATCTCTAGGAATTTTTCAGATTGCATCATCCCTAAGGGAGCTACCCCAATTTTAAGATTTTGTGCTAAGATCAATTTCTAATCACCTCTCCTTTTTAATATCTACAATCCTTTAACCAAACACGTAGCAGTATTAACATAAATTAAGCATGCGAAAATTTATTTTATCCAATTTACAGTTTAATAAACTAATTACAATTTTTACAAAGTATAACATTATTTCCGGTGTGTGAATCCAACTAGTTTAACCTGTAACAAAAAGATTAATGTGTTGTTTAAATAGAGCTATAACAAAAAGAGATTAATGTAAAAGAGGAAACGTGTTTTCGGTTAATAAGACATATTATCGTTAACCTAACAATATGTTTTACCGTCCAGCGACACCACGTGGAGGTAAACACATTCCAATGTAATGGGTTTTAAATAGGAAAGTACGCTAAATGCTAGTCAATTAACAGCAATTAAATATTGCTTACTGACCTACCTTAATTAGGTTGCTGTGCTATTAGGAATGATGTTTAAGACTTCGTACGTATTTTCCGGATTATATGTTGTATTCTTTTTTTATTAAGTAATCGAATAAATCGTTCTTTCTGCTTCCAAAGAAACTCGGGCACCCAATCGTCGAGACTGGCGTTCTTTATGCGATAGCTAGCCATACGGTTGTTAAACGCTGTACTAACCATTTCTACACCATCGTCGCTAGTAGCGGTAACTGTGGCATTTTTATGTCTGTTGCTTCTCAAGTGTGCGGCATATGTATTCTTTTCCATTTCGAAATCGCATACTTTACACATAATTCGTGGTTGTTTCGTACAAGGTCCTTTAACAGCTGGTGGCGTTGAACGTTTAAGGCTTAATGACATACCGTGCTGTTTTTCCTTGTGTCGCAGTAAGTTGTCCATTCTCGTAAAGCGAAACCGCAAGTCCCACAGTTTAAGTACTTTGCTGCGGACGGCAACCGTGGACGATGTTACACCACGACATTTGTTCTGGTACCGTTTGAGAGCATTTTCCAGGTATTTTGGTCCCCGATCGCACTTAAAACGTTTGCAGATACCATTTTAGTACAAAACAAAATCCGCACTATAAGACTTGACTTGTAAGCGAACTAACTTATAACTAAAAAGTTTACTCCAGCGTACCTGCTTATGTTCCTTATAGAATGCAAACCGAAGGTTTCCGAAGACCACCGAAGGAAGTTGAGGATTCACCGGGGAACTAAATGACGTCATGATCCTCGCAGCTCGTCCAATACATTTAGCACCAATGTATGCGCCCGGTTCGCTTTGTCCATGCTGCGAATGCAGTTAGTAGAAACACCAGAAAACGTCTTCCATGTTATACAGATCGCATGCATATTAAAAATCGAAGAGTGTGGTAGCACACGCACACAAATTGGGTGCAAGTCGTGCTGTAGAAGATGCAGTGCTACTATAACCAAAAACACTTTAAACCATTACTAAGAAAATACCAACTTGTTGTCTACAGGATACTTACAACAATTTAATTTTAAATAACTTCTACGTCATATTTTAGGTGGGCTTGAATATTTTCCAAATGAATCACCAAGCGAAAGTATATGTAGCAGTATTAAATTAACCATTAATTTCCCATTTTACGACCATGGTTAATTATAGATTAAAATTTAATTTGTGCACGTTCGAGCTTCTCGTAAACTAACATATTTTATAGCAACAATGCGTTGTATAATACATGCATACCCTTCTCTGCGCTACTGCTATTCTTGTAATTGCTAGAAAAAGTCACTCTCCTTTTTACTGTTAGGACTGGGCAAAGCACCATTTTTGTATACTTTCTATAGCACATCGCGCACTTTTCGTCTGATAATTATGCTTCTGTAGGCTTTTACACTTTCGCATAGCGGTCGGCCGCATGTAATGATTTCTAGAACCGGTAAGTACTCGATATCGTCCAAATAGAAATTAGATGCTCGATGTCTGTCAACTTCCAATTCACTCGTAAAGGTAGCAAATACTCAGTCAATCATCCATTAAACTTCGACCCGCTCCTGTTCTGATAATTTACAAACATTTTCAAACGACAATGGGCCGAGAATTTTAAACCTCCGAGGATCTTTAAGTCGTGATCAATTACACATCCGAGCTATGCGTAAACTAACATATTTTGCAGCAACTGTATAATACATGCATACCCCTTCTCTGCGCTACTGCTATTCTTGTAGTTGCTTGGAAAAGTCAGTCGCCCTTTTTACTGCTAGGGCCGCTAAAAAGCACCATTCCATACTTTCTTTATAAGTGTAGCACATCGCGTACATTTTGTCGGATAATTAAATCTTTGTTTATGTAGGTCTTTACACTTTCGCTTATTTAAACATCTAATACAATTGATTAACCACTTTCGATTATTCTAACGGAGACCACCATACGCACCGTTCTTTTTGAATCCAACGATCCTATGGGCTTCCACGCACTAACACCTGACGTATTTTTCTTACTATTTGTTAAACAAAAACTACCGGTATCGCCATTGTGGACGTAAACAGATGTTTGTGGATGTGTACGAGAATATGTAGCCATATACATTAACCAGTCTAAGCTATTTTATTTAGTCCACGAAAACTACTATTTTTCTAAACCACAATTAATAATCGTCTTTGTAGGTTCCACATTTCTATCGTTACCCAATGACTGGTGCTACGTACATGGAAACTTTAATTTCTTATTGGAGAATTGTTATTCTCCCGCACTGCTGCGTAGTTGCATGTCTACCCCTTTTGGAGGTATATGCTCGTTATAGGTTGTAAGACCCTCGGTTTTACTTAACCACAATTCGTGAAAACCCTTTAATCTTTATAATCGTATCTTTCTCGCCTACAATACAGTAGGACTTAACATTACTACCAACAAATTCTAATACTGGACCCCCATTAAATACGTCTTTAATTTTCCTACAACTTTTTGTTGACAAGTGTTATATTGTATTTATTATACGCTGGGTAGTCACTCTTTTAAGATAAATATATTTTGCTAGGTATCAACTAATATTAAATTTTTTTAGGGACCCCAAATCTGTAAACAGATTTTAAATAGGACCACCCCATACAAAGTTATACCTTTTAAAGACCCAAATCACTGATTTTTGCCCATGTTTATTTAACTCCATCTTTAAAACCTTTTTTCCGCTAACAAGACATATGCTTTAACCAACCGTTTCCTAGAAATCTAAAACCGCAGTGTCCCGCGAATACCACGTGGAGATAACACGTATCCTCTGTCAACCAGGATAGAAGCCGGAAGGATTTGGAAGGTGGGAGAAGAACTTAAAAATTATGGCATCTTAAAACTAATATACACAATAGATTTACAAAATCTATACAAATATAAACAACTATCTTATATCTTTATGCCTCTATGGTAGATTGTTGTACTATTAGGAATGATGTACCTTTGTCATCTTCCCTCGATAAACTAATTTTATTAATAAGCTGCGTGTACAAATCGTATTTTTTACTCCGGATACATACGCAGGCAAGTACTCGATACCATCCAAATAAAAATTGGATGCTCGGTGACTGTTAACATCCGCTTCCCTCGTGTACGCCCAGACACATCCCAGCCCATGCGCACCCTGCGCATGCACACCCTGCCATGCGCAACCCTGCGCGTGCACACCCGCCCATGCGCATCCCTCTCTGTGCGAGTGCTATTTCGGGGTAACGTCACAGCCTTTTATAAATAAAGAACATTGTTATATACTATTATAAAATGTTTATTCTGACATTATACATAACAAATTTAAAAATATTTAATGCCAAGCATGGAGTCATTTAAACTTAATTTTAATACAAAGTTATACACAGAAGACAGTCCTTTCTTTATGTTTGTTTGCAGTGGTTTTAATTTTATCTAATTTTATTCGCAGCTTAAAATTTAAATCGACACCTAAGTCTTCTATCTCCTTTTCTAACCAATAGTTTGATACATAAAGACCGTCTAGGTTTTCGAATTGTAAAATGTACCGAAGTTTGCCTCTATATTTAAAGTCTTTGATTCCGCCGACAACCAGATCCATTCCTTCGTGTAATTCTTGCAGCTTGTGACAATCTTTTAATCGCAGCTTTCCCACTATATCCTGCATACGTATCTTGTTAGCTTGATCGACTTCTTCTTGTCGGTATTGGAGAAATCCTTTTCTCCCACACACCGTTGTGTAGTTGCATATCCACCACTTTTGGGAATATATGGTTGTTATAGGTTGTAAGACCCTCGGTTTTAAATGATCCGAAAGGTTCTTTACTAGGTAAATATACAATGTTTAGCGAAACCCCTTTGCGTGTGGTGTACGCCAAGGTTACGAAACCCGCATTCCTTAGTTCGTCTTTGTTATCTGCCATTTTGATAAATACGTTTTTAGAATAACCTTTTAAAAAGTATACGGATTTAGTACCATCCTTTTCTGCAAGAAAATGTACATAACTAAAGAGTCTTTTTACTAACCGCAAATGCATACAGCTTGTACAACCCGGATGTATCTAAGTCAGTCCATCGGCACATAAAATAATCTTTTAATTCTTCCTCATTTTCTCTAATAAGATGTTCTTTGTCTAACACATCTTTGTATTGATCGCGTATTATCGCAGTGTTTTCCATGTAGTCAATTTTCGCCTTTTGCATCCATTTCCTCTAATTCCAGTTGTCTTTTCTTCCACTTACAGCGTATGGTATACATAATGGGGCAATTTCCTTTAGCGTAAACGGATAGAGTTTACTACCAATATTTATTGTGTGTATCAATCCTCTCGAATTCCTATCAATCCATTCCGAAATGACTATTTCTTTTGGAATTGTAGAATATGGTGTTGCAGATTGTGTAAAATATGTACTACCTGCTTTAATGTAGCACTTGTGTAGATTTTTATTTTATCTTGGCTATCTTCCTCTACTATCTCCAAATAATTTATAGGTAAATAGTTAAAACTAAAGCCAAGCACATACTTTATCAATTTTTCCCTTTCCTCTAGTTTTCGGACAACTTAATTTGCAAGCCCGTCAATTTCTTTGTATTGCCATTTCCCCAATACACGTACTGTAGCAGGTTATTATAGACTAAACAACAGCTATTTTGTAGCTTGTCCGATAGCTTACTCCACATTTTGGCAAGTGATACCGAGTACATTGGCGCCTTTAGGAAGTATAACTTACTATCTTCCAATAAGGTTAAACAGTCTTTTAAGGGTTTATACACTAGTTCCGCACTGACATAGCTTCCAATTGCACAGTTGTATATTGTCGCTTCCAATCGCGTAATACCATGTTCTTTGGCTAAAGTAGACGCAAATGTTTCCCTTAAACGTACATCTGGACAACGTAAAAATCTAGTTATGATTGCCAAGTTGTTTATTAACACCAGGACTTGTTATCTGACACACAAATTTGTTGTATATCTTAATTCTTGCATTGGTTGTTAGCCATGTTAAACAATCAATTCCTACAGTTTTATCGTTGTCAACTATAATATTACACTTTTCTTCGTATTCGCCCTTATAGCAAAAGTTATGGTTTGTAGTTAAATAATTACACATCTCCATCTTGCTAAATATACCTGCAAAATCTTGGGTTACATCCATGTCAAAAGATAGAAATAATCTTTTCGAGTTCGTCTAATATATCTGGTAGTTCCTCCAATAAAGTTTCCAACTTAACATCTGCTAGTTCCACTTTGTATGGAACACATATAGGATTTTGGAATATTTTATTAATGCATTCGAGGTCTTCTTTTCCGATAATTTCTTTTACTCTCTGGCCCATCTTGTTAGTGCTTTCCAGAGAAAACGGAAGCTTAGCTTTAACACCATGCCTAGCGAAACAAATCGGTTGAACTTTCTTCGTAGATAGCTGTTAAATGCACCACAAATTTACTTTTTTAGGATAAACATCCTTTTGTTTGCAGATGCTTATTCGGTGTCAGAAAGGTCGCAAATTTTAATCAACATTATATTGTCACAAAATGGTTCTGTAATTGGTGTGTGTAGTCCACCAGTCAGCATCCGTTCGCCTTCGACATAACAAATATTACCAATATCTTTTACCAGATTATTGTTGCACATATTTTCTGTCAACAGCCATAATCCAAATCGCTCATTTGTCGGTTTCACTTTATTCCCAAGAAGTTGAGAAACGTTAATCACCTTTGAGACGCTCATGTTTACCGTTCTAGCTACTATCGAATACTAAATTGAATACGAAAAAATTGTTCTCTTATGTATTCTACAGAGTGGGGACGTATATTGCCGAAGATAGTCGAATATGTTGTTATCCGACCTAAGCCGACAGGGATGCACATCGACATATATCCAGATATATGTAGGATGTTAAGTTAGGGTGAAATTACCCCATAGGGTGAAATTGCCCCATGACCACATGACCATATGACCACATGACCACATGACCATATGACCACATGACCACATGACCATATGACCACATGACCATATGACCTAATTGCTTTTTAATGAGTTTTCTCATTAAAAACCCATTAGCACTAATTGCTTTTTAATGAGTTTTTCCATTAAAAACCAAGTGTGGACCTAGGTTAGATAAAGGAAAAATTAATAGGTTGGGTCGGCGCCGCGGCGCTAATAATTGTTTACAATGGTTATCAACTGTCACTGTTAATGGTAAAACTCGTGTGTTGTGTCAATGTTGTTATATTGATCATCGTGGTCATGATCGTGTTTTCTGTGACGGATGTGTATCCTGGTCGGGCATGTTGATCGGCAACGTGTCTGCATTAAACGTTTTAATGTGGTAGTGGCATGTTTGGATACTTTCGGCGTCGTGAATTGCGATGAGCGCTGAGTTTCAATCATGTCTGTGACGAAATAATTTCTAAAAAGCTCCGCTGATATATATGTACAAAAGTGTGGAATAGCATTTGATGGGGGCGATTGATTTGGAGCTGTTATGTGTGTGAGTGGACGTTCAGACGGGTTGCAATGAGTTACAGGGTTTCATTAAAAATCGTGGTTCTGACTGCACGTTGATTCCGCTGAGCTCGATTTCTGAGAGCTATCGGCGAAATGGGATATCGAATAATTAAAATGTTCTGTGACAAAATGCAGATGGTTAAGTGGAACTATCTGTACGAACTGGTTGATCAACGATCGTGCTGAATCGGGAATAGTGTTATGACGGCATGGAATGTGATAAGAACGTGCGGTTGACCGTCTGGTTGATTGAAAGTGGTAACAATGCATGGTAAAAGCGAACAAACGTTAATGCAAGTGCGCATGCTAACTGTTGCAGATGGGTACGTTACGTCAAAGCGTGTGCGCGTTGGCGCAATAGGTGCGTGCGGAAGATGGTACGTGTACAGGCTGTTTGAAGCTGAAGTTATGGTTAAATTCGGAGTACAATGCCATGATGGTTCGACAAGAATGGCTGTGTGTATTACCTGGTGAGTTGACGACATGTGTGCAAATGGGAAGATCGGCTGATATGCTCGGCGTTAATGTTACCTAGAGATATGAGAAGACCGATAAATAAAATCTTACAATGCTGTTGCGTGTATATGCTGCTTCTGATTCGATTAAGATCGGAAGGTGATTGATGACGCATGAAATTGATGTTCGTTTACGCACGAATTATGCCATGCTGGGTCGAGAGAAGAAATGGGATGAAATGGATGCGGTGGATGGACATGCGCGCGCGATCAATGATAAGTGTTGAACAGGATCTGTTGAAAATGAGGAAGAATGATTTTTGATGTGTCGACAGCTCCGGTTGTATGCGGTGTGAAACTCTTTTGGTATGTACGTTCTTCGAAAGGTGCCATCCGTATGCTGGTGATTCAACGTGTTATCAAATGACGAAGACGAAATGCGGTTTCAGCGTGCACGCAACGGTGCATACGTGAACTGATGCTGACTCGGTCATTAAACGGTCTTCATGTTTCCAAAGTGATGGATCATGGGATGTGAAGAGTTCTCAAGCCGACGAAAGTCGATCAGCTGAACGTGCAGATATGGGTGGGTGCTGGGCTCAGAATAGTAGTTTTCGTGGACTAAATAAAATAGCTTAGACTGGTTAATGTATATGGTTACATATTCTCGTACAATCCACAAACATCTGCTTACGTCCACAATTCGATACCGGTAGTTTTTATTTAACAAATAGTAGGAAAGATACGTCAGGTGTTAGTGCGTGGAAGCCCATAGGATCGTTGGATTCAAAAAGAACGGTGCGGCGGGATGTATGGTGGTCTCCGTTAGAATAATCGAAAGTGGTTAATCAATTGTATTAGATGTTTAAATAAGCGAAAGTGTAAAGGCCTACATAAACAAAAATTTAATTATCCGACAAAAAGTGCGCGATGTGCTACACTTATAAAGAAAGTATGGAATGGTGCTTTTTAGCGGTCCTACCCGTAAAAAGGGCGACTGACTTTTCCAAGCAACTACAAGAATAGCAGTAGCGCAGAGAAGGGGTATGCATGTATTATACAGTTGCTACAAAATATGTTAGTTTACGCGTAGCTCGGATGTGTAATTGATCACGACTTAAAGATCCTCGGAGGTTTAAAAATTCTCGGCCCATTGTCGTTTGAAAATGTTTGTAAATTATCAGAACAGGAGCGGGTCGAAGTTTAATGGATGATTGACTGAGTTTTTCTACCTTTTACGAGGGAATTGGAAGTTGACAGACATCGAGCATCTAATTCTCTATTTGGACGAATCAAGTACTTACCGGTTCTAGAAATCATTACGTGCGATCGACCGCTATGCGAAAGTGTTAAAGCCTACAGAAGCATAATTATCAGACGAAAAAGTGCGCGATGTGCTATAGAAAGTATACAAAAAATGGTGCTTTGCCCAGTCCTAACAGTAAAAAGGAGAGTGACTTTTTCTAGCAATTACAAGAATAGCAGTAGCGCAGAGAAGGGGTATGCATGTATTATACAACGCATTGTTGCTATAAAATATGTTAGTTTACGAGAAGCTCGAACGTGCACAAATTAAATTTTAATCTATAATTAACCATGGTCGTAAAATGGGAAATTAATGGTTAATTTAATACTGCTACATATACTTTCGCTTGGTGATTCATTTGGAAAATATTCAAGCCCACCTAAAATATGACGTAGAAGTTATTTAAAATTAAATTGTTGTAAGTATCCTGTAGACAACAAGTTGGTATTTTCTTAGTAATGGTTTAAAGTGTTTTTGGTTATAGTAGCACTGCATCTTCTACAGCACGACTTGCACCCAATTTGTGTGCGTGTGCTACCACACCTTTCGATTTTTAATATGCATGCGATCCGTATAACATGGAAGACGTTTTCGGTGTTTCTACTAACTGCATTCGCAGCATGGACAAAGCGAACCGGGCGCATACATTGGTGCTAAATGTATTGGACGAGCTGCGAGGATCATGACGTCATTTAGTTCCCCGGTGAATCCTCAACTTCCGTTCGGTGGTCTTCGGAAACCTTCGGTTTGCATTCTATAAGGAACATAAGCAGGTACGCTGGAGTAAACTTTTAGTTATAAGTTAGTTCGCTTACAAGTCAAGTCTTATAGTGCGGATTTTGTTTTGTACTAAAATGGTATCTGCAAACGTTTTAAGTGCGATCGGGGACCAAAATACCTGGAAAATGCTCTCAAACGGTACCAGAACAAATGTCGTGGTGTAACATCGTCCACGGTTAAGCCGTCCGCAGCAAAGTACTTAAACTGTGGGACTTGCGGTTTCGCTTTTACGAGAATGGACAACTTACAGCGACACAAGGAAAACAGCACGGTATGTCATTAAGCCTTAAACGTTCAACGCCACCAGCTGTTAAAGGACCTTGTACGAAACAACCACGAATTATGTGTAAAGTATGCGATTTCGAAATGGAAAAGAATACATATGCCGCACACTTGAGAAGCAACAGACATAAAATGCATCAGTTACCGCTACTAGCGACGATGGTGTAGAAATGGTTAGTACAGCGTTTAACAACCGTATGGCTAGCTATCGCATAAAGAACGCCAGTCTCGACGATTGGAGTGCCCGAGTTTCTTTGGAAGCAGAAAGAACGATTTATTCGATTACTTAATAAAAAAGAATACAACATATAATCCGGAAAATACGTACGAAGTCTTAAACATCATTCCTAATAGCACAGCAACCTAATTAAGGTAGGTCAGTAAGCAATATTTAATTGCTGTTAATTGACTAGCATTTAGCGTACTTTCCTATTTAACACCCATTACATTGAATGTGTTTACCTCCACGTGGTGTCGCTGGACGGTAAAACATATTGTTAGGTTAACGATAATATGTCTTATTAACCGAAAACACGTTTCCTCTTTTTACATTAATCTCTTTTTGTTATAGCTCTATTTAAACAACACATTAATCTTTTTGTTACAGGTTAAACTAGTTGGATTCGTACACACCGGAAATAATGTTATACTTTGTAAAATTGTAATTAGTTTATTAAACTGTAAATTGGATAAAATAAATTTTCGCATGCTTAATTTATGTTAATACTGCTACGTGTTTGGTTAAAGGATTGTAGATATTAAAAGGAGAGGTGATTAGAAATTGATCTTAGTACAAAATCTTAAAATTGGGGTAGCTCCTTAGGGATGATGCAATCTGAAAATTCCTAGAGATTCGGGTAGCTGAGAAAAATTTATAAGAACGCTCAAAAGTCACTACAGGTAAGAAATCTTAAAATCAGGGTAGCTGCCTTGGCGGTGATGATATCTTAAAAATCTTAGAAATTCGGGTAGCTGAGAAAAATTTATAAGAACGCTCAAAAGTCGCTACAGGTAAGAAATCTTAAAATCAGGGTAGCTGCCTTGGCGGTGATGATATCTTAAAAATTCTTAAAGATTCGGGTAGCTGAGAAAAATCTAATGTTAATTGATACCAAACAAGATAGGTTTATCTCGAAAGATGCAATGGCTAGACAAAGAAAACTATTTGGTTCAGATGTGGAGGAAATGTGGATGCTCATTTATCTCGAAAGATGAAAAATGGTTAGTCGAAGAAAACTTTTTGGTCCAGATGTGTGGGGAAATGAGGGATTCTGGGGGAAATGAGGCGGTGGATGCCCCAATTATACTCTACTGATAAGCACCAGTATATAGATAAGTCTCTGGATCTTTTATCAGATACTACTACTTATAAAACGTTACTTAGAGATCCTACATTCACTACGCAAAAAAAGGTGAACGAACACATAAAGTTATTACATAAAAAGGGGATGTTGGACGATTCTGAAAAGAATCGATTATGCATTAATAAGTCGACTCCGGGTAAATACTATGGTTTACCAAAAATACATAAATCAGTCCTCTCGTTACGACCTATCATATCTACGGTCAATACACCTACTTATGGTATTGCTTCTTTTTTGTCGAATATTCTCCAACAGGCTTTCCCACTTGGTGGACACAATGTAAAAGATAGTTTTACGTTTGTGCAACAATTCAAGAATTTTTCACCTACCTGAAGATCATATTCTCATTTCACTGGATGTAGCTTCTCTTTTTACTAATATTCCTTTGTCTATGGTTATTGACATCATTAAAGAAAATTGGAATAAGATCAAGCCCTATTGTAATATGTCTGAAGATATGTTCTTGACAACTGTCAATTTGGTTTTCAACAACACGTATTTTGTTTTCCAAGAGAAGTTCTACTTACAGTTATTTGGAACTCCAATAGGGTCACCTCTATCACCCATAATCGCTCAAATGATTATGGATAATTTACTGTCTAGTGTTCTACCTAGATTACCATATGAGATGTCTTTCTTGGTAAAGTATGTGGACGATATCATTTGTTCGTTGCCAGCCCAATATGTTGATCAAACGTTAACAGTATTGAATGATTTTAATGATCACCTTCAGTTCACTTTTGAAATTGAAGTGGATGGGAAATTACCTTTCTTGGATGTGTTGGTCATCAGAGATAGTTCTAATCAATTATTACTTGATTGGTACACTAAACCAACTAACTCGGGAAGATATCTGAATTTCCACTCTAACCATTCTTTTAAACACAAGGTAAACACGGTGAAGGCCTTCGTTACCGAATAGAACATATATCAGACCCACAGTTTATGGAGAAAAATAAGAAATTATTGATTAACACTTTAGTTAACAACGGTTACCCAAAGGGAATGTTGCATAAATTGATATACGGCAACTTCTTAAAGGTAAACCCTTCAGAAACTGATATTACGTACAAGAAGCTTCCGTTTATACAGAAGTTATCTCCACTTTTAGTACGATTACTTAGACAACATAAGATCGCCATTGTTTATGAATACGATTTTTCTATCCAGAATTTGTTTACCAAATTAAAGGATCGTACTCCGAAATTGTTAAACAGCAACGTCGTCTACAAGATTACCTGCAGTTGCAACAATAGTTACATTGGTCAGACTAGTCAGTGGCTAAAGAGTCGTTTAACCCAGCACAGGAGTGATTGTAGGATTAACTCCACCAAATGTGCATTGTCTGCTCATGTTGCGGCAACCAGTCATACACCATTTTTCGATGACACCACCATTTTGGAGAACGAAACCAATTACAAAACTAGGCTTTTCATTGAGTCTTTTTATATTAATAGTGAAATTAATTCTATCAATAATAAGATTGATATTGATAGGGTACATAACGTCTATTCTGCTTTATATAGTAATGACATTTTTAAACAACGTTAGGTATTTTCCTTCAGGTTTGTAATCAATGCCATTTTCGGAACGTGTCCTGTCACTCCTATAGAATTTGTCATTATCAACTTTGTCTTCACCTTTTAACTGCCATCGTGGCTTGACGTTGCCCTTCAGGCAATTTTTAATTTTTAATTTTTGACCCACATTTATTATGTGAATCGTGCAGTAATTTGTTTTCAATTTCCTTTAATATAATTGATCAATGTAAGTAGTTAGCGACAGGTTATGTATTTCTTGCTAATTTCGAATTTTTTGTTTCCATTTTAGCCTTTGAAAAAGGTGCGAAAAGAATGTACCGAAACGTTAGGTGTTGATTAAATTTTTCAATCAGTTTCTGTTGTTTGATTTGGACTATTTCCCATGATAATATGTACATGTATATTATACTATATATATATCGTTGTTGGCCGCGCTGACTGCTGGCTCAAAATCCGTGTCGCCGTATGCGTCTTTACACTGATGTCCTATTTGGTTGAATTTTGTACCGCCTCCAGGTGTCGTTCTTGAAATTTTAAGCTGCTCCCCAATACCTGAAATAATTAACCCGAATTTAAAATTTTGAATACCCAGTGCTATAACTTCCCCTGTGCTAATTTCTGCTTCGAATCCTCTGCTACCAATTATTGTTCTCCTTAATCTCGCTCGTCGTGTATTCAATAAATCCGTCCGCTTCTTCTTAATTAATCCAAATCTACTCGCTGTCCTTTTACAAATTGCCCGCTGCTCCGCTACCAATCTATAACCCGCTATCCAAATCCAACTACTGTTCCTTTATATGTCCTCCCGATGTTCTTGCTACCTTTAAATTGCTATCCAAATCCAACTTTCTTTCCTTTTATGTATAACCACTCGATTTCCTGCTACCTATAACTCGCTTTAAATCGCTATCCAAATTCAAACTCCGTTCCTTTATATAAATCTTCCCAATGTCCTGCTACCTATAAATTGCTTTCCAAATCCAAACTCCGTTCCTTTATATAAATCTTCCCAATATCCTGCTACCTTTAACACGCTATCCAAATTCAACTTCTTTCCTTATAACCACTCGCTTTCCAAATCTAACTTATCCGTCGTTTTTCCGTCGCACAATTACCAATCTTTACTTTATGCTTTTGTCGCTGTTGCTTCTTTACCACACTTTATTAAATCAAAACTCTTTTAGAAACAAATACTTTTATTAACCTTTTTTCAAAATCGCTACAAATTAGCACAGTATAAAAAAACACGTCTTTTTACCAATAAAGTTCGAAAATAATCTCTCGTTGTTTGCTTTCTACGGCAACCATTTTAACTTTTCTCGCCTACTACTCCATAACTAAATCGTCCAATAATATTCGCACACTACGTTTGTGTCGCACATACCATAATTCATGTCCTTTCTACATTTTTATAAATCACATTAAATTCTATCATTGGTCCAAAATAATTACAGTTCATCAATCACATTTGATGTTGTTATAACTAATAATTTAGAATTTACAAACATTGTCCAAAAGTTGATTCTATTTAAAATGCAAAACCAAAATAAATTACACTAGAACCTGGATGCGTAATCGATATTAAACATTCATAGACGCATCCGGTTTCCGGACGGCAAATGTACTTTCAAAGGCCTTTAACATTCAAACTCGGTATAAACCATTGAGCACTGCACATCTTACTACGTCATTTAGTCATTTCGATATTACCTTTTGGCACTTAATTTCAACTACCATTTTGAATGGTATTTTAGCATATGTAGAATACGGGAAACATACATTTTTAAGTTTATATGATCAAATATGTGGATTATTTTGCTTGGCATATACGACCTTGTACTAAACCACCCTCAGAACTCTTGGTATCTCCCTTATACACTACATTTTATATATATATATATATATATATATATATATATATTGCTGTGATATACTCCTTTGAATGCGGGAACTGGGTCCTTTCAACAAAAAAATTCTAGTTCCATCGATTGGGCGTCATAAACTGCTATGATCCTGGTTTCGCTTCAGCTGCTCACCTAATTTTATAAACCTTCTCATTCATAAAATTAAACAACACATTCCTACCACAAACATCAACGTCAACTCTATTTACATCAATATTCACAATACATTAAAATTTCAAGATTAAAATTCAGCATAAATTTCAGTTTTAAAAAGAATTTCAAGATTAATTTTATTATCATTTTAACGTGCATCCAGAATTAAAGTCCTTGTAGGATGCCTACTAATTACTATAACAATATATGCAGAGTAAAAGGAGCATCTACCACCCTTTACGTTAATTAACCAGGTTCGTCTAATTGAGCTCAAAGACATACCTAAAATTTCATCATAATCCAGAACATCAATACTAAATACCCTTTCTACTTAAACAAGCAAATTTCATCTTAACATTAAAATTTTATGATTAGTACAATTTCACTAATGTCCATTTAAAGTAAATCAATTATAAAGTAATTCAACACACACAAAATGTCAAACAAAATAGTATAATAAAGTTATTCAACACACACCAAAATGTCAAACCAAATAGTATAATTTACCTGAAGGTTACTGTCCTCGTAGCTTCAATGTACATCGTCCCTTTAGTTAATCACACCATTCCAACAGGATTATATTTACGGCTTCTAATTCTCAACGCTTTTAAAATTTTCTCCATCACCATTTATTTAAAGTTGTTTCTGGGCTTTTCCGGAACTCATCTGTGTATATCTGACCCTTGTTTCGTGGATCCAGACACGTATTTGAACCATTTAATTATTAACACCCCCGAAAAATAGCAAAGAAATTCATGCGTCTTTCACCAATATACGCCAAAACTGCCTACTTTTGTGTATACATTTGTCGTTGTAAATTTTGCTAATTGGTACAGTGATACTAAATTTTATTACCTTGTATCTAAGTGCACTGAAGTACATTCATGTTAGCACGTAAATAACAAACTATTTTGAATCACTAAAATATACGAGCAAACTTTAAATTATTTTATCAAACTAAAATGCACTGTTTAACATCTTCAATCAAGTCGCGGATGTAAGAGCTTTTAACGCATCGAATAGTCAAAAGTCTAAGAGGCCGAAATTCATATTACCACCGGTATATATAGCGAATAGCCGGCACGTCGCTTTTGTCCTCAAAACAGACAATTCTTAAAAATTTCTCATGCTATGTTCCCAGTCCGTCGCTCGCGCGTCGGTTTTTACGAATTTTGTACTCGCCCCAGTTAAATCTCAGAAATTCTCACACGGCACGCAAACATGTCCGAGAAAAACTAATTAAATTTTATACAGAAATCGTTGTTTCCACCTCTGATATTTGCATCCTATTTTCAACCAATTGTGACCCTCGTGACGTTGCTTAAATCACGCCTTTTACTATATGTGTCTCGGTCTTGTGCATATTATCTGTCTCTATCTACCCTGTTCTTATTAGTGCAAATTGATATTCCTTATTATTGATTATTTCAGTCCATGTGGACTATCTGGGTTAAATAACCCCGTATCGCACCTTCTCGTGAATATTAAGCCACGGTTTCTCCAAGATTCTTTGAAACCATTTGTTATCTACACAATTTTCGCCGTACGTGATATTTAAACTACGCAGGTGTTCAAAATAATATTAATTCTCAGAGCTTTATTTTCTGGTATTATAATCTTGGATTTTCACAGACTTTTATGCTTATTATTAATAATGGTTTAATTAACTCCAATTAAAATTGACTTCCATCCTTTCATTTTTAGCGAATACAAGTTAAATATTAATTATTATGTGTACACTTTGTTTTACTACCGGTTACTTAAAATAGGGTTAATTAATATAAATTTTGCACGTAATTTCCATTTGTTTCTTTCCTCGGAATAATTAAATTACACGCAGAGCTTTTAATACTGTTTCTTTTGATATAAAGCGTCTTATAAATAATTTAAATTTCTTAATTTTAATAAAACGAATGAATTTTTATGCTTCACGCTGTTATTTAATAACGCGTACCTTTTCCAAAAGCTTCTACACAGTGATTAAAATTATTTGATGTGATTATATAATTTTCTACCCTGGTCTAAATATGAGTAATATATATATATATATATATATATATATATATATATATATACATACATACATACATACTTACATACATACATACATACATACATACATACATACATACATACATACATACATACATACATACATACATACATACATACATATATTGATATGATAACGCCGCACGCCGATGTAATAAACGACCAGTTTCCAGCTGTCCGCCACCGCTCTGTGTTTTTCTAATATTCTAATTTTAATTATGCCACGGCTAGTCCAGTTTAATTCACACAGAGTGCACAACGTTACGATGATCAAATAATTTGCCCCTTCAAATCTTACCTGCTTAGAATGATGAAACAAAGTCGATCAATATTTGTATAATGAGAAGAAATAATATTTACACTTCACAGTTTTGTAACCTGACAAATAAACCCTTCAATCAATTAATATTATTTAGATTATTTATCCCAAAATTGTATCTCCCTTTCTTTAATTTAAAGTCACCAAAAAACAACACCTTTTACTGAAAAATCTGGAACGTTTAAGATCTTTTCCCCTTTTTACGTAAATTTCTACGTATTAAAATATTTTTGTTGACTCCTTACAAAATAGAAAAATATAGCCAGTGTTTAAATTAAAATTTGAAATGATTCCTTACACTAGTTAGCCTTGACCTGTGATCATCCTGGTGTGTACTTTTTCCCCTTTTGTCTGCTGTTGCGTGTTGTGGATCAACACCTCTTTATTATCTTCAATCGAGTTGCTTCGTTAAAACAATGCTCTGTTTTGTACTCCTGTAAGTTTTAACCAATAATTTTATTCAGTATTGTTAATCTTTGTTTCCATAATTTATCTCGTGCCTTACTTAGATCTGGATGCAACTTAGATTTCTCCCAACTTAGAGCTTTCTGGATTCCACTTAGAGTTTTGTTGATACCACTTAGAGCCCTACATTATTATAAATGTGCTAACCTAAATTAATTATCGAATTTCTACTCACGTTTTCAGCAAACGGCGAAAGCTTTTTCATATATCTTCACTGTAATTATACAACACCACTTTTCACAAATTTTAATAATTTAGTTTGAAGTTTATTTCGACGCGTAAATTTTCTAGTAACAGTGATTCAGATTCGATGTGGTTCAAATTGAGACTGCTTCTCTTATCAAACTCTGGGCGTTATATAGTTTGCGCTATCTAAATTTGATTGGTTTATCTGAACTGTTGTACAAGGTCTTGTAGTCAACCATGTTTACAAGTTTAATTCTATTATTACTATTATTTCACGATCTTTGACCGTTTGTTTTGTTATTATTACTGGAAATTTTAATTTACCTTGGTCTTTAATTTAGCTTGTGGCCGTTGTTTGTGTAGATAAAGCTATTGGGGAATTGAATAAATAAGCTGATGTAACATGAGTGATGTAAATCAACATGTTTCTGTTTATGTTTTGTATTTAAAACTTATTTTGAAATGTGCGTTTTTACCAAAGCGCTTTACTATATTCTTTCTTTATCTTATTTCATGCGTATCTATTTATTGAACGCCTCTTGAAGTAGTTTAATTGCATGTATAACTATCTCCCTGCTGAATATGTGTTCTATTATTGAAAGATATGCTTACTGGCATTGATTAAAATCAATTGCGGTCCTTATACAGGGTGTTAAATCTTTGCTCTTTGCATAATATGCAAATTATTTATTTTCATGCTAAATAAATGCAGTTTTCTAATTCCTATTGCTATTTACATTTATTACGCGACCCTTACGACTCAATACACCCCTAAATAACCCCCTTATCATAGCAATATATATATATATATATATATATATATATTTACGTGATAAGGGTGTTACGAAAGGTCATTGAAACCCACTTAAATATAAAAGAATCAGGAAAAAAAATTTCCAAAAATTCATGAATACGATGGTTAAAATGTCACTTTGTGAAGATATTATTTTAAAATATGCAATACGCATACCGTAATTAATAATTACCATTTAACGGTGAATAAGTATGTATGAGAGAAAATATTTTAGACTGTACAGATTTTTTTTTTGACACTTTTGTGTTTGATTTCATTTTATAACTTTAGCATTTCTATTGAGCTAGCCATGCAAGGAAAAGTTAGAAAGGAATGTAAGTCAGAAATTAAAAATTTTCCAATTTGCTGTATCTGTATCACAGCACACTTTTAGTGGCGCACCAACACGGTCGTTGTCACACACACACACACACACACACACACACACACACACATACATACATATACATATACATATACATATACATATACATATATATATGTGCGTGTGTGTGTGTGTATAATATATATATATATATATATATATATATATATATATATATATATATATATATATATATACATATACATCGGCTTATTAAAGTTAACTTATGATTGAAGATGATTGACTATTTTAGTTTCAGCAACCTTATATACCTTTCCAGTTCTGTACAAGTTTCACATTACCATGGTTTCAGAAATTCTCCACAGTTTTTCCAAAAACTGAGTTGTTCCTCAGCTTGAGAGTAAGTTTTTCTCAATATAATTCCAGATCAATGTAGGATTCTAACCAGCAGCTTTGTTTAAATTTTAGCACTCGGTAAATTGGTGATAAATTAAAACCATTCGCTAAAGCTGGGTTTAGGTTCTATAGTGAATCACATATTTTTCTTTTGAATTTATTGTACTCATTAACTTAATGCTTTAAGTTTTCGAGACAGGCGGTTGTCCAGTCTTCGAATTAATATGCCCAGGACAAAAGCAATGTCTTTTTGCAAGTCATGAATATGCTCGGGGTACTTTAAATCAACCACCAAGATGCGGTGCATCATCAGGAACTGATGCCGATGTTACTATTGTCTATTTAAAGCCACCATAGGGTAGATTTTAACGCATCGCCCAATCGTACTGATTATTGAGGTCGTAGTACATAAGGTATACATCGGCTTTGAAATAATCGTACGTTGGTAAGCACTTATTGTTTGTAGTAGCACGTCGTTCTGAATACGTTTGACTAAGACCTCCCCTTATACTCTTTTCTATAAATAACAGCTAATCGGTATCTGTTGATAACTCGAATTCCTTTCTTGTGTGCAGCTATATCTACGTAAAGTGTTACAATGGGCGCGTCAAGTCCGTATATCGTACGGCAACTTATTTAAAATTGCCCGAAAACTTCTGTAAGTGACATCACATCGATTTTTGGGCATAATTCAGAATACTGTCTCAAGTTACAAGTATTAGATGCATGCCACGCTTTTTGTGCATGTCCGACAGTTTCTTCGTAATTCCTTAACCTTCCAGTTTGTTATAAAATTTCTGTTGAATAAGTGATGAAGAGCAGTTAGACAGAAAGATCAACGAAATCATATGGATAGGAACCTTTTCGAGTCAGCAATATTAATTCATTATTCCTCACATGGATAAATTCGCTTTCTAGTAGCGGAAATCTGTTCAGGTATGACCCCAATGTTTCTAAAGATGAGCTCATAAAGCGGAATCTATCGATGAATCTATACTTGATCAAGTTCTCGGAAATATCTCGGA
This sequence comes from Platerodrilus igneus, assembly GCA_036346225.1. Taxonomy (NCBI): domain Eukaryota; kingdom Metazoa; phylum Arthropoda; class Insecta; order Coleoptera; family Lycidae; genus Platerodrilus; species Platerodrilus igneus. The sequence continues at coordinate 5,597,227 of JARFIW010000090.1, forward strand.
AATATGTTTAGCGAAGGCGATATATTTTTCCATAGTTACTTGCAACACTTAGATGCGTCCATCCAAATCAATGACAATGCTTTTAAACGTAAAGTGGCTGTCGTATCGATTCAGATTATGGAATACTACCGGAATTGTAGGAGAAACTGCAGTAGTCATTGGGCACTAAATGATTAGGATCGCAAACCTTTTTATCTTGTGCAACTTCAAAGTCAGATCGCTGTTTCAATGTCCGTGAAGCTAAAGCATAGGGACCCTTAAATACAGTTTCAACGTCTTTGGCAAATTGTCGAAGCTCAATAGTAACCTACTTTACACAGTATACACCCTAATATAACCGATAAAATGATAAGGATTCATTACAACAGCACTTCGTGTAATATCCAACACTATATGGAGCATGTTTTTGATACTTTATCGCGTGCCCAGTAGACTTTAGTATACATAATAGATCTGCATATATGATAAACGGAACTTTTTTTTCTTCTTGACATTTTTGAGACAAAGAATCCTTTCTTCTTCTGTAGGCAGCCCAGATACACACAAATGCTATGCCCTTACAGTCATTAACATTTTGATCTAATATATTCCTGGTACCAAAGTAGTGTAGATAGCGATAGTAAAAGTGTTTTTTAGTTGCTTTAGCACTGAATTGCAACAAAATCAGACGGCTTAAGTCCTTTATCCAAACATAATGTGAGTTGAATATTTCCATTCTAGCAGTAGATTTAAAGCTTTCTATATTTTCATCATTGCACTGGTTGTGCATCATAAAGATATTTACGTGTTTAATTTTTCTACTTTCCGATATCATTATATAGGAAGAGTAGTAAACTCACGCTTGTTGAGTTTTAAGGTTTAAACATTCACCGAGATACTTAATTTGATTTATTGCCCTCGGGAACTGGATGTGTCTTAGATTTAGTATTTCTGAGTGATGTGGGTAAGATCTTATCCTATCAATATTATTTCAAAGAGAATACAACACTGCCGTAATAGCGCAAAGCAAACTTGATGTTTATTTTTTACGTTAACACACGCCAGCTTCCGGTTGATCCCAAGAGGCAACTCAATGTATGAAGATACTCGCATGGAACTAAATTTGTTGATGTTGACACTCAAGTTAACAAACTTTTTCAAGCTCTATCTACTATCTCGCTCCTAATTCTTCCAACTCTAACATTAAAGGTTCTAGGTTCTGTGAACCATCGGTCTAAATCAATATCCTGAAGGTGACAGCATTAGGTTTCGTGAAATATTTATATCCTACCTTTAGCTTGAAACCAGATGTGATTTTAAATTCTCTACAGAAAGCCGTATTAACTTTATAGCTTTATCCACTTTAACTACAGTTATGGATCACCTTTTGAATAGACTTTTACAGTCTGTCAGGAACGCTGTCATATCCTAATGCTTGAGGTTGCTAATTACTGCGGTCCTTATACACTCCTTCAAAAGTGAGACAGGGTCATTCCACAGTTTTTTTAAAATGACATAACCACGTTATGGAAATATACGGTTATAAATATTGTACCTACTAACTCGATATACTACTCATATTTACATTTTTGTATTCAACTTCATAACACATAATATTGAACTCTATTTTTCCTTTGCGGTTACTGAAGATGACTTGTTGACGGGTTACGTTCAACCATGTATTTTATCATAAATAACTATTCGACTTCGTGATTTGGGTTTATTCCCACTATAAAACTAAAATTTATGGAAATGTCCGGCTTAATTGACACTTATGTATGAAATTATAATATACGGGGTACATTCGTATTTATTTCGTCCGATGTAGATAAATTTTCTTTTTCATCTGGTTTCTGGATAACTTAACGTAAACGCGTTACAAAATGTGGACGGATCGTAAGTGGGAAATTTTATATCATGATTATACATTACACTGCATACGATCAGCCTAGTTATAAAAACTTGTTTCAAAAGTGGATTACTTAACCACATTAGCGTAGCAGTAAATTGAATTAACAAGAATTTTTAAAAAATTAAAAATCCTTTGCATGATTTATAGTATTATTAACGTTTGCTTTACGACACCCATAAAAATCATCCGTATAGCCAAATTTAATATAGCAAACATGATTTTCAGGAGTCTGTGAAATATTTGTTTCTTCAACGGCATTGACTTTACAGACATCAATCATAAACGACACTTATACTATCGTAGTCGTCAAATCTTTACAGTTTTTAATGATTGGTGTGTAATCAATCAATGTGATTTATAGACATTTCGTTTACGCTTTTTCATCTATTTAAAAGTAAAGTGACATTTATATCGATAACTGCAATTTTATTAAATGCCGTAGTGCTTTAGATGTGTTAATATAAGCACAGTTCTTATGGATATGTTAAAGCAGTGAGTTAAAGAGGGTTAGTAAAATTTGTCTACGCCGTACTTCAATGCATTGTAATATACACTTCCTAAAACTATAGATTTCGAATAAATTTTATGCGTACATTAGCCTACAGTTTGTTACATTTAATTCAACATTCATACCTTTTCATTAATGTTAAATTATGTATAACTGTTTGTGTTGCTTGGTTTGTAATAAAACCGTATAGTGGTGGTATAATGTACTGCAAAGGAATAAAAAAAATTTCAATTAAAAGAGAAGTGTTGGAAAAGCAGTCAAAGAAATATATATGATATGTTAGTTAGAGATTTTTACTGCAGTCAAGTTGTAACTTCACGTAAATTAGTTACGTATACGTGATTTCGTCTTAAAAATTATGATATTCTTTAGCGATCGCATGACCGTCTTAAACCAGCGGAAATTAACTTCTTTACCGAAGTATGGAATACTGTGACTTTCTGAATAGTAAAGGGGATACTTAAACTGGTTCTTTTAAGCGAATAGCTGCTGTGAATAGTGCTGTGAGAAGAACGTAACTTTTTCCTTCTTTTGCTATTTATCTTTCCCATGTCTTTCCCACAGAAGGTGTTGCGGCGGAATCAAAAACAAAGAAATATGTCGCAGTCATGAGATTATTGCAAAGGAGTACTGATTACAGACGTAAGTAATTACTGTATGATTTTTACCATTAAGTTCTATTGTGGGTATTATATATATATATATATATATATATATATATATATATATATAATATGCACAAATTATAACCATTTATATTAATTTCAAAATATAACTTAAAAGACATTACAAATGTCAGGCTACTGTCAATAGTAAATTTCAGTTCATTTAATACCATTGATTGGTTTTTAAGCTTAATCTTCTGTAACGCGTAGGTGTTACGTCAAATAGAAACCGGATGCAAAAAGAGGAAAATTAACCTTAAGCGGACAAAAATAATATTGATGTGTCCTATATTATTCTGATTTTATGAATAGTAGTTTCTATTAAACACGACTGTCCAATCAAAATTCAGTTTTATTAAAATCATAAACTTAAAAGCTACAAAAGCCTTGTTTTATTTCTGCTAAATACATATTGAGACGGAACTTACATTCATAAATTATTTTAAACCACAAAAGGGTAAACAGAATATTTATAACAGTATATTTTTATAGCGCAGTCCATTTTATTTTAAGAAAACGTTTAAAAATAAAAAGTAAGTACCCATGGAATTACTAATAAACATGTTCTGTGTTACAATTATTCCAAATATAGAAGAGATTTGACTAATTTCAGTTAAATCGAGTAGAACTGATGTTAATATAGTTGCAATACCAAGTAAACCTCAGACTATATCAGAAATATATTCATATAATGCAGTAATGACTTAAAAAACGGCACTTCATTAGTAAAATTCGCGAATATCAGAGTGCTGGTAATTTAGTCATTCCATAAAATATAGTGTACTACTTTATATTGCTGACAACATTTACACCTTATGCTAACTTAGAGAAATCATATGACATCGTGTTTGGCTCAAGTGATAAAAATGTTATACAATGTTATAACCTTCCAATCACATAAGAGTGGAAAAAATGCAGAAGCTAAACAGCCGTCGGTAATTAATAAATTAATTACTCGCGAACAAGTAACGAATAGATAAGTAAAAGGTTACTATAAATGAGGGAAGTCGAAGAACCTCATTGCCTAGGAAGTAGCACCCGGGCCGTCACCGGACAAAACCCGAAATAATTAATCCCCTCCTTAGTCACCTCACACTAATAACTGATCTCGATTCTAGTATTCACAAAAAACAGAAATTTAAAAAAATATATTTTATGGATTGTTCTCAGTCACTTGTTTAAAACAATTTTTTAAATACTTTATATTCACATAAAACAATATTAAAAATATAAATACTTACATAGTGTTCACAAGCACTCCTTAAAAGCAACTTTTGATATGTAAAAAATTATAAAAAATAATGTAATCGTATACAACAGCAATATAGAGAAAACTATGTACTACACGAAATGTATTTTACAGCAACTGTAAGGAATTATGTAATAGGTCACATCTAAATATTAGTATGACTCTAAATTTTTATACAAAAGATCTTATAAACAGTCAATGCTAGTCTTATTTTATAATTAATAGTCCAACAATAAAGCTGCCGTTCTTAGCGTATTCACAACATTAAACCAAAACAATTAAAATTTACCAGATCGTTTCTACACAAATTTTGTTTATCTCAGGTGACTTGAAAGCAATCACGTAACTACATTCTGTATACCTTAAACTACACTTTATAATTAATTATTGTCTAAGTTTGTAAACTTTACTATACAATGAGCAAATATAAACAACATATTTATACCTAATTCTCCTTATCGACACTAGACTGATTGTATGGTTATAAATTAATTTTTATACCAAAAATTCTGAACGTAATATAAATAAAGCCAACTTTGTGAGCTGTCTCAAAAAACAAAATATCAAGACACAAAGAAATCTGTTATACATACACTGTTGGGTTTGATGCATTCAAAATGGGCACTTTCCGAGGGCTTCGTCCTTCATAAGGTCGGAAGCTTGGGATCATCCAACTCCTTAAACGCTGACTTCATGTCTTCGTACCTTGAAAATTCCACGACAGTTGAACCATCCTCAAAAGAGATTCAGCAGAACAAGCATCGCCGTTTCTCCCATATACTCGCTTAGATCCTACCATATGTTTCGAAATCATAATAGACGATGTGTATAATGACAACTGTTCTTCCATGAAGTTGAATGCAAACAATAATGAATTTAACAGTTTTATTGAATAAACGCGTTTGCGAAAATAAAGTTAATATAGCTATGCACCTACAACAGTTACCAACCGAAGGAACAACACCCTCTGCCATTTTATCGCGTAACAGGACTTCGAAACTTATTCATTCTTATAACGGAAAGCAATGCTGTTCTGTTCAAGCGAGAAGACATGCACAATAATAATATCCATTAAAATCGCAGTTTCTCTCATAAACATCCATGAATGGTATTTTCTCAAAACACCTACCTGTCCATAAAATAACCAGAAAACTAAACTACAATGAATATATATCAACGTGAATAAATACGGAATAAGAGATATACACAACTAAACTCTTGAAAATTATGAAGGACGCGTAGGATGAGTTAACTAACTTTCCGCATTGAAATTAAAGGAACGTAACCTAAACCAATTAATAACACAGGCCAACAAACTTTGACTTTTGAAAGTTGATTTCAATCTGACATCTGATTTTGTTTAATTTTGGTCGGCTAAATTCAAATCCAAGTGTCATTTTGTCCTATCACGTAAGGTTTTTATCAATATGTTACGTGCCGAAAAATTCGGCACTAAACCTTCTTAATTAAGTTTTAATTTGTAAGGATTTCGCGCCAATGAATTTAAAAAGACTTGTGCGCGTATTTTCGTCACTTCAGATAGGGCGTTGCGCGAGATTTGTGTCGACGCGGTGTGTCAAGAAGGAGGCAAGTGATGGATTTCCGGATACGTGTTAGGACTAGCCTCCGAAACGTGAACAAGTGGAGTTGTCGGGTATCTTACCGTGTCTTTTTTCTGATATGTAGGTTTCCTGTGATCCTAATGATCGTGCCTCTACCTGCCTTCCCTACCTTATTTGTCTACATATAGCAAGAAGACAATTTGAATTTGGTTTCAACCGGGCCCAGCAAGAATTCCCACGCCCGAGAAAGATTAGCGAAGCAACCTACGCCCAAATGACTAGCAAAGCCGCCGACATCATGGAGTAATTTTGCAAGAAGCCCTGCAAATTATGTGAGTAGCCTTTCCGTTTCTTTTTTATGTGATGAAGTAATTTTATATAATTGCGTGACGTCATCTTTAATTTGCGCGTCAATTTTTACATTATCTAACATTGCTACCAACTGACATAGTGGCTCGCGTACCGGCGCGGCGGGGCTATAATAGTTGCGCATACAACGTGGTTAGGTCATTTGTTTTCTTATCTATTTATACCTTAGAATGTATTAATTAACTATATTTGTAGCTTTTTCATTTAAAAAAATAAATAATTATTTAAATTTTTTAATATCGGTTAGTTCAAAATTTAGAGTGGTAACACTGGAAGTTACTATATAATCATCTGAAGTGAAATGACAGCTGCTATGTTAATTTATTATTGCTAATCCAAGTAATTTTCGTAATATTATATGAAATATTGTTTCTAATTTGAATTTTTTTAGATAATAACCTAATTTAATTTACTAAGAAGTTGAAATAACCTTTTCAGAGGGGCTAAACCAACATAACCTCACTTAAGAGTGTTTGGATTATACAATTTCGCTTGTAAGTACATTTAAATATAAATAAATATAAATATAAATAATTCATTGCCTTATTCCTTGTCCCTTGTGGAAATTGTTTGTTTGATATTATATTAAATATAGTTATATGCCTGTTTTTTTGGGTTTGACTTTTTGGGGTGTTTTTAAATCATGTATAAATTTGTCTTGCTCTAATACCGTTCTAAAAGTGTTTTTTTAAGTAATTTAAATATTTAGCTATAACTTATAAATTCCTTTTAAAGAAAACTTCTTCCAAAATATAGATTTTGTAATTAACTGAGTTTTTACCATATCTCCTAAAACGTTATAGTAACGTAATCTTGTTATACCTGTTCCCTTAAACACTATCCTATTCGGATATCGTGTTAAAAGTGTTTTCTTACTAATTTAAACAACTATAACCTACAAATCCCGTTTTTAAAGAAATTTTCCCTTCAAATACAGCTAACGCAACCAATTGAGTTTTTAGTATACCCCCTACTTTTCAAAATATTATAGTACCTTAATTTCCTTATATTTGTTGATTTGTTGTCTTAAAGACTATCTTAAAATAAATATAGTTCATCTCAAGTTATCCGAACTAATTTACGAAGTTCAATTTGGGAATATTAAACCAGCATCTAACCAGAATGACAGGCGTTTGCAACTTAAAGCTATACTAGCGCAAGAAGCTAAAGGGGTACCTATTTCGAGAGTAATCGTTTCTGATATACCTCAAAATTTGTCCGAAATTAAACAATCCCTTGAAGATATAGCTAATATAGTAAACAAAATTGATACAAACCCAAGCGAAATCGAATTAAAGCGTGTTGTTTCTCGCATAGCTCACCTTAAGCAACGGATAGAGTTGTTGTGTTTATTTGATAATAAACAAGCAAACCAAGCTAAACAAACCTTCTTATCGGATATTGTGTTACTTGAAGGAATAGTTCTTGATAGACTTAACCTGGATGTAGACACAGATATACCTGTACCTTTATCGAATCTCGTAATTTCTCAAGCTCCATCATTGGGGAAATCCATACCTGTCTACAAATGGGGTTTAACTTTCCAGAGCTTTGACCCCAAATTTCTTTAATGTCTTTCCTTGATAGGATTAACGATATCAGAATTTCTCGGAACTGTACAGATCAAGATTTATTTGTTTCAGCGGGTGAATTATTCTCTGGTTCTGCCTTGATGCGGTATCGTAATATTAGAGGTCAGATTTCCACCTGGGAGGAATTAGTTACGTGTTTAAAACGGGATTTCTTACCGCACGGTTATATTACCGATCTTTGGAATGAAATACGAAACCGAACCCAGGGACCTGACAAAAATGTAATTTCCTTTATTACCTCAAAAGAAGCTCTATATAGTAGACTTGATAATAAACCATCAGAATTTGAAATTATCGATCAGTTGCGTAGGAATTCAAATCCATATTTTTCCGAACGGTTAGCGTTACAACACATTTCTTCTTTACCTGAATTCAAAGATTTATGTCGCTCACTCCAAGAAGTAAAATTGCGGGTGGATAAATACCGTCCTTCACCAGAAAAACAATCTGGCCTATTAGAACCCGATCTAGCTTGTCAAACTCAACCGTCTCGTAAAGCATCTACCCTTAATATTCCTTCTACCTCGACAAATAACTCACTTACCTGTTGAAATTGTAAGAAAAGTGGACATAACTATAATGTTTGTACATACCCCAAGAATCTGAAGTGGCCATCGTTTATTTCTTTGCTGTATTGCAATTAAGTCAAAAAACCACGTTTCATTACAACAGTTTTTCATTATTTATGAGATCTCCTTGACATATGAAAGTGTTATTAGCATTTGACATCTTGCTAAAATTGAACGAAACACCAGTAGCAGTTGTTTTTCCGAAATAAAAACAAAGTAATAACAGTATTCAATACGGTATTTTGTATCTTATTTAATTAACCAGCAATCGATCGGGTGGAAACAGAATCCATTCGACAAGCAAAAAATATGTAATCAGGAAGTAATTCAAAATAGATTTGTCGAAAACTCGCTATTTTCACACAAAAATATCATAAATTGGCCAATTTGTGATGAAGTCAATAAGGTATTTGGAAATTTTTTTTTACATATCCCACATGGTCCAAAAAACTAACCGCGTGATTAACATCAGTGACCCCGAAAACCCCCCGAGTAGACCAATTCATCCATGTCGGATGCATGCTGTTCCAGTCCGATTGTTTGTCGTTAAAAAATTATTGTAGTCATTTTATGTACCGTATTGACTGCACTAAAAATATACTTTGCTGTTGAGATCAGCAAATATAAATAATTTCAATAATAAAATCATACCTTAATCACAAACGCCGAAAATTACGATATTACCAGCATACAGTTGGAAAAAACGATTTTCAACAAGATTTTCCACTACTTTAGTACTTTTTGAAATTTTGTTGTTTTTCTGCCGGCAATAACAATATAAAAACGATCATCTGTGCATAAGTTTCATATATAATATACAGGAATGCGCACGCAACTATATAACATATATATACACGTACACTAACACAGAGAACTCGGTCGGCGGCCGGTCACTTGTGAAGGCTATATAAAGTATTCTTTGAAATTACCCCTCCTTTCTACCTTCTATCTTTTTACCTGGACAGGTATTAATACATATGGCTAGGGCAACGTATAGTTTGGAGTTCTACCTTCATTTCAAGTAGTATAAAATTCAAAAGTATTTGTTCAATGAGACGTAATATTAATATAAAAAAAGGCAAAAAGACACATTTATAGAATATTCTCCAAAATTTTCCATACCGTTCTGATTTTGGATATCACACTCATGGGAAATTAATTATTAATAGTTCGATGAATTATATACACAAAACAGATTAGAAATTTTAATTCTTTTAGTATTTTTCTTCAACTTGAAAGAAATATTAATAAAAGTTAGCCAAGAGCGAGTTGAGCTCGCTCTATTAGGGTGTCCTACCAATACTACAAGGAGCAATCCATTTTTTTCCCAGCAACTACTACACTGTGAAAAAACCTGCAGTTTTCTGATAATCTATGGCTCAATAGCTACTACCCCTATTAAAATAAAAATTTTAGCGTAGGAAATGTAGGAGGTCAGGGGGGAGGTCATTTTTGGCACATTTTGAGCTATATCATGAAGACTACTGGACCGAAAGCTATAAAAAAATATTTTAGAAGCCTTTTAAAATTCTTTCAAATGATACCTCACACGATATATTTATTAAAACTATTTTTCTTTTGACCAAATTAACCCCCGCCATTTTAATCTAAAAATATTTTTTTTCTATTTTCTGACTATCGATATATGTGCGCGCCATAAAGACCTAGCATTGTGCCAAATTTCAAATTTCTATGTTACATAGTTTTTGAGAAAAACCTCTTTGACAGACAAAGGGACGGACACGAGAGTGATCTTATAAAGGTTGCGTTATACCTTATAAGGTACGGAACCCTAAAAATAGGGCGAAATTTTATAATTTTCAGTATGTTGGTATTTTCTTCCAGTGGAATATTATCATTTTTACTACGTGTACATTTGAGATAAACCTCCAAGTTAAAGTTTCAGCGTTCTTTAATTAAATCGAAACTTATTAAATTTGCTTCGGAGACCAGTAAAAAAAAAATGAAAAATTCCACAAATCTTGGATTTATGATGTAAAACTTATTACTAGAAAAAATTGGAAAACTTTGAAAAATACAAAATACATAGTGTATATATTGACTTTCAATGCCCTATTATAATTTTTAAAAATATATTATATAAATGTTGAAAATTTCACTTTTTATAAAAAAGTAGCCTACTGAAATTTTGCGCGCGAAAATTTCGCGCGCGAAATTTCACGTTTACTAGGGAAAGCGGTTGCGGCCAAATTATTGCATATATGATTTCGTAAAGAAATTTTTTTTCGAAATTATGTAAGCTTCCTAAATAATAATAGTGTTTTTTTCGAATTTTTTGAATTCCGGATGTAAGAAAGCAACAAACACATTTTTTTGTGGAAAGGGGATGTTTTTGGGGGGTTTCTAGACCTCCATTTGGAGAAATTTAACCTTTTAGAGAAGTTTAGTACACAATCTAACATTTTGTGAAGAAATTTTAAGCCGGAAAATTATTTTGACCAAAATAGCCACCACAGCTGGGCTATTTGTACTACACTGAAATTAAACTATGCTCTTGTGTTTTTAAGCTTATTGCCCTTTATAAAACTAAAAATCTATTAAAATGTCAAGCTTAATAAACAATCCTCCTCATAATGTATCAGAATTAATTTTTTCGTTAAAATTAATTTTGTTTTTTTTTTTGCTTCCGGTTATGTCTAGCGTAAATCCAACGCGAGTTATGTATCCCCCAATTTATGTATGTATAACGAAATATAAATAATTAGGAATTATTAGAAATTATTAAAGGAATTATGAAGTAAAATGCAACAATGTAATACAAGTATAAACCAGACAGGTTATTAACAGTTCATGAGAACGGATACAAAACAATGTATTCCAGACGATAGTGATACTGCAGGTGGCAAGTTATAGAAGATTAAGATATCGCAATTACGTAAAAGTAAGATTGTAACAATGTAACAAGTAGAGAACTAAGAATAAGCAGACATGAGCTCTGCAAGTTCCCACAGAATTGTGAGGGGCAGGGACATCATAAATAGCCCGGGAGCCCTAAAACCCGGCAGTCAGTCAAAGTATTCAGCTTTAACTTTGCAATTTGCTTAGACGACTCATAATAATTCATTTAAATCAGTTTACTTTCACTAAGAATAGTTAATACTAGTTTATCAAAATTCTACATTAATTTCTGTTTAATTACATAAATTTGTTAGAAAGTTTGGAAGTGTTTTTTAAATACGCAGCTCCCAAGGCCCGAACCTTAACTGGCGCAGACGTATGTATGTCAAAAAGACACTACAAATTCAAAAATCGGAAGACTGATGACCAAGAATTTTAATTCGCAATTTTGGCAGAACCCAAACAGAAGTTGGACAAGATACAAGAATCGATCAAATTTAACAAACCAAACCAATGTGGACACCGTACAAGCATCGACCGAGTCCATGAATCCAACGAAGAAACTAATGTAAGTTTATTTTCTTAAAAAAACAATTGATTCTGACAAACTATTAATTTATGTTTGCTAGTATAAGAAAATTTTTTTAATAATTTTTTTATTTTATGTATGTACAGATTTATTATTATTATTTTATTACCACAATTTTATGCCAATTTATTTTTTAAAAATAATTTACGAAAAGAAATTATTTTCAAACGAAAAGTTATTTTGAGAAAATTTATATAAAGCAAAAGAAAATTTGTTTGAAGCTAGAGAATTTTAAAGAACAAAATAGTACAAACAATTAATACCAATTATTAAACTTATTATAAAAGGTAACTGACATACGAATAATTATTAATACAAAACGCAACGATTTAATTAAGCAAACATAAAAATAAAACGTAATTAACCTTATTATTTAATACCAAAAGCTTAAACGCAATTTTTACAAACAAGCAGTAACAGAAACTATTTATTCCATCTTCAACTTCATTAGAGAAACGACTATTTAAAACTTAACCTTTAGAGCATTTCTATAAATTAAAGAAACAAACTGTGCATTACCATTTATTAATAATTAATCATCACAAATTAAAACAAAGCGTATAAAATTACGACCAACAGTGAATGAAATTATTCATAATCGCGACTCTATAAATATCCACATTACTGAAAAGCTATAATTAATTTAAAGACGGGCATCATAATTGAATATTTCTTAATACGGATATATTTAAATATAACAAAACAATTATCAAACGTAATATTTATGCAGTAATTAACGAAGTAAAAACGCAAATTATTCATTCTCATACAGACTGAAAACAAGACCTTTCAGAAAAGTATTAACAATTTCAATTGCACATTAAATTAAACAAAAGCATTACGTAATTTATTAAAACTATTCACAAAGGCTGAAACTAAATCTTCAGTAAACAAAGTAACTTAGTGATTAAATTACAAAGGCAATATTGGAACAAAGTAATTAACTGAAAACTTGCAACAAAAATTAAAACTCATTGTGACGAGACAATAATTACAGAGGAACATTTTACACGTTTATTCATTTCAATTAACATGCACGGAGAAAAGATAATTAACATAGACATAATTAAATCAGTAGAATTAAAATAAAATGAGTCTTAACTTCCGCAAACAAAGTAAAAATAACTACCGCGAGAAATTATTCATTCACTTCGAAACCTTTCAGAAAGCAAAACCTACAATAAAATTAATACTCGCGAAGTAAGAATAAACGAATTCAAGGCTACAGCAATTAACTCGACATTATCGAGCATAAATCCCACAAATTAATTATCGCACCGTGTAATTAAGTACAAATAATAGCAACTACGATTCTTTAAATAACTCAACACACTTCAAACTGAAAACTAATAACCCAACCAAAAGTAACAGCACAAACCGCGAAATAAATTTCAATTTTACAAAATTTAAAATTAATTAAAAACGGAAGCAACCTGTAACCAAATTGAGTGCCGATATGAAAATTTATATCAAGGCCATCCCTAGCTTTAACGAAGATCAAACCCTTCAAAGGAATTTTATCACAGCGTGTAAAATTGTTTTGAAAACCCTCTACAAACTCGGACATAACGAAAGAAATGTATTACTCTTACGTCTGATAATAAGTAGACTGACCGGACGGGCACTAACACTAATAGTCACCCGAGATGATCTAGAAGAATGGCAGGAATTTAAACGAATACTAATTGTACATTTTGCAGACCAGAGGAACATAAAATGCCTTGTACGCGACCTGATAAACCTTAGAATGGAAAATAACTAATCCCCGTATCAATTCAGAATGAAATGCCAAGACGTGAGAAGTAAAATCCTAACGAAATTAAAAATCGAAGAACCCGATCAAAATATCCGACATTTAAAAACAAAAATGTATGACGAAATGGCACTAGACACCTATATAAATGCACTACCAGAACGACTATCAGATAAAATCAGATTCAAACGTCCACAAAACTTAGAAGAAGCCATGAACATGATAATAGAAAAAGAAAATGTAACGTATTACCGCAACAGACTATACAACCCCAACGCAAATAAAAGTTATTTACCAATAAAAACTATACAAGCCGCGGGACAAACAATCCCCCAACAAAAATTCACACCATTCGACGCACAAACAAATCAACCCCGAATCAATAACCCAAATTTCAATAATACGAATTTTAATAATCAATATAAACAATTTTCAAAACCAACGTTTAATTCAAATTTTACGAAACCCACATTTCAACCAAGATTCAACCAAAACGTATATCAACAAAAACCAGCATTCAACGCGAACCCTATTAGAAATACACCAATAACAAATAACAATAATAACCCTAATAGTTATTATTAACCAACGTCCATGGATACCTCATCTGGTAACACCAGACAAAATACAAAAATAACACACATTCGACCAAACCCTCATCAAAAACGCAACATTACATTAGAAGAAATATTTCATCAAGAAGTAGAAGAATTTGACAATGACCAGAATAATTACATTCACCCCAGTACAAACAATGAACCAAACCATTTGATCAATTATGAACGCGACGAACCATGCAAAACTTACGACAAGGACGACGAAGAAAACGCGTGCTCAAATTTTCAGATGGACCGATACATAAACGACCAAACTTAATAAACTTAAATAACATAAATCACCTAGAACTACCATACATAGAAATACCTCATGCATAACTTAAACTATTAATCGATACCGGATCCTAAAATACATTAATAAGCCCCAGAATCGCGAAAAACCACTATTTAGATTAAGTAGAAAGAGAGCCATTTAAAATTAAAATAGCCCATTAAACGACATTACACCAATTCGTAACTAATATACCCTTACAGAGAACATTCAATGTAAAGATGAAGCATAAATTTTGTATTTCGAATTCAACGACAAATATGACGGACTAATTGGAATGGACCTTCAAAGAAAATTAGGAGCCAACATTGCCATAAAAAACCGTTTATGAGAACTAAACACGGAAAGATACCCATTAAATTTCAAAATACTCAAATCGAACAAAAATTCACGATAGAATACCAAACGGAAAGGAAAATATAAATCCCAGTAAATTCTAACAACAAAGTAGGAATAATAAATCATATAACATTTCAACAAGGAGTAGAAACCCCAACCGCATTAGTACAAATAAAAGATAATTATGCCACTGCGGCGATTTTAAACTCAAATGACTATTTCATAGAGCTATCACTAACAGACCCAACTAACACAGAAGAATTAAATTTTAATGAAATGAAAATAGATAAAGATTTAGAAAACAATTGCAACCCCATAGAACATGACAAAATGTTAAGAGAAAACTTAAGTAACATTGGCTTTAATACCGACATCAATCGAGAAGAGCAAAGAGCAATTAAAAATTTTTGTTTTGAATACCGTGACATATTCCACTGTGAA